>VMOF01000024.1:66871218-67389746 GCA_011764245.1 Trialeurodes vaporariorum | reverse complement strand
TTCTTACCGATTTTGGCCGTGAAAATGCTGTATGCAAAAATGTGAGGGGGGTTATGGGGGTTTTTCTTGATTTTTCTCACTTTTTTGGCCAAATTATGTAAAAACATGCTTTCGGATTCATTGAACCCAAAGAAGATTAGCATTACTCAAAAGTTCGTAAAAAAGTATGCATTTTTAGTCCTACAAGTTTTTCTCATTCGTAAACCATTTCCGAGAAAATCGTCCCTGAAGTTGGAAAAGTCGGCCAAGAATGGACAGAATCAAAGAAAAGGCGATTATTGGCCGACCTCTGCAACTTCAGGGACGATTTTCTCGGAAATGGTATACGGATTGGAAAAACTTGTAAGGACTAAAAATGCATACTTTTTTACGAGAGTAATGATAATTGTTTTTGGGTTCAATGAATTCGAAAGCATGTTTTTACATAATTTGGCCAAAAAAGTGAGAAAAATCAAGAAAAACCCCCATAACCCCCCTCACATTTTTGCATACAGCATTTTCACGGCCAAAATCGGCAAGAACGCCTAAAACTACACCAGAGTACCTATTTACGGGCATTAAGAAAAATTCACGAGGGAGTTATGACAATTTTTCAATTTGTTTTTCGGAAACTTTGCAATCACTGTAACTCGAAAAGACTGCAATTTCGGACCCATGTTCATAGGAAAAAAAGTCTTATTTTGACCTGTAGAACCCGCGTCTGAAATATTCGGGAACAGTTTTTAAACACCCTGTATAAGAAGCAGAGCCTATATTTTCGCATCAAAACGTCACGTTATTTCAATTTAAAAGTTTTACTATGGGCTTGGCTTATATTAACTCCGCTTTTTTTTAGGACCCATGAAGTACACAACTTGCAATCGATGCAATGGGGCTCTTTCAAACTTTTGCTACAGGGGAATGAAGAGTTGGTTCTTGCATCAAACCTGTAAGAATGATGATGAGTACACTAAAAAATCACGAAATATCACTCTCAGAATCGGGCTTAAAGGAGGAGAGACGTAGGTATCATGGGAGATTCATATCTAAGAGACATATCTCTGAGTATCTGCGGAGAATGTGACAAATTAGACAGGAATCTCCCATGATACCTGCGTTGCACCGTCATCACGATCTTGTCGCAATAGCAGTTTTGCAAGTTTATCGCTAAATTTTAGACTTTTTGAATGTGATTTTCCTGATGTTTGCTGGGTTTTACATCATATTGGGCTAGTTATTTTGGTCACAGCAACAGTTTGTAAGAGCCCCATTTTCAGATTTTCGTTAACAGTTTGCAGAAGCTTCACGGAAAAAAAACGACGGTGAAAATAACCATACAAATACCTGATTTTGGCGCACCTGCTAGATGTTATGGTAATGGTAACCAGAAGTATACTATGTTTTGACTAGGTACTAGGTGATATTACCTGATTGCATGTCGAATTTACTCAAAGTATCGGTAAATGTACCATGCTTCTAGTCAAGTTTACCATAACATCTAGCAGGTGCCAAAATCAGGTATCCGTATGATTATTTTCACTAATATTTTTTTTCCGCGTTGGACATCGATATTCGATACTTATCGATTTTCCGAAAACAGTTTGCTACACAGAAAAAAAAATAAAAAAAAAAAAAAAAAAAAAAAAAAAAACAAGGAAAGAAGAAGAAGAAAAAATCTGGCACCGATGCCGACGACTTATTTATAAAAGTTCCGTACCAATAACGAGCGAGCGAAAATTTCACAGAGTAGAGAGAGAGAGAGAGAGAGCCCGCGTCCACTGACTTATTGTTTTTGAAGCTCCGACTTGGCATAATTCTAATTTCTGCTGCCTACACGCAGACGAATGCTTACTTGTCTTTGAGTTAGCGCTGTCTCCGAGGCCCCCAGACCCGACCCAAGACCCAAGACCGAAGACCCAAAGACCCGACACCCCCTCATCCCGTCCATCTCAACTCAAGTGTGAGTTTGTGTGTGTCCGTGTTCTGCGTGTGAGACGGTATAACAGTGTTTTCTTGTAATGTGTGTGAGTTTAAATGCATTTGTGTGAGTCTAATGCACGTATCAGAAAATATAAAAGCGAAATAGTGTGTAGAGCCGGGGTGAGGACGAATTGGAGCGATAAAAGAATTAATACACATAATGTGTTGATATTCTAGAGCCCACGGGAAGTGATTTTGAAAGGTGAGAAAAATGCGGGGGGGGGGGGGCTATGGAAAATGGGGGGGGGGGTTCGGGGAGACGGGTCGGGAGAAACGAAAGCTGAGAAGTGAGAAAGGGACTGGGGGAAAAGAAAACTTGGAGCTGATCGGAGTGATGAATTTATTGTGAAAAAAATATAAGTGTAATAGGGTGAGAATGGAGGAGGGAGAATATATCAGTGTGTGAGTGACGGTATAAATAAACGAGGAAGCTCTGACCTCGTTTCCGAAACTCGGCGGCCGAAAACGGAGCATGAATGGCCTAAATCATTCTCCGTCTGGGGGAAGACCACTTTCTGAGAACTTTTGACGAAATCTAAGGGAGGAGAGCACGCGAAAAAGAGGTTGGGGGTACTGTCACCCCAAAGTTTACGTCACACTGTACCGACCATGGAGCTCTTGCAAACATTAGCTACATGCTACATGGGATTGAAGAGTTGATTCTTGAATAAAAACCTGTAAAAATGACGATGAGTACACTAAAAACTCACAAAATGCACTCTCAGAATCGGGCTCAATGGCAGAGAGACGCAGTTATCATGGGAGATTCTCATCTAAATTGAGACATATCTATGTGTTTCCGTATAGAAATTGACAAATTACACAGGGATCTCCCATGATACCTGCGTTGAACCGCCATTAAGGTCTTGCCATTGTAGCAGTTTAGTGAGTTTATTACTGAATTTTAGACTCATTCAGTGTGATTTTCGTGATTTTCTCTGGTTTTTACATCAAGTTGGACTTTTCATTTGCTCACAGCAAAAGTTTGCTAGAGTTCCATAGTTTAGGGATAATATCGTTCAATTTGGGGAAATTCATACCAAAAGTTGGGGGAGTAAGTTTCCAACAACTTTAAAGTCGTATCCTTCATTTAGTCTGCGAATTTTCCTGCAGTTGCCGAAATTCTCCCCCCTCCCCAAAATTGACAATATTTTCCCAACTATTACCGGTACAATAAGAAGTCAACTTTGGGGAAATAGCTTCGCTTTGTTTTTTTCGAGAGGTAAATTTTCAGAAAAAAATAAAGACAAAATCAGGAGAGGAATTTCTTGTAGTCCAAATAATGGTAAAGTTCTTTGATCTTAAATTTCTATGGAATAGATAATACCGTGAAATCACACAGCTTTTGAAGCGTCAAATGGCCATTCTACCGCAGGTCATTATGCCTGATTTGACTCTTGAAAAGCTCTGTAATTTTAACGGTTTGCTACATTGAAAGCCCGTTTTTATTAAGGGTCATTCCATTTTAAATCAACCAAAATTAATGAAATATGTTGCTGCCTAGTCATGGATTTTGGTAATATTTTGTGGGGTGATTGTAACTACTTTTAGTAGCTCAAAACGTATTTTTTCATATTTTTTTAGCTTACGGCCCCTGAGATATAGGCAACCGGAAATTCAAAAATTGCGATTTTAGGCTTATCTTTGAACGCGTGCCACAGCCTTAATTCTCAACGGAAAGATACGGTTGAGGTCTCATTTTGATGCATTTTGTGTCCTCTTTTCATTGCTTTAGGTCGTTTTTCATTAATTGAAGGTTTAGCAGGTTGCATACCTATATGAACTTTGGTGACCCTATTCCAATTTTTCCGATTTTTGATAATTTTTTTTAATAGGACAGCGTTGGTAGAAAAAATTCATACTTTCCAAGCTTTAAGTACACTACTAAGAGTACCTGCTCAAAAAAAATTGGATCTCCTGAGCAATTTTTTCTAGTTGAAAAAATTGCTTAAAGTCGGCTGAAATTAAGAAAGACCCAACTTTGAGGTTAAAAAAGTCGATGTGGGGATTCATGAAAAAATCTTAAAAAATAACTAAAATCACCGCTTTTATGTCTACTTTCAATATCTGAAGTCGAAAGTTTGTGTATTTGATCGCTACAGTCGAATTTTTTTTTTTCAAAATTGGTAAAAATACAATTTGCTCGAACACAAGCGATTGAAGCGAATAGAAGAGCCAACTCTTTGAGGTTTAAAAATCTCGCAAAATCTCTAAAATGATCGCTTGCAAGTCCTTTTTCAACGCCTGAAGTCGAACATTTGATTACTGAAGCGCTTCAGTTGAAAAAGAAGTTCGTAAAATCGGTAAAAACACAATTGGCACGGCCACAATCTGAGCTCAGTTCAGGGCATAGGGGCGTCGCGTGAAATTTTACCAATTTTACAAGCTTGTATTTCAACTGAAGCGCTTCAGTAATCAAATGTTCGACTTCAGGCGTTGAAAAAGGACTTGCAAGCGATCATTTTAGAGATTTTGCGAGATTTTTAAACCTCAAAGAGTTGGCTCTTCTATTCGCTTCAATCGCTTGTGTTCGAGCAAATTGTATTTTTACCAATTTTGAAAAAAAAAAATTCGACTGTAGCGATCAAATACACAAACTTTCGACTTCAGATATTGAAAGTAGACATAAAAGCGGTGATTTTAGTTATTTTTTAAGATTTTTTCATGAATCCCCACATCGACTTTTTTAACCTCAAAGTTGGGTCTTTCTTAATTTCAGCCGACTTTAAGCAATTTTTTCAACTAGAAAAAATTGCTCAGGAGATCCAATTTTTTTTGAGCAGGTACTCTTAGTAGTGTACTTAAAGCTTGGAAAGTATGAATTTTTTCTACCAACGCTGTCCTATTAAAAAAAATTATCAAAAATCGGAAAAATTGGAATAGGGTCACCAAAGTTCATATAGGTATGCAACCTGCTAAACCTTCAATTAATGAAAAACGACCTAAAGCAATGAAAAGAGGACACAAAATGCATCAAAATGAGACCTCAACCGTATCTTTCCGTTGAGAATTAAGGCTGTGGCACGCGTTCAAAGATAAGCCTAAAATCGCAATTTTTGAATTTCCGGTTGCCTATATCTCAGGGGCCGTAAGCTAAAAAAATATGAAAAAATACGTTTTGAGCTACTAA
This sequence comes from Trialeurodes vaporariorum, assembly GCA_011764245.1. Taxonomy (NCBI): domain Eukaryota; kingdom Metazoa; phylum Arthropoda; class Insecta; order Hemiptera; family Aleyrodidae; genus Trialeurodes; species Trialeurodes vaporariorum. The sequence continues at coordinate 67,384,657 of VMOF01000024.1, read as the reverse complement.
AAGTAGTTACAATCACCCCACAAAATATTTCCAAAATCCATGACTAGGCAGCACAGGCTCTGGTTGATTTAAAATGGAATGACCCTAATCCAGCTGGAAAAAACCGCCTTAAGCAGAAATAATCATTCATTTGGTGGTTTTGAACGTCCAAGTTATGCGGCTTCTTTGCCATCTTTTGGAGTCACCGAAATGTTCACCCATACCATGGAATTACCCAGTGGCAAAGTGTGAAATCTGGCAACGTTGCATTTGAACCATCTGAACTGGTGGAAACTATCGAATCGGCGATGACATTCGAATTAGATTTTTTTAATGCGTTCTAATGGAGAAAATGCTACTTTGTCAGAGAGCACGCTTCGCCTCTGGAATTACTATCGTTCTACCCCCCTTTGATCTCATGAAAAAGTATCGATTATTGCATGATGATTCAGTAGAACCTTTTCAGAATCGAAACAACTCCATAGATTCAGATAAATGAGGCGTCGATTAATCACATTTCTCACGCCGCAACTGGTTCTCAGAGCAAATTCGCTATTTTACATTGTATTTTGAGGGGGGAAATGCAACGTTGCTGAATTTACCCAACATCATTTATACTACGATTGTACGTTTCAGAGATAAAAAAAAAAAAAAAAAAAAAAAAAAAAATTAAAAAAACACGGTACACGGCAAGCATCAGTCTCAAGATGTAGGACGCGATAAACTATTAAAATTACCTCAAGAAAAAAAAGAGAAAAAAAGGAAATTTCTCTGTCTGCCATTTATGATCGCGTCGGATCGTCAAAGTTAACGAGACAAGTGAAACGTATCACGGTTAAATGTGCTGAGTGTTTTACGACACCCAGACATTTCAGCTCGTGATGTCATAAATCGCGGAGTGTACTGAAAATATACTCTGTGCCCAGAGGAAACACCGCACTATGGTCAGAGATTGCCAAGAAGTGGCCAAAAATCACATAGTTTAAATTACTCATCAATTTATCATTTTTATGAACTTTCAAGACAAATTTAAAACACAGAGACCTTACTCATAACAAGTACTAAAATACTTGAAACCTCGAAATATCACTGAAGGGTTTTAAATTAAAGCTTAAATGGTTAAAAATGATGATGTTAGATTGACTTTTTTTTTCGTCTTCTTTTTCTTTTTCTTTTTTACTGATTTTAAGACATTTTTTTTTTTTTCGATCCTAAATTACTGTGCGCCGGAAGCATACTGTCATCGTTGCCGTCTTTTTCAATAACACATCGACGGCTCGTGCTATCTGGCAACCATGCTTTTTGGCCATTTAAACCTTCGTAAAATATCGATCGTAGGAGAGGCAGGTTTCGTCACCCAGAATCGATTATTTTACATAGTTTTGAATGGAGAAACTACGTTGTTGCCTCATTGCCCTTGCAGAGAATCGTGCAATGAATGTTACATTCAGAATGCATTACATTTTTCATGAAAGAATCTGAAAAATAGGTCAGTTGCGTGGTTTTGCTTCAACAATACAGAACCTTGATCCTAACGTAAAATTCGGCGAAAATGATGCGCACTTTATAAGCGTTCAAAAACCACTCACTAACTGAGAAAATCAATTCAATTTCAAACAGCTCTCGCTACACTGTACACTATTTGCACCGGCGCGGCGCGGCGCGGCGTACCACTATATATATATATATATATATATATATATATATATATATATATATATATATATATATATATATATATATATATATATATATATATATATATATATATATATATATATATATATATATATATATATATATATATATATATATATATATATATATATATATATATATATATATATATATATATATATATATATATATATTATATATATATATATATATATATATATATATATATATATATATATATATATATATATAATTATATATATATATATATATACATCGGAACCGCACCTTCTACATATATGTAAACAACATCGTAACGACAAAATGATGGAATCTCCTTCTAAATACATAAAATCTTAGCTACATTTGTTTCCTGGTCTTTTCTGGTTTATCAAAGGTTACAAAATAATACAAGAATTGTATGCATCTACATGAAACATTCAAATGTTTGTCAGTAGCGTAGCGTGCAATTTGGCAACGTTGTATTTTATCCATCTAAACCCATGTTAAAGTTCGAATGCAAAGGTGTTCACCGAACACCCAATAGTTCTATCTTTTTCATAGGTTCAAATGAAGGAATTGCAATGTTGCCAAATTGCACGCTACGCCACTGATGTTTGTAAGTTCTGTTGACTTTTACGTCGACGCGGTGGTTCCGTCTTTGAAGTTGTAGGTCGGCGATGATAGTATCTAGTGCAGCGCGGGTTGTTTGAAATGGAAGTGATTTCCTGGGTTAATGAGTGGGTTTTTAAAGTTTTTAATTCGTGCATCGTTATTTTCGCCAATTTTTACGTCAGGATCCATGTATCATGTTGCTGTAGCAGAAGTACGCAAACAGACCAGAGCTGACGTTTTTCGTATAATTAGTGGCATTTTGAAATTCACCGATGATTCCACCGGTTGAGAAAAGATTACACAGTTCAGTTCAGTGTATGGCTGTAATGCACAGAAATACTATTGAACTGTTATTTTTTCTGGTCGGTGGAAACGCCGTTAATTAATTAAAATATGCGCAAGTTTTCTAAAGCAATCGACGACTCCACCGGTTGAGAAAAGATTACAAATCAGAGTTTATATTTAAGAGCATTCCAGCCATACACTAAACTGAACCGTGCAATCTTTTCTCAACAGGTGGAATGAATGATCCGTGAATTGAAACCAGTGGCGTAGCGTGCAATATGGCAACGTTGTAGTGTGTCCATTTAAACTCACGAAAAAGATCGAACTGTTGGGTGTTCGGTGAACACTTTTGCATTCGACCTTTTACTTCGGTTTAAATGGACACATTTCAACGTTGCCACATTGCACGCTACACGCCACTGATTGAAAAATGTCATTAATTATACGCAAAATCGACGGCTCTGCATAACGATCTGTTGACCCATTCTGTGACGAAATTTGACAACGATGTGTTGAACACCGCGTAGGCTTGAGAGCTCAAATATCGCGAACGTCTAACGGCGCTGCCAAAGAAGAAATGAAATTTAATGATCGTTTCCGTCGGTCTAAATTTTCCTCGCGACGAATGAAAAACGCTAACTTTTATCTTTGCTTTTTAAGGTGGGTGCCTCCGGTTCTTTTTTTTTTTTTTTTTTTTTTTTTCGTGACGATCTCTGTCTTCCCAGAGCGAGAAAAAAGAACAAATAAAATTGATGAAATGTAAGTTATTCCGGACGTCTATTCTACTTACAGATCACACAATCAGTGGCGGCTCGTGAAATCTGGCAGCAATGTTTTTCCTCCATTTGATTCTATGTAAAACTATCGATTCGATAATGCAGCAGCCCTTATCACCTGCATTCGATTGTTTTACGTTGAGTCAAATGGGGGGGAAAACATTGTTGCCAAACTGCACGAGCGCGCCGCTGCACACAATATATACAGTCATTGGGTAAACCTAGCCTCACATTTGGAAGGTAATGTCCAACGAGCTATAGCGATAGAGAGGTCGATTTGTGGGACGTTATATTAATTAAGGCAGCACGGGGGCACGGAGGCAACCAGAGGGCCGATCATTTACTTTATCGTTAAACCAATCGATAAAACTGTCTACGAGTGATGCTATCGGTCGAATATTGTAAAACTTGGCTGTTGCTATAGTAACCATCGTTATAGTGTCCGTTTTTTAAAGGTTACTCATGAATAGTCTTTATAAAACGAGACTCTTAACGATGGTTACCATAGCAACAGCCAAGTTTTACAATTTTCGACCAATAGCATCACTCGTAGATATTATCGATCGGTTTAACGATAAAGTAAATGATCGGCCCTCACACGGAAAAAAAAAAGATTAGTGAAATTAACCATACGATAGCTGATTTTGGCACCTGCTAGATGTTATGGTAAACTTGACCAGAAGTATGGTACATTTACCGATACTTTGAGTAAATTCGACATGCAATCAGGTAACATCACCTAGTACCTAGTCAAAACATAGTATACTTTTGGTTAACATTGCCATAACATCTAGCAGGTGCCAAAATCAGCTATCGAATGGTTAATTTCACCGTAGTTTTTTTTCCGTGCAGGATCGAAATCTCTTATAAGGACATTTTTCACACAGACTCGGTTTGTTTGCCTCACTTTTTTAACCTTTAAATGAAAAAAAAAAAAAAAAAAAAAATTGTGACAAATGAAGTAAGCATCAAAAACGACATAATGTGTCCGTGACAGTCACCATCCATCAGTGTTTATTATACTAATTTTTAGTGTTTTAGAATAGTTCTACGCCTACAGTTTAACTTCATCAGTGTTGCCAGGTTTGGACGGGGTAGAATAGCCACGCGTGGACAGTTTTCGAGTTGGTTACTAGCCACGCTGTGGATCCCGGATGGAGATGCTCGACGTCGACGACGAGGCGGAAGCGTGGCTAAATTCTCATCAAAATAGTCCACGTGTGGTCGAATCTAGCCACTATTGGCAACTCTGAACTTCATTATGGACACCATTATGGACGGTTTCAAGACTCTAAAAAAAAAAAAAAAACAAAACCTGTAAAATTTAACGAATATGAGTCATTAATGTCCTAAAGATTCTATCACCATCTTTGAATTTTGTTAGGTAATTATTTCATTGAGTTTTGTGAAAGGATTTTGAGACTTGTCGGTACTTTTCAATGTAATTTTGACGCGAGTTGACATAAAAATCGACCTTCTGTAGCGGTGCATCAAAAGTTAGCAACGGACCCATTTATTTAGTTGTCTCATCCATTAATGATGTCATTGATGAGTTCAGCTCTCGGAAGATCGGAAGAACTGCCATGCGTCAACCTTCTAATTTGAACATTGTAAAAAGTAGGTTTTTTTTTTTTTTTTTTTTTTTTTTTTTTTTTTTTTTTTTTTTAATGATGAACAACGACGTAAGACACCAGAGGCCAACAGACTCGAGAAGAATTTCACGCGTAATTTGCTATCCGTTGTCAAGTCGAACTGCTCTTCCCCCCTCCCCCCTCCTCCTCCCCCCTCCCCCCTCCCCCTCCCGGTCCACCACAATCAAATTATTCACAGCCGAATGTTGAAAGCGCAGGGAGCAGGCGGTTTTTTTGTTGTGCAAGAACCAAAAGGCATTTCAGACCTCGTCTCGCATTCCTCTCGGACATCTATAGTCTCGCTTACAAGGGTACTGCAGCGAATCCGAATTTTTAATCAATCAGTAGATGTAGCAACTGCGTGGAAGTGCATCAATAAAATGACGTATTCACGTCCCCTCCTCTTCAGTCCTCTAATTCCTCACTCGCACAGTGGATCGCATTCTGATCAAATTCTTGACTTTAACCGCGATAAAAAGTTGAAAAGTCAACACCGCTTACTTTCTCTCCATGGGCGCCCGCAGCTGGGGGCAAGAGAGGCACCCCCCCCCCCCACCGGAATTCAGAACAATCAAAACTTCACCATAAATCATAAAAAGGAACGAAAAAAAATAAAATAAAAACAAACAAAAAATGCCTCCCGGCAGGCCGGTAAGACGAAGTAGATTCCATGCTTGGTTAAATCATTTTTTCACTTTAAATATAGGTTATAATTTTCGCTGAATTTTTCTCTGAATTTTTCTTTTTTATTTTATCAGCTGCTCAAAATCCAAATATGATTGTGAAAAAGATTATATTACCAACAGAGAAATGTGTAATCTTTACAATGCAAGTGAGAAATAAAAGCTAGGTTATACAAGTTTTTCACAAATTTCAATAAATAGGTTATGTTATGATTTTCTTTGAATTATTCAATTTTCTTTTTTTTTTATCAGCTGTTCAACATTTAAATAAAAATGACCATGAGAAAAAGATTATAGTACAAAGATTGAAAAATGTGTAATCTTTGTAACGGTAATGAGAAATAAATCTGAATAGGAGCAGCTGATAAAACAAGAAAATAAATAAATAACGTACCTAAGCAACAGTGTACGTGTGAAACAAAGAAAGAGCAATTATACCAATACGCCATCCTTGTCTTTCACTTGTAAAATCCCATAAGAAACTAAATAGCTCGTAAAACACGTAAAACACAAGGAAAATTCAAGGCAAAGAGCATATGAACTAAAAACATCCTTAACGATATATACTAAAATTTTTGAAACAAAAAAACAATTTCTTCATATAAAAACACTGCCAAAAAACCCGAAAAAACACATCGCTATAACTCGCTTACAACACAAAAAACGAAAAAATGACTCGAGTAAAAAAGCTGCGTAACAAAACGGCTAACATAAATTTTCCCAAAAAAAATACTCAAAACAAACACTCCTAAAAATAAACCTCAAAAACACATTTTACGACTCAAACACGGCCCATAACGCGAAAACTAACTGTCGGATTTACACCATCTTCGAACTCATCCAAGAAATAAACCCAACGAATAGTTGAGAAAAATTTCAAGAACAAAAACCAAAAATTACGAACAGGATCGTGAGACATAAAAACGGTAAAACTGGCTGAAACATACATATAAAGATATATATATATATATATATATATATATATATATATATATATATATATATATATATATATATATATACAATTTTCAACGAGTGGTATTTTCTCACTCGGGGGACCATAAAACGTGCTCATTTGAAAAAATTTCCCGAAAAACCCAACATCGCACCCTCCGCAATAAGTAGATTCATGGAATCTACTTAAAATAAAAAAAAACCCTGTCCACTTTAAATCATCCATCTCTCGATTGAAAGGCTTGATACGATAATTACACTTCTTTCTGGGAGTGTGCCCTTCACTTACACGGAAAAAATAACTGGTAGAATTTACCATCCGCATAGTTGGTTTTGGAGTCAGCCAGTCAGCTATTAAGAATGGTAAATTCACTAAACGATGGTAATATGTTCCAACAAGTTAACTCAATTTACCATAATGTGCGTTGCATTTACCATACACTTGATAGCTGACTCCAAAATAGATGGTGAAGATTCTACCAGTATTTTTGTTCGTGTATCGGTCAGGAAATTTTTCATTGTGATTAATGGACTGTTTGGCAAAAACAATCTTGTATTTCCCATTTTAAACAATGATGCGCGGGGGTGTGGGGGAAAGGTAACGTTTCGATTGCAGAACGGAATTACCAGATTTAAGGAAGGGGGTTCCGGACAATCGAAATTTTAAAAAGAGAGAGAGAGAGGGGAGAGAGAGGGGAGGAGGAAGAGGAGAGAGAGGAGGGAGAGGGGAAGGGGAGGGGGGGAGAGGAGAGAGAGGAGAGGGGGAAAAAGAGAGAAAGGGGGAGGAGGAGAGAGAGAGAGAGAGAGAGGAGAGAGAGAGAGAGAGAGGGGAGAGAGAGAGAGAGAAGAGATGAGGGGAAAAGAGAGGAGAGAGAGAGAGAGGGGAGAGAGGAGAGGGAGTGAGAAGAGAGAGAGAGAGGGGGGGGGAAGGGGGAAGGAGAGGGGGGGGGGGGGGGGGAATTGAGAGAGAATCGTAAAAGAAAAAATCAACTTACTAAACATGAAAAAGTGAGACCCTTTATAATACCCATAGTAGCTTTGAAGGAAATTAAGAACACAAATGACAGGGTTAAATACGAAGATGGTGGTAATTGTAATGCGGTCAAACTGACTTCCTGTACCTTTCAGTATTACAAAATGTTAAACCCCATGTCATCATATTTGACCGTGCTCAGCTGCTCACTCTCTCTTCAGTCTTCTGTACTCGTCGGACATATTTCTCGTTTTTCGTATAGTTTCGTAGTCGTTTATAGGTTCGAATTCGTTTTTTTGTTTACAAATATAGCCAATTTTTAGTACTTGACGACTTGAGTACCTACGTACGGTTTTTTTAAGTTGTGAAAGGGCATAGCCCCGAAATGGAAGCCAAAATTGCTGTTCTCAGACCATAAGTTATCACTATCGAGGCTTTGGAAGCTGAGTTTCTCGAGTGCGGCCGAGTCATGGGCTGTAATTTTCTCTTTAACCGATGTACATACAGGGAGAGTATTACATTGGAAATCTTGAAAAGTTAGATTGATTATTTCCAACATCGCTTTTACATGCTTAGTAAGTTGACTGTTTGTTTCATTTATCATACTCTCTCATATTTCCTAAGCATATTCCGCGCCCCCTCTTTCCATAAACCTCTCTAGTCAAGTTGATTGAACCTAAACTCCGAGAAATCATGTAAAACATATAATCATATGATCATATTGATGAGCGCATACCTCAAGTACAAGTACTGCGTTTTGATTCCAATTTCACAGAATGCTCTTTAACAATTCTCAATTTTGAAGCTCTAAATTGAATTAGATTGATACATGATACATTGATACAGTTAGATTGATACATGATTGATGCATGTTGTAAGCCCTATCCCAAAAAAACGATAGCGTGGATGATCTGATTCTGGTTTGTTTTGTCTCAATTTTTTGTAACCTTAAATCAAAATTTGTTATTAATTAGTTGAAATTGGTTTTAAATGAAAGAGCAAGTGTTTTGGAGTAGTTATCTAGAGACAAACTTCTTATACAACTATCCAGCGGGTTGATTATGAACAAGATTATGAGAAGTTTTGGTTTCCATTTCACCACTTCTTTACATTCAATTCGCGCATACACAGAAAACTGCGATCACAACTAAAAACAGCGTGTGGGTCGCTTTGACTAGTTTCCAATTTTTAGTATTCGAATCCCAGGCGTAAAGTCAATCGTGACATCACGGGATGTATGCTGATCAGTGGCTGCGCCAGAGCTGCCGATTTGCGTATATTTAATGATACTTTTTAAATTCACCGATGATTCCGCCGGTTGAGAAAAGATTACATAGTTTAATTCAGTGTATGGTACCAGTAATGCAAGAAAATACTCTGATCTGTAATATTTTCTCAATCGGCGGAAACGCCGTTAATTAATTAAAATATCCTCAAGTTTTCAAAGTTATCGACGACTCTACCGGTTTAGAAAAGATAAACGACGCTAGTATTTTTGTGCATTATAGTCATACACTGAACTACAAACTCTGCCATATTTTCTCAACCGGTGGAATCTTCGGTGAATTTCAAAATACCATTAAATCTACGCAAATCAGCAGCTCTGGGCTGCGTGTATAGTCGTAAAAAAATAAAGGTTAAAACATTTGAGGAAAACAAACCGAGCCTGTATGGAAACGTCCAAAACAGATTTCCATCAAGGTTGCCTGCGTGTTGTCTCAAAACAGTGGCGGCTCGTGCAATCTGGCAACCGTGCACTTTTGCCATTTAAACGTATGCAAAAAGATCGATACTAGGTGAGGCGCTACGCCTCACCAAGTAATCGATTATTTTACACAGTTTTAAATGGAGGAAATCCATTGTTGCCACATTGCACGAGCCGCCGCTGTCTCAAAAGCATGTCCCAAAAATCCTCTCTGTTAGTAAAGTTCGTTGGTAAGATGCAAAGTTTTTGAATCCAACCGTAACCACGCTGAATTCGGAACCGTTCCTAATAATAAAATACGCCATCCGTTTCTCCGACATTCCGAAGGTTTCACGACCCACTGTGCCTTGGGCTCGGTTTCTCCGGAGATACCCCAACGAGTTATCATGGATCCATGAGTAAAACGGCGCTAAAAATATCCCGCGTTTAAATTTAAAGCGTCTTGAGGAGAGTAGAGGCATACCACGCGCCTTGCCGTCATCCAACGCTGCCAGATCTAGCGCAAAAATAAATCCCATTCGAAACAATGCCTATTTAAATCAATGTGAAATACGCAGATATTTTTTCGCAAATCCGGCAATGTTGCCGCTGTTGCATACCTCTGATTCCCGTGTGCAATTCCTCACATTCATGCAGTATAAGGGCCCTCTCTCTGGCTCTCCCGCTTTCTCTCTCTCTCTCTCTTTCTCTTTCTCTCAAGAAGACAAGTGGTAAGCACTGTTATGAATTGATTCAAAGTCATTTTCAGCCCCCGCCGCCTTACGCCACCTTACGAGTGAGGGGAAACTCCCTCTTTGACCGGAGGCTCGCTTCATCACTTTTGTTTTGTTCTCGGGCAAGGCTCCTCTTGTTTTCAAGGCGCACTTTTTGTTTACATCCGTCCGATGAGAAATGTTTACGATCCTTAACCCTTAACTTGCGTGTCTTTTTCAACCGATTGCTCTAACAATCGGAGATTATCTTATAGGCATGAATGGTTAGTAATTATAGCTCGGTGCAGTGGCGTCGCATGCCATCTGGCAACAATGCAACTGCTCCATTTAAACTCATTAAATGTATCGAATTTTCCTTGTGCACTGTGCACCCCCTGAATTCGATCTTTTAAATGAGTTTAAATGGATAGAATATTTTGTTGCCAAAGTGCACGCGACGCCACTGGCTCGGTGATTAAAGAATAATACCCTTTTTCTGTATGATGAAACTCAGAGTCATGTTGTTTACATTCATACACTGAGAGAAATCACTTCTTTAAATAACAAGGAAACACGCTCACTTGTGACAGTTTTCCTTTCGCGAAGTAAAGTTCTATTATTGCACGAAGGAGAACCACTGTCACAACAAGGAATCTTTTACTTGTAGATATTTTACTGCGCAGTTTCTTCAACACAGACGAAATACACCATAGATTAAAAAAAGAATTCTCTCAGTGTTGTCATATTGTCAATATTCACGATTAGATGTGCCTTGTATTAAGTATCCAAATTGCGACACAATGGGTCTTTTCAGTGGCGGCTCGTGCAATCTGGAAACCGTGCAATTTTGCCATTTAAACGTATGCAAAAAAAATCGATACTAGGTGAGGCGCTACGCCTCACCAAGTAATCGATTATTTTACACAGTTTTAAATGGAGGAAATCCATTGTTGCCACATTGCACGAGCCGCCGCTGGGTCTGTTGCAAACTTCTGCCACAACGATAAGAGTGTGTAATCTAATGTAAAATCGCCTGAAAAATTCATTGGTGGCATCAGAAAGTCATAAAATGCAATAATAAATTCACAAGAGGCGTTTAATGAAATCCAAGATGGTTGAGAAATATCAAGCAATTTGTATGCATGCACCTGCTGCACGAACATCCAAGGATGACCAACTTTGACTGCCTCGCTGGAGGTAGAGGTTATGTGTGTTTGTTTACGTTATGATTGGTTGTGATCGATACTGTGAGGTTTGCTATCCTTGGATGTGGTGCATGCATACAAATTGCTCGATATTTATCTGCCATCTTGGATTTCATTAAACGCCTTTTGTGAGTTTATTACTGCATTTTATGACTTTTAGATGCCACAAATTGGACTTTTCAGACAGTTTTACGGTGGAATAAGCACTCTTAATCGTTGTAGCAAAAGTTTGCAACAGACCCATTGTCCATTTCTCTCTCCAGCCATTAGAATGCGTGTGTTAGAAAAGGAAAGAAGAGGGGGCGAATATCATGTGACTACCACTAATCTGTCCTTTTCTAACTCACACAATCTAATGGGCAAAGAGAAAAACATATACATATTATTTGATTCGCCAACGGGTAATTTCATTGCGAGCAAAAGTGCTGGAGCCGCCGTTTTGCGTATAATTAATGACATTTTTCAATTCACCGATAGTTCCACCGGCTGAGAAAAGATTACACAGCTCAGTTCAGTGTATATGACTGTAACGCACGAAAATACTCCGATCCGTAATCTTTTCCTAACCGGTGGAGTCGTCGATGACTTTTAAAAACTTGCGGATATTTTAATATTTTAATTAATTAACGCGGTACCTTTTCACACCCAATTCTTTTCACCCATGAGCCGATCTGCTCTAAGCTGAATTTCCCAGCGGCTTTTCACCCAATATCTACTGCAAGTTACACCCACAGTTACCTATTTTCACCCACATTTTTCACCCAAATTTCACTCAAAATACGAATAATGTGCAGAGTGCTCTCACCTTTTACTGACGGCTGCACCCAACTATTCTGAAGAAATCTAGCTCATTTTCTTCTGTTTTGAAATCATTACACATATGCTTGAACTGTTTTTTTTTTTTCCAGCCGTTCATTTAGTCGGTGGTAGGTACTTCTTTTCATGCGATTTCGGTTGCAAGGGAGGTGGCAAAGTTGATTTCAATTTTGCGAATACCATTTTGGACATCTTCATCAGGGACAAATGCTGATGTTATTTTTAAAAATCCCTTTTTGCCACTTTTTATCTTCTTCATTAAACTCATTAAACGTTTCGCGAATTGCATTTTTCGAATCACTGCTAAACTCATCTGACTGTTTAAAACTACTCGTCTCCTCTCTGAAGAATAGGCTTTGTTGGTAATGGCCTCTTGGTGAAATGCCTTGGGCAAAAAGTTCTTGGGTGATGTGCACCTGGGTGAATATTCTCTTGGGTAAACGGAATGGGTCTGTTGCAAACTTTTGCTACAGCGATAAAAAGTGTTTAATCCAATGTAAAATCGCCTGAAAAGTCCATTAGTGGCATCATAAAGTCATGAATAAATACATTATTAAACTCACAAGAGACGTTTATTGAAATCCAAGATGTCGGCAAAATATCGAGGAATCTGAATGTATGCACCGTGATCATCCAACGATTGTCAACTTTGACAACCTCACTGCAGGTAGAGGTTATGTGTTTATTTACGTTGTGATTGATTGTGATGGATATTGTGAGGTTGGCTATCCTTGAATGTTCGTGGCCAATGCATACAAATTGCTCGATATTTTGCCGCCATCTTGGATTTAATTAAACGTCTTTTGTGAGTTTACTATTGCATTTCATTGCTTTCTGATGCCATCCTTGGACTTTTCAGACGATTTTACATTAGATTGTACACTCTATAGCGCCGTAGTAAAAGTTTGCAACAGACCCATTGGGTGAAAAAGCGCACAATGAACAAAAATACTCTGATCAATAATCTTTTCTCAATCGATGGAAACGATTCCACCGAGTGAGAAAATATTACAGATCAGAGTATTTTTGTTCATTACAGTCATACACTGAACTGGGGCCGATCATTTACTTCATCGTTACACCGATCGTTTAAAATGTCTACGAGTGATAAATTGTGGCTGTTGCTATGGTAACCATCGTTAAGAGTCTCGTTTTATAAAGGCTATTCATGAGTAACCTTTAAAAAACGGACACTATAACGATGGTTCCCATAGCAACGGCTAAGTTTTACAATATTCCACCAATAGAATCACTCATCATACACAGTCTTAACGATCGGTTTAACGATGAAGTAAATGATCGGCCCGCTGAACTGTGCAATCTTTTCTCAACCGGTGGAATTATCGGTGAATTGAAAAAAATGTCATTAATTATACGCAAAACGACAGCTCTGAAAAGTGCGCTCTCTTACTAATATATTTGAAAATACCGCGCGTGCGAAGAATCAACTCCTTTAATTTGATTGAGTCTTAATTGATGACGATGACGCCATTTAAACGGTTTAAAGCGGTAATTATCTGAACCTCCGATCGTCTCGAGAGCTCTTGCGAATTAATTCAAATTCCTCTCTAAATAATTATCGACTAAATTAAAGCGGTTTGGAGCGATGCCAAAATGGGAAAAAAAAGAGAGAAAAAAACGTAAACACATATATATATACACAGTATCCACGTTTCTAAACGGGGATATGATAATATAAATGTACGCAAACATAGGCAAAGCACACAGGCGTATATGTTCATCATCGCAAATGCTTTAATTATCCAACCATCTCCGAAAAAATGATGACTAAATTTCATCCGTTAAATTAGAAAAATGTTTTGAAGTGTCTCGAAGTGTTTATGAAGAGTTTAATGAATAAGTTGGTCTAATTGACTTTTTTTGAGAAAATAATGTGATAAGTTGCGGAACATCGAACACGCTACCAAAAGATACATCAAAATAAAAAAATAAAACGGACATGAAATGATCAATGGCGAGGCGTGCGATTTGGCAACGTTCATTCCCCCCCCCCCCATTAAAACACGTTAGAAAGGTCGAAATGCCTGGTCATCGCTGATGACCGGAGCGTCCGACTCTTTTGGTGAAATTAAATGGAGAAAATACATTGTTGCCAAATTGCGCGCTTCGCCAATGGAAATGATTCTAGCTGAATCGCGATAGTTCATGTTATTGCTTTAGTATTTAGAGTTGTACTTCAACCTAAGAATCACTGCACCCACGGAGATTTGACTTTGACTTTGAACTTTTGAATCAATGAAAGTGCACTTGATTCCCTTGTATACTAAGCATCTCGTTTACGGCTGCTCTTTTAAATAAATTTCTGCAAGTATAGAATATAAAAATTGCCTTTCTTTAATATTTGTATGAAATATCATTCATATTTATTATTTTTTTATATTTTTCTTCATGTTTAAAACTCTACGATAAATAAATCATATTTCCTTAAAAGTGCAACTATACATATATTTGTACTGTTAGAGCACCTCTATTTTAAAGTGACGGCGAGAAGATTGCGGACTAATTTTTACCCAGTGGCGTCGCGTGTAATTTGGCAACAATGTATTCTACCCATTTAAACTCATGTAAAAGATCGAATTCAGAGGGTGCACAGTGAACAAGGAAAATTCGATATATTTAATGAGTTTAAATGGAGCAGTTTCATTGTTGTCAGATGGCACGCGACGCCACAGTTTTTACCTAAACGTTCTATAACTTCTAAACCAGAAGGAAAGAGATAGATAGAAAGATTGCAGAATTGAGAGAGAAGCAGTCGCTGTGAAGATGGGTGGGGGTGGGGTTGGGGGCAGAGCGAAGTGGTGGAGAGAACTGAATTTGCCATTTCATGTTGAGAGAAACGTATATATTCTAACTGTTGGCGTCATTGCACTGAAACTGGGCATGAACATAACATATATATGTTGGTACGAAATTGCCTGGCGCAACACCTGTTCAATTATCAACGTACCCCACGATAAGTTATATTGGCCTGTGTGACGTCATTTCAAACGTCTAAAATTAACTGGCCACCGTAACGATGTACATCATGAAAACGGTCTTACGGTGGCTCATTATTTTTCGTGTGACCGCGCGTTCCCTCCTTAAAATTTAAAGCTGGCTAGGTACACGAAACGAAAAGAGACGTGAATATGAACTTATTGTTCGGATAGTAAAACCAAAGATTACTAAGGCTCTGGATATGGCACTCACGGAAAAAAAAGAATGGTGTAATTTACCATTCGCATAGCTGATTTTGGCCCCTACCAGAGTTAAGATAAACTTGACCAGAGTTTTGGAACATTTAACCAGGTATCAAGTGAAATTGACCTGATTCCTGGTCAAATGCTCCATAACTCTGGTCAAGTTTATCTTAACTTTGGTAGGGGCCAAAATCAGCTATGCGAATGGTAAATTATACACCATTCTTTTTTTTCCGTGTGATTAAATTAATAATAATGATAAACACCGAAGTGTGAGAATGTAACTATAACTGTTTATTAATTTCATGAAGTTTTATATACATACATGAATCTACATTGTGAGCCTGGGCGGATACAGGGAATTGTCTTCCTCTCTCTCCTCCCATTTAAAAACGTGCGTTAGAAAAGGACAGAAGAGGGGGCCAAAGTCACGTGATGGCCCCTCTGCTATCCTTTTCTAACACATAAGTTCAAATGGAAGGAGAGAGAGAAACACTATTCCCTGTACCCGCCCATGATTGTGAGCCACTGTTATTTATCAAACAACCGTCTCTCACAATGTCAAGTCTCTTGGCATATACTACACCGGCTCATCAAACCTTGCAAACATGCATTTTGCCATCCAAACCCGTGCAAAAAGTCGATTCTAAGATAGGAAGATTTCTCCCCTGGATATCGATTATTTTGTATAGATTTAAATAGAGGAAATACGTTGTTGCCGTATTGCAGGAGTCATTATATACTGCATCAAGAAAGTTTCCAGCTTGGATGCAATAATAGGGCTCTTGCAAAATTTTGCTGTGAGCAAATGAATGGTCCAATCTAATGTAAAAACCAGCGAAAATCACGAAAATCACACCATAAGAAAGTCTAAAATTCGGTAATAAACTCACATAACTGCTATGACGGCAAGTTCATAATGGTGGTTCAACGCAGGTTGCAGGTATTCTGAGGGATTCCTGTCCATTGTGTCACTTTCTCTACGGAAACACAGAGATACGTCTCAATTTAGCTGGGAATCTCCCATGATACCTGCGTCTTTCCGCCATGAAGCTCGATTTTGAGAGTGAGTTTCGTGTTTTTTTAGTGTACTCATCGTTATTTTTACAGGTTTTTATGTAAGAATGAACCCTTCAAATGTATAATTTGTTGGTACTTTTCGAATTTTGCGGTTCCAACAGAACCTGTTAGAAACCGATTACAATCGAATTTTGAGACCATTCGTTCAGTTTGTCATCAATTGCTATTGTTTCGTCATGAGAACTATTCATTGAAATGTTTTGTTGCATCAAATTTGATGACATTTCAAGCATTCATTTTTATTAAAACATTGGTAGCCCCGATTCTATTGTATTTTTTTCTGAATCTCGTTCGTCAATCAACAACCTAATTGATTTTATGCGTTTCCATATTTTCAGTTTCTATGACAACTTTTACCAACATTGTATTATTCATTAACCGTTTTCCTCTTTTTTCTTTTACAGATCGAAAGAGAAAAAGCAGACTTGAGCGTGCAGGTACTGTCTTTAAGCGAAAGATTAGAAGAAGCAGAAGGTGGCGCAGAAAGCCAAGTAAGTAGTTATGAAAGTTTTTAATTAAATAAAACTTAATGGTCCAATAATTTAACCCATTTGTGCCCAGAACTATTTTTGGTCTTAGATTTTTGTGAAATTTTTAAAGTTAGTCCATTTTGGTCCCAAAAATACAATTTTTTTCCCCCATGCATTTTTATAGCCAAAAACGCTTGGTGCGAAAACGCACCACTAGCCACATACAATATCATTTGGGAATTAATGTATAAAAAACACCGTGTTTTTTGGTGCGTTTTCGCACCACTAGGCATAAATGGGTTAATTCAAATCTTATGAATTTTTGAAAGAAATGAGAATAATTAAGACGGGATTTGCGAAAACAACGTATGTTCTCTTTTTTTGCATTTATTTTGAAAGAAACCCTGGTTGAATCAACTTTAGAAACTAATTCTAATTAAATGAGACTTAATGATTATATTGAACCTTACGATCCAATAATTAAATTTGAATATAATATGAATTCTTGAAAGGAATGAGAATAGTTCAGACGCGATTTGCGAAAGCACCATATACTTAATTTCTCTTATGTTGCATTTATTTTCAAAGAACCCCCAGTTGAATTAATTTTAAATAATAATTTTAATTAAATAAAACTTGATGATTCGATCGAACCTTTTGATCCAATAATTTAATTTGAATCTAATATGATTTCTTGAAAGAAATGAAAATAGCATTGCTTAAAAATGTTCTTTTATCAAGGAAAAATCCCAGTTGAATCGATTTTAAACAAAAATTTTAATTAAGTAACTTAGTGCTTCGATTGGACCTTACTATCCGATTAATAAATTCGAATCTGATATTAATTCCTGGATAAAATGAAAATAAATATGAAAGGATTTGCTAAAAACAAAACAACGAGTTCTCGTATGTTGCATTTGCAAAGAAACCCCTATTTGAATCAACAGCTAACTTGAAGGTTTTCATGATCAATTTAGCAACGCTGGAATACGAAGCACGCTGACAACTTTGAATAATAAATTCTTTGAATCGTGAAGTAGTTCGCAGATTTTCATTTTAGATCTGGCAACGCCGCAATGTAGAGAGAATGGCGTCATTTTTAATAATAAATTCTTTGAATTGAAGAAATAAGTTTTCTAGGTCGGCTCATTGCCAAAACGGAGTCTGATCCTTATTTTCGATGAACATTTTTACTCCCTCTTTACCACAGTCCCCTATCTCCGAGCCTTTTTTTTTGTTTTTTTTTGTTTCGTTCTTTTTTTTCGCTCTATAAGTTATAATACGACTTGTCACTAGTTAACGGCCAGTTTTGACAAGCTCAGACATAAATTCTGAGCTGACGTGACACAGTAAGCTCGGATATCAACACAAGTGTGTCAACTTCATTACCTCTAGACAACTGGAACCCTCCCTCCTTCAATCGACTTTCTGCCGTCAAATCGAGTTCTAGTTTTAGTCCCTGAATAAATCAAATAAAAAATAAGCACATCAATGGGTTTTTTGCGTATTTTTGCGTATTTTTGCAACAACAAATATAGAACCTTGGCACCTCCGTAAAATTCAGCGAAAATAATGATGCGCACATAAAAAACGTCCAAAAACCACTCATTAACTCAGGAAAATCACTTCAATTTCAAACAGCCCGCGCTACACTAAACAGTAAACGCATTATTTGCACCGGCATACAACTACATACATAAACAGAACCACCGTGTATACAAATAAATATAAACAACATCGTAACTAGAAAATGATGGAATGGAGCTCTTGCACGGTTTTGCTGTAGGCAAATAGAGTAGCAATTCCAATGTAAAATGCTGCGAAAATAACGATGAGACCATTAAAAAAAAGTCTAAAACTTACTCCTCTAGAGAAAACTTAACTTGAAATTTCGGGTGACCACCCTTGCATGTATGCACCAATCTTGGATTTGGACCCCAAACAAAAGAACAGGACATGAAATCAAGTGCCGTCTTCCTTGTTTATTGCGCAAAGTAGAACTTTTCTGTAGTTATCACCATGCTCCTAGTGACAAAATGTGTATAAATGGACCTTTAATTCCTTCAAATTTACTTTTTGAAAGCAAATTCATTAATCTCATTGTTCAAATTCGTAGGTTATGTTCTTTTCTTTGGGGTCCGAATCCGAGGTTGGTGCATACATGCAAGCAAGGGTAGTCACCCGAAATTTCAAGTTAAGTTTTCTCTGCGCGGAGTGAGTTTTAGACTTTTTTAATGGTCTCATCGCTATTTTCGCAGCAATTTACGTCAGAATTGATAGGCCATTTGTCTACAGCAAAACCTTGCAAGAGCTTCATTTCCTTCTAAATACATGAAATATTGTCTAGATGTCTATGTAGTTGTATTTCGGTGATAATAGTGTCTAAAGTAGCGCGGGTTGATTGAAATGGAAGTGACGATTTTCTGAAATATTGCACGGATTTTGAAAGTTTTGAGTGTGCGCAGCGTTATTTTCGCCGACTTATATTCGTTTGAATCAATGCGTCATATTACTGTAGCAAAAGAAAATAACAGACCCATTGAACGACTTAGAGCAGAAAGAAACGAACAACTTTGGTTTTTCAAGGTCCCCCCCCCCCCCAAAATCATGCTTGGCAACGTCGATATAATCAGTGAATCGCCCAATCCATGCAAAAACTATCAAAGAAACTGACTGTCAATTGGTCCGCGTATGAACATGAACGAGCACGCCTGACTTGCTGGTTGCGCCTTCCAAACCTAAGCTATGCAATTCCATATCCTGCACGTACGAACAGTTACCTGCTCGAATTTTATACTTTTTTAGGGCAATCGTCTATCAATCCTAGAGTCCCTTGATGGAAATGTTGTATAGGGAGTACCGACACGAGTTCAACGAGTTGTGATTGGTCGTTGGTTTTAGGCTCTCGCGGAGTCGAGCAGGAGTCGACGACATCGAAGGCTCCACACGAAAGGAGTCGATTCGTGTTAGAACGTGTTAGAAAAGGATAGATGACTGGGCGAAAGTGACATGACTGTCTCTGGTCCGTCCTTCTCTAACACACGCATTCTTATGGAAAAAAGAGAGAGAAGGATAAATTTTCGGATCCACCAAAGCTCAGCATTGATAAAATTTAAATAAAAACAATTGAGGCCAAAATACTGAAGAAGGTCATAATTTAACTACCACTTCAATACAGGTGAAATTGGACAACGCGTTTATCAAAAAGTTCAACGATCTCCCAGCTATTCAAAGACTTTTAAATCAATTTCAATACTTCGGAGTAAAATGCAGCACACCGAAAAAGTGACGACTAATGCAAAAACCTGGATTCAGTCACACTTCTGTCAGAATGTTAATAGGCTTTAAAATATTGGCATCGAAGTCAGTCTTGTTTCACTTTCCTCGATCCAGAATTATATTTTGGTACAGTCACATCAGTAAGAAGATCGTAGAGCCTTCCTCTATTTAGCTCCTCGTCTTATATTTTGTGCGTATATATTTTCAGCTGACTGGCAAAATATCGAGAGCGCCGCTATTCCCATGATATCGTGTTAAGACAATAATTGGCACTTATTGTCGTGACCACGACTAATACGATAAATATATGTCAAACCTGTCGCTTTGCGGATCTCAGGTGGAAAAGTTTTTTTTAATTCACCGTTGATTCCACCGATTGAGAAAATATTACGTGGCTCAGTGCAGTGTATGACTGTACTATACGAAAAAACACTAATCTGTGATCTTTTCTCAACCGGTGGAGTCGTCGGTGACTTTAAAAAAAAACTTGCCGACATTTTAATAATTAAACGGCGATTGCACTGATTGAGAAAAGATTACAGATCAGAGTACTTTCATGCATTACAGTCATACACTGAATTGAACTGTGTAGTCATACACTGAATTGAACTGTGTAATCTCTTCTCAACCGGTGGAATCTTCGGTGCATAGAAAAATACTATTATACGCAAGGCGGCAGGCAGCTCTTTATTTCAATGGAACTGTTGCACATTTTTTTGCAACAGGCTTATCAATAGTTGAATACGGGGTAATACCCAGTAAAAATAACGATAAGCGCACTAAAAAATCACGAAATCCACTCCTAAACTCACAAAATGCTTTTAAATGCGAGACCGTAATGGCGGCCGGGGCCGCGGTTTGCATTGGGTTTCCCTATCTTCAATCAGCGCCATCTACACGAGGTAGTCTCGAAACCCCACGCAAGAAGAAGAAGAAGCATACAATTGCCATAAGAAAACCGCGGCCTCGGCCGCCATTACGGTCTCGCATTTAAAAGCATTTTGTGAGTTTAGGAGTGGATTTCGTGATTTTTTAGTGCGCTAATCGTTATTTTTACAGGGTATTACCCCATAATCAACTATTAATAAGCCTGTAGCAAAAGTTTGCAACAGCTCCATCCCCGGTTCATATCATGGATGCGGCAGTTAAAATACGATATTATATACTTAACCTTTTGATCTCAATGGGTCTGTTGCAAACTTTTGCTACAACGATTTAGAGTGTCTAATCTAATGTAAAATAGCCTGAAAAGTCCATTGGTGGCATCAGAAAGTCATAAAATGCAATAATAAACTCACAAGAGGCGTTTAATGAAATCCAAGATGGCGGTGAAATATCGAGCAATTTGTATGCATGCACCACGAACATCCAAGGATGGCCAACTTTGACAACCTCACTGGAGGTAGAGGTTATGTGTTTGTTTACGTTGTGATTGGTTGTGATCGATATTGTGAGGTTGGCTATCCCTGGATGTTTATGGTGCATGCATACAAATTGCTCGATATTTCTCCGCCATCTTGGATTTCATTAAACGCTTCTTGTGAGTTTATTATTGCATTTTATGACTTTCTGATGCCACCAATGGACTTTTCAGGCGATTTTACATTAGATGAAACTCTCTTAATCGTTGTAGCAAAAGTTTACAACAGACCCATTATTTTCATTTCAACTACAGCCAGGTCTGGAAACCTTGCAATGGTAAAAAAAAAAAAAAAAAAAAAAAAAAAAAAAAAAAAACTTTGACTTTCACGCTCAGACCGATATTTCGATATCGATGCTCCATAGACGATTTTAGTGATGACTGGTGATGACGCCGTCATTCGGTGATTGATGAGCGTTCCAAACAAAGACAAACTGTCTCTCTCGCTCTTACGTAACCCCCATGTACTGCTATCCGCAGTAATTTGCAAAAGTCATTTTTTGAATAACCATGAATAATTAACTAAAATTATTCGAATTATTCTCATGTTATTCCTATTAGTAAATCAAAGTTTTAACGCTATGTACCAGTCATTCATCGTATGACAAGATGAATATTCTTGTAGTGTCAAAACTTTGATTTACCAATGGGAATAACATGAGAATCATTCGAATAAT
Source organism: Trialeurodes vaporariorum (assembly GCA_011764245.1). NCBI lineage: Eukaryota > Metazoa > Arthropoda > Insecta > Hemiptera > Aleyrodidae > Trialeurodes > Trialeurodes vaporariorum. Next base: position 67,362,540 of record VMOF01000024.1, on the reverse strand, counting down.
TTTTAATTGTTTGTGGTTATTCAAAAAATAATTTTTGCCCATCACTGTTGCTATCTCACTCTCATTTTAAGAATCGTATATAGAGACATCTTTTGTGAAATTCGTTAGCAGAAAGGAATTCCTCGGGGTATGTTAATGCGATTTTCATAATAATTTGTCGTTAGACAAGGCCTTATAAATATATGAAATTTGAAACTAGAAAGATGGGTATACTCTATACATGGGGGTCACGGGAGAGTGAGTGAGATAGTTTGGAACGCTACCCGAGTTATGTCTCAACCGATTGCGACCGAAGAGTGCATTGTTGTGATTGTTGGTTAACCATTGACTTCGCACTAAAACCGTCTATCAGATATCCTATAGACAATTAGCGAATTTTCGCGACGAATATATTCGACAAAACCATTGCCAACCTACGCATGACAACAGTGGATGACACGAAACTGGATCGTGTTTTTCGAACTTTTTCGATGTTTTCAGTCATCGATGGCATCAATTCAATTTTGAATTCAAGTCCGGAGGTGAATTCGAAATCGAATTAATGCTATCGATGCCCCGAAAACACATCTAAAAACACAGTTGAGTTGCCTCGAATATGTAGTTAGGTTGGTATTGTTTATGATATTCGATCGCGAAAATTCGCTAAGTACCATTATTTTTAGTACATTTAAGGACACAGGTTCAGGCCAACGAGGTAAAGCAATCCAGAGGCCGATACATGTTATAAGTCCTATATCAAAGTGGGACATGAACGATCTGATTCTGGTTAGTTTGCACCATTTTTTTGACCTTCAATCAAAAGTTGTAATGGGTCTGTTGCAAACTTTTGCTACAGCGCTATAGAGTGTTCAATTCCCTGTAAAATCGCCTGAAAAGTCCAATGGTGGCACCAGAAAGTCATAAAATGCAGTATAAAACTCGCAAGAGACGTTTAATGAAATCCAAGATGGCGGTAAAATATCGAGCAACCTGTATGCATGCACCACGAACATCCAAGGATAGCCAACCTCACAATATATCGATCGCACCCAATCACAATGTAAATAAACGCATAACCTCTGAAGCTGTGAGATTGTCAACGTTGGCAGTCCTTGGATGTTAAAGGTGTATGCTTACAGATTGCTCGATATTTTACCGCCATCTTGGATTTCATTATACGTCTCTTGTGAGTTTATCATCGCATTTCATGACTTTCTGATGCCACCAATAGACTTTTCGGGCAATTTTGCATACGATGAAACAATCTTTATCGTTGTAGCAAAAGTTTGCAACAGACCCATTAATCCAGTGGAAATTGGTTTCGAACAAAAGCTCAAAAGTTTTAGAGTATGGCTGTCTGGACACGAAATTCCAATACAACCATCGAGGTGAGAAAATGTTGCTTGTTTCTGTCATTAGTCAGTATCTATATCTTGCAAATCCTTCCGAAAAAAAAAAAAAAAAAAAAAAAAAAAAAACCTATTTATTTAAACTGTAGCCTCTCTAAAACACTTTCACTTTCGTTTAACCCTTGTGAGCCTAAGGTATTTCGGTAACACAAAGGACTAAGGGGGGGGGGGTATTTTTGTACCCCAAGGATATTTTCATGCAGCACAGTCAGTATCAATAATTTTGAAACTTTAATGGATGGATTATGTACTTAGTACCCTAAGAGAGTAATTTATGTGAAATTTGAGTAAATTTTTGCTATGTTGCCAAATTTACACCTACTTTTAAAAAAAAATGTCAAAATAAAAAAATGGAAAAAATGAAATGAGGTACCATCTTATTTTTCCATTTTTGATAAATTTCCAATTTTTTTTCAATGATCTGACTTAATATTCTTAATCTACATAAAATTTCCGTAAAATTCACTGTAATAGATGGTTCCAAACTTAAAACTGGCCGGACGAAGGGGGGGGGGGGTATATTTGTACCCCAACACTTTAAATTTCTATAATATCGACAAAAATTCATAAAAATTAATGAAATTTGGTGGACGTGTTCTAAGTATCCTAACTTAAAATTTCATGAAGTCCCAAAAAATTTTGAGCAGTTTTGACAAAATGGCGTCAAAAAAACTGGCCTGGGGTACAAATCTACCCCCCCCCCCTTAGGCTCACAGGGGTTAAAACCAATTTCAAATGGTTAGTCACAACTTATTTCTTTTTTAATTTATTTAAAAAACATATAGCAAACAAACTGAGCCTGTGTGAAAAATGTCCATAGAGATCCATGTCCATCATGGCTGTCTCCGTGCTGCCTCAAAATCACGTCCCACAAATCCTCTCCGTCGCTAAATCTCATGTTGGCTGCAGAGCTGCCGATTCGCGTAGATTTAATGACATTTTGAAATTCACCGAAGATTCCACCGGATGAGAAAAGATTACATAGTTCAGTTCAATGTATGACTGTAATGCACGAAAATACTCTGAGCTGTAATCTTTTCTCAATCTGTGGAAACTCCGTTAGTTAATTAAAATATACCGGTTGAGAAAAGATAAAAGACGCTAGTATTTTCGTGCATTACAGTCATACACTGAACTAAACTATGTAATCTTTTCTCAACCGGTGGAATCTTCGGAGAATTTCAAAATGCCATTAAATCTACGCAAATCGGCAGCTCTGGTTGGCTGAGATAAAGGTAGTGCGACACTGCGTGGTCATTGTTGTCTCCAGATAGTGCGAACAGATGTTTACTCCTTAACGACATAGTGTGTCCGGCTGTTATGAACGTAAAACCATGTTTTCTCATCATAAGATACCTCTTTTTCACCCCTGTAGCGGAATACTCCATGTATTTTGACCCGCTGATTTCAAATTCAGCCTTAGTTTTTACTCAAAACTCATACTTTTTCCAGAATTTTGAATTTTTTGCCAAGAAGACGTAATTTCGAATTTACGTAAAATCTAGGCCAGTTTAATGAAAACTGATAGCATTTTTGAAATCAGCGTCTCAAAATGCAATCGACAGGGATGATGAAGTGAAATTGTAGGCGTAGAATTATAGACTGTTTTAGTAGAGCGATGTATCGTATCGATTGCTGTCCGAGGGCCTCTGGTTCTACACAGACTCTGATTCAATGCATTTTTTCCCTTTAAGCGGATTTTTGAACGGAAATTTAGACTATTAAGCAAATCAAACAATTAATGCGACCTTTTTGCGATTATGAATTCTACTTCCCCGAAAATGCTTAATTTTGCCTGGTTCCACCCGTAACACTGCCAAAATCAACAAGACACGTTACAGATTAAACGATGCGTCTGGAGGTTGGAATCACCCAAATGTTATGGTTGTTGTTGTGTGAAATTGGCGGATTTTCGGGCGATTCTAACCTACAATTGCAACATTTAATCTGTAATATCTTATTGATTTCGGCAGTTTAAGTCAAGGAACCAGGCATGATAAAGCATTTTCAAGGACGTAGAATTCATAATCGCAAAAAGGTCGCATTAATTGTCTGATTTAATACCCTTTTCTGTTCAAAAGTTCGCTTTTGGGGAAATCACATTGAACCAGAGTTTGTTTGGAACCAGAAGCCCTCGAACGGCAATCGATACGATATATCGCTCTACTAAACCAGTCTATTCTAAAACACTAGAAAATTAGTAAAATTAACACTGGTGGATGGTGAATGTCGCGGACACATTGTGTCGTTTTTTATGTTTACTCGTGCGAACATCTTCTTTTGAGGTTAGGGATCAGTAACTACACTTTATTGCCTGCCCGTTAATATGAATGCACACATTTTTGAACAGAAACCCCGCCGTGTGACTATAAGTCCTCCAACCGGGAAACCTGCAAAGGCACCGTTGCAGCGAGTAGAAGTCCCTCATGACGCTCCGAATGTTTATCATGTTGTCTGCCCTGCGTCTCACGTGAGTCAGAATACTCAGATCGGAGCAACAGGAGCTCCGTTTCTTCTTCTTCATCTCTCCTCTTCGAATTTTGACTCTCAGTATACGTATATAGCATGCCTTAAATATCTAAGCGCGTGTCACGCCGCGCCGCCGTGCTCTTGATTCACTGTTTCGGAGAAAAGCGGGAAATTTGAATGGGCCAACGAGAAGCTGATTCTGTGAGCGGGTTATTCAAATCAACCTATCAGGTTCAACCAACTTTCCATTGAAGTTGAATTACCGGTCAAAATTAAAGTCATTTTGAGGGGGTGAAAAGTGTTGGATATACTGGTATACGCATCCCTGGATAGCCTCAACAATTTTTGTCGAAAACTGTTAAAAACAGTGCTGCAGTTTTGCGTATAATTAATGACATTTTTTAATTCACCGATGATTTCCACCAGTTACGAAAATATTACACACTTCAGTTCAGTGTATGATTGCGTAATGAACAAAAAGACTCTGATCTATAATTTTTTTCAACCGGTGGAGTCGTCGATGACTTTAAAAAACTTGCGGGTGTTTCAATAATTCAACGGTTATTGCACCGATTGAGAAAAGATTCTAAGTATTTTCTTGTAATAGTACAGTCAATTGAACTGAACTGTGTAATCTTTTCACAACCGGTGAAATCATCGGTGAATTGAAAAAAGACTATAAATTATACGCAAAACGGCTGCTCTGGTTAAAAATCTGCGGGTGCACTGTGCATTCAGGTGACTTTACATGAGATCTACTTTTGACTCAAACTTGAAAAGTATTTTCAGATCCAATTTGCAATTCAGGAACACATCTTTGACCAAAACGCATTGTAATTTCTCGAGAAAAGTTTCAAGGGATTTTCAATTAAGCACGAATTTGCAATTCAGAGACGGCTTTCCACTCAAGATAAATCTCGATGACATAATTCCAAGGTACCTCGTTAGCTACCTTGAACTAAAGTCAAGAATGCTCAAGAATTGCCAATTTACAGTAAGTGTCTCTGAATTACAATCTGTCTCACTATACTCGACTCGAATTGAGTATTTTCCGAGCAAAGTCAAGTTAAGTAAAGTTTCTGAATCGTAACCTGAGCCTACGTGAAAATGGAATATCGGAAATCGTTTCAAATACTCCAATGTGCTATTCTGTGTTTAAATACTTCTAGCTTTGTTTTTGCGCTTCTTGACAAAATTTTCCCTTCGAGACATTCTTGGGGATGATTTTCAAGTATTCTTAACAGTTTGTTCTTCTCAAATATATTTTTGATGGACCGGTAATACGGCTTTTTAACGGTTTAGTTCTTTCGTAGCCAAAACTGACATTGAGCACCGAGGAGTAACGATGCCCTTGAAAATGGACGAATCACCACTGAAGCAGCACATTTTCTTCATAGTTTGGTATCCATGTTGTATTATCTGATTAGTCTCTTCCTATATGCCACTGGCTCTCTCCGGGACGGACCTTTTTTCTATAGTTTTCAATACCTCACAGACTTTTTTCCTTCTCTAATTGTCCACTATTCATCAAATTTTCTTCTCCCTCTATCAGTGGCGTAGCGTGCAACTTGGCAACATTGTATGGTGTCCATTTAAACGCATGTAAAAGGTCGAATGTGAAGGTGTTCACTGAACACCCAACAGTTCGATCTCTTTCATGGGTTTAAATGGACACTAAACAATGTTGCCAAGTTGCACGCAACGCCACTGCCCTCTACTGTCTTGCACCACTTTTCAAGATATGTCACATCACCAGTTAAGTTTCTTCTCTTTTCGATTTTCTTCTTTGTTTTTATTTACAATTACAATTACAATTTGCAAATCTCAGTCGTCTAGGAATTTACCATTTTCGCATGATCAGTCTAGGAATTTACACCTCCACTTAATACTCACTTTCTTAAATCCTTTCCGTCTTGAATTAAATGAGTCTCATCATTTTTACTGTTCGTACATCTCCAAAACCTCTGTAAATAACTAAAGCACACGAATGATCGGTGTTTTTTTCTATCTTCTAATTTGAATTCCCTCCTTCCTTTTTCGTACAAACGTCTCTCGATTTTGTTTGAATTTATTTCTCTTCATTTTTATTTCTTGTACGCAAGATGTATCAATACTTGCAAAGGAATGTTCATTCTTTTCTTATCTGACAAGGAAAGTTTGTTTCCTCTTCTTCTTCTTATTCTTCTTCTTTTTCTTCTGTAAACACACATGGCATTTTGTAATGAAATTTTTATTGAACTTATGTTCAGTATTTTTGAGGAATAGAGGTTGTTATTTTCTCATATTTCTCTATTTTCTTTGGGAAAACAATCATACTACATAACTACCGTTACTACCGTAACTACATAAGTCTACGATATGCATTTAGCATATTTTGTCCTCAAAACGGTATTGTCTCTAGGTATAAAAATAAAAAAAGGAATTTTTTTCAATGGTGAAATGATAAGTATTTTCAACGGTATGTATGGAATCAAATTTTGCAGAAGTGGTCACTTTGACCGTTTTGGAGATGAGACATTTTTGGAGGTTTAACATCAAAGTCCTTTTTGTTACAATCAATTGGGAATTGTCGGCTGGATTTTTCCGGGGGGAAAAGTATATTTTTTTACAAAAATTAGAATATATTCAATATTGCCATTCAGTCAAGTTCTAGCTAATGCGAGCTAGCTCGGTTTTTGAGCATGTAGCCCTTTGTAATGAGCTTACTTATGTTTATTAGGGAGAATAACCGACTCGGTTGCTCCAACATTAAGCAAATTCGAATATGTGAAGAACCGAATTGCATTTTCATAAGCAAAATCACCAAAATGTCTTATATTTAGGTAACAAACCAGGACATTCGTTGGGGAGGCATTAACGATCAATAGTTTTTAAAAATAGAAAATAAATCCAAAAATTTCTTGGAGTCATTCATTGAGTTATGTTAGTCCATATTCTGTGATGATAATTTTTGGGCCATCGCAAAACTTGGCCTTTAATTACACTTCTCCTTTCAGCATAACTCATTCACTAATAGTTGTATCTAATTTGTTTTGATTCCAGTTCGAAATTAACAAGAAAAGAGACACAGAACTCACTAAATTACGAAAATTACTCGAAGATGTTCACTTGGAATCGGAAGAGACTGCACATCTTCTGCGGAAGAAACATCAAGAAGTTGTTGTCGACTTTCAGGAGCAACTCGATCAGCTCGCCAAAGCCAAAGCGAGGCAAGTAGATTCATTTTTGTTCCCTCATTCCTTACAGAGTATTTACGAAACCAATTCATACAGTATGCTCCATAAGCAAGCCAATTATTATACTTTTTTTTCGACAAACACAGCGTTAAGACTGTGTACTTAAAAGCAACGCTATCGGTCGAGCATTGTATGACTTGGTCCTTGCAACAGTAACCATCATCAAGTTTCCTATTGTTGAAGGCTACTCTTAGGTAGCAGTCAGTAAAGTTCCTGCAAACTTTTGCCACAAGCAAATGAAGAGTCAAATCTGATGAAACAACCAGCGAAAATCACGTGAATCACACTAAAAAGTTTAAAATTCAGTATTGGACTCAGAAAACAGCCGTAACAGCAAGCTCGTATTGGCGTATAGCTACGAAGGTATCATAGGAGATTCTTATATAATTTTTCACTTTCTCCACCACAGAGGTATCGATGTGTCTCATGGGCCTGTTGCACACTTTTGCTACACGCGATTTAACAGTCGATTCTGGTGTAAAAACCTCAAAAAATAACAATGGCAGCACTAAAAACTTCCGAAATCCACTCTGAAACTCAACAAACGCTTTTATTTGCGAGGGCGTAATGGTGGCCGAGGGCAGTAACAATGGGAGATTCCTATCTTAATTTCGTCACTCTTTCTATGCTGATAAGGATGATTCACAGAGTAATTAGTCATCAGAGTGATGATCCACATTCGATGAATGGTTCCGCAACACCTAGTGACATCGGTGTCAATTAGTCATCAGACTGATGATCCACATCCGATGAGTGACACCGGTGTCAAATGAAAGTCGTGTCTCTTATTTGTCACTCCTTGATGGAGTTACAGTATTGTTAGATGGGAATCTCCCATTGATACTACCCTCAGCCTGCATCATTTCGCTCGCGCAAAGAAAAGCGTTTATCGAGTTTAGGAGTGGATTTCGGAAGTTTTTGGTGCTGTCATCGTTATTTTTGAAGGTTTTTACACCAGAATCGACTATTAAATCGCTTGTAGCAAAAGTGTGCAACAGCCCCATTAGACGGGAATCTCCCATGGTACATGCATAGCTCTGTCAATACGATCTTTGTTTTCTTTGTTTTTACTACTACTGAATTTTAAACTTTTTCAGTGTGCTTTTTGAGATTTTCGCAGGTTTTTACATCAGATTTGACTATTCATTTGCTTGTAGCAAAAGTTTACAAGATCTCCATTGCCCAAGAAACTACACCTCGTAACTACAAATGAAGGCTCCCTTGCTATCTGTGCACAATGCAGTAGCGTCGCGTGCCATCTGGCAACAATGCAACTCTTCCATTTAAACTCGTTAAATATATCGAATTTTCATTTTGCACTGTGCACCCCCTGAATGGGTCTGTTGCAAACTTTTGCTACAGCGACAACAAGTGTAAAATCCGATGTAAAATCGCCTGAAAAGTCCATTGATGGCATTATAAAGTCATGAAATACAATATTAAACTCACAAGAGGCGTTTATTGAAATCCAAGATGGCGGCAAAATATCGAGGAATCTTAATGTATGCACCGTGATCATCCAAGGATTGCCAACTTTGACAACCTCACTGGAGGTTTAGGTTATGTGTTTGTTTACGTTGTGATTGGTTGTGATGGATGTTGTGAGGTTGGCTATCCTTGAATGTTCGAGGTGCATGCATACGGATTGCTCGATATTTTGCCGTCATCTTGGATTTCATTAAACGCCTCTTGTGAGTTTATTATTGCATTTCATGGCTTTCTGATGCCACCATTGGACTTTTCAGGCAATTTTACATTAGATTACACACTCTATAGCGCTGTAGCAAAAGTTTGCAACACACCCATTCGACCTTTATTAAGAGTTTAAATGGATATAATGCATTGTTGCCAAATTGCACGCGACGCCACTGGCACAAGGCATATCTACGGTGGAGAATAGTTTATTTCGAGGCCCCGTGTTGTGCACTGCGTGTTGTATACACGGCGAGGCGTTATATTAGACGTGTGAGGTGTGGAAGTGTGAGACGTAAGACAACGAGACACGAGAAGGTCTATAAACGAAAAGGGAAAGGAGCAGACTCATCCTTGGCCTAGTCAGAAATCCGCACCGGCTGAAGGATTAACCGAATGAGCTCATGCTGAATAAGAAAAAAGTTGGGTTAGGTATTCCGTATTTCGTATCCGACGCGTCGCTGCCGAATCTAACGGACTGGCTCCCGTTTACAGACTTGTCAAATGAAGGATATTTAAATTTAAAGACGGATCTTTGGCAACGTCGCTTCGTCACCCCGCCGTCGTTTTCGGCTAATTGCTCTTCCTGTTTGAGCTCGCGGTCTCTATATATAGCCCGCGGCCTGAGGCGCAGTGCGGTGCATGTTTGGGACAGAAACGTTTCAACTATTTTTACAACATCCTTCGCGACTCGATCTCAGTAAGTGTGAGTATGTGTCCGTGTGTGTGAGAGAGAGAGAGAGAGGGAATGAGAGAGAAAAGATGGATAGATTTAACGTACTAATCCATGCCTGCCTCTTATAGTGCACTGTTTTTTTATAATAATGCGTGAAACTCCGATCTCAAGGGATGGGGGGGACGGGGGGACGGGGGGACGGGGGATGGCCCACTGTCCAGTGCCTCATCTCATAATTTTAGTCCGTGATGCTTTCGGTTGCATGCAGTGGCGTCGCGTGCAATATGGCAACAATGTATTCTATCCATTTAAACTCATGTATGATATCGAATTCAGGGGGTGCACAGTGCACAAGGAAAATTCGATTTATTTAATGAGTTTAAATGGAGCAGTTCCATTGTTGCCAGATGGCACGCGACGCCACTGGTTGCATGTATTAAATGCGTTTTTTTCCCCGCATCCCCTGCCCTGATGCAGCGAGAATAATTTAGCTTGGACCGCTTGAATCTATCCGTCAATCAGTCCATCGAAGCGTTTCTGTCAATTCGTACGATTTAGGCTTGAAGGGGTTAGGGTTCGCCGTTTGTAAAAACAGATATGAACAAAGAAGGCCTATCCATCAGCTCCCAGCGGTCTCCTAAGGCCGCTGGATTGCTGGGCAGCGGACGGAACCCATCTATAGCTCCATCGGAATTGAGAGAAACAGTTTGCTGGATCGATGGGCAGTAGATTGGGGGGGGGGGTGTCCATTGTGTACTGTATATCTACCCAGGAAACACTCCATGAGTGCTAAACCGGCAAAATTTTCCCGACTCGCTATGTTCGAGTCACCGGTGGATCCAAGAAATTGTCCTTCTCTCAGTGGCGGCTCGTGCCATTTGGCAACTATGTCTTCGCTCCATTTGAATATATGTTTAACTATCGATTGCTGGTGAAGCGCTGCTTCACTTTCGAACCGATTGTTTTACATACAATCAAATGGAGCGAAGACATTGTTGCCAAATCGCACGAGCCGCCCCTGCCTTCTCTCTTTTGTCATTAGAACCCATGAGTTAGAAAAATAAATGAGCTGTAGGGAGTACCCTACGATATTTTCTCACACCATTTTAATCTGGGGGAGACCCCCCTTCTAAAATGCTTGGGGAGACTCCTCATTTGAAATTCTGGTAGAGATCCCGGGACTCCCCCCCCCTAGCTTACGCACCTCTCGAAATACTTAATTTATGGGTTTCAAATTGATATCCGTATTTCCTAGGACCTCTGAAGAGCAACTATATGTATGCGTTGATGGGCGGGAACTCAAATACATCGCATTTAGTACAAAAATTCGCATAAATTTGACATAACAGTGGGCATTTGGAATCCGGTGAGCGATACGCGAATGCAGCGCATAGAACGGGGAGTAAGCAAAGTGTATGGTGCATTCCAGTGCTACCAACTTCGATTTTTATGCCCTAGAGAAAGTTACTCGCGTAAACACCAAAACCAGGTATCTAAACACGTCAAAACACTTACGGTCCATTCGTTGGAACACTATCAGGTAAACAACCCAAGTTTTAAGAGTCTTAGCAAAAATATCTAGACGAAAAAGTAAAGGTCTTTTCAAGAAAATCAATACCACCGAGTATTTGCTCTGGGACCCATTCATTTTGATGCACATAATTCGGCGTTGGCTACACAGGCTGCACATCAGAAGCACAAACATATGGCGTGATCAGAATTTAAAAATTCGAGATTTCGAACCTCTCGTTTCCAATGAACCGCCATTTGGATTTTGCTAGGCCTTTGAATTTTGCTGCACAAAATTCGATGTTGGATGCACAAAATTAGTATAAAGTTATGGCTTGATCAGAATTTAGAAACTCTAAAGTCACGAAATTTACCGTTTCCACGGAACCGCCATTTTGATTTTCATTTAGGACCCTTAAAGTTTTGCTGCACAAAATTCGGCGTCGGCAGCACAAAATGTTGGTATTACTTTGAAGTCAGTTTTTAAAAGTGGCGGTTTCGTAGAAATGGACCTTTCAGAGCGGCTAAATTGGTAAAATTTCCCGAGAAAGGACCTCCGAACTCCCCCCTACCAGCTGGGAGGTGTTTTTTCCTCAGACACACTGGCGCAACCAAAGAGTAAACAAGAGTAACAATTGAATGGAAGGCCTGCGTGGTCAACGTAGATGAGGGATCCGAACGCGGGCTGGCCTCTGATTGGCTGCAACGGGTGGAGCAAAAATGACTCGGGGTATAGGGAAAATAACACGGGATTTTCGTTCCGGGGCGTTTATCTCGAAACCTAAGCAAAATCGTATCCAACCAATTCATACGAGTCGATTTAGCAGATTTTTCCGAACAATTTGATAGGTCATAAGTGCCACTTTATTGCAAATTCGAAAAGACTGTTTTTAGTTTAAAAGTACTCACAATAGTGAGTTACTCAAACACTGCTCAAACACACGCCAAGCATGTAATGACACTATTGTGCGTACTTTTAAACTGAAACAGTCTTTTCGAATTTGCAATAAAGTGGCACTTATGACCTATCAAATTGTTCGGAAAAATCTGCTAAATCGACTCGTATAAATTGTTTTTTGCTTAGGTTTCGAGATAAACGCGCCGGAACGAAAATCCCGTGTTATTTTCCCTATACTCCGAGTCATTTTTGCTCCACCCGTTGCAGCCAATCAGAGGCCAGCCCGCGTTCCGATCCCTTATCTAAGTTGACCACGCAGGCCTTCCATTCAATTGCGACTCTTGTTTACTCTTTGGGCGCAACCAGGATCTCTTCCATCTCTCTCATTTCTCATTTGGATGAATAAGTAAGAAAAGGACAGAAAGAGGGGGTTTTATCCCCTTGTCCATCCTTGTCTAACATAGGTTTCTTAATGGTGGAAAAAGAAAGATGAAGACACTCTCGTTGCACTACTGCCCAGACCCCCCCCCCCCCCGTGAGGCTCTCAAACTTGACCCCCTAGAAAAGAAAAAAAAAAAAAAAATATCTAACTACTTACGCCCGCGTATATATATGTCGCTCTACTAAACTGTCTATTCAAATATTTTCGATGAAATCGACCGTTTATTGAACTTTCGAGAAGTCAGTTGTGACAGGGATAGAGCCACCGTTCGTTGCGCTCGTGCTCGCGTTTCGTTTCTCTAATATTATAAAATATTAATAGCGAGCGACACGCGGAAGAGATAGACAGACACGAGCTGGATCCAATTGAAGCTGTCATCAAACAACTCGGGTCAAACGACGACATGTTAATGAGCTTCCCGAATAAAATTGGAATCGTTTGACTCCAACATACGAAGAGAATTTCATCAGAGAAAAATTCACTTCATTTCATCTCGTAGCACTGTCGTCTGAGATCATCGAAAAGTGGCCAAAAGCCTGAAAGTAAACTTCTCATCACACTGAAAAAAAAGCGATAGTCCTAATACCTGATTCTAGACATAGTGCCAGTGGCGTCGCGTGAAATTTGGCAACAATGTATTCTATCCATTTAAACTCATGTAAAAGATCGGATTCAGGGAGTGCACAGTGCACAAGTAAAATTCGATATATTTAATGAGTTTGAATGGAGCAGTTGCATTGTTGCCAAATGGCACGCGACGCCTTTGCAGAGTACCAGAAGGAAAACGATATGTGAACGACTGAAAGTCTATAGTACTTTGACCAGGAAATTCTGGTGTCGATACCAAAATATGGTCAGCGAACTAGAATGGGTCTGTTGCAAACTTTTGCTACAACGATTAAGAGAGTTCAATCCAATGTAAAATCTCGTGAAAAGTCCATTGGTGGCATCAGAAAGTCATAAAATGCAATAATAAACTCACAAGAGGCCAAATCCACAGTTTTGATCTGAAAAATCTGGGGAAAAAAATATATAGTACACGGAAAAAATCTGCGGTGAAAATAACCATACGGATACCTGATTTTGGCACCTGCTAGATGTTATGGTAATGTTAACCAGAAGTAAACTATGTTTTGACGAGGTGCTAGGTGATCATGCTACTTGATTGCATGTCAAATTTACTCAAAGTATCGGTAAATGTACCATACTTCTGGTCAAGTTTACCATAACATCTAGCAGGTGCCAAAATCAGGTATCCGTATGGTTACTTTCACTAATCTTTTTTTTCCGTGTAAAATTGAAGATACTTTGAATCTATCCGCGCAATCGGATTTACAATGAGAGCATCAGCGCGTCCGAGAGAGGCGTTTAACCTCGCAGCGCGCGTCGGCGCGGCGCGGCGCTCCCGTCAGATTTTTGAATGTTGTGTGGATGGCTGGCGCTGACCAAAAGTCTATCGGCTGATGATTTTTGAAGAAAATTCTTCCGGATTTTTTTTCACTTCTTCCGTCGTTCTGAAATGTTCGCCTCTAAATTCGGTTTTGAGAAAAGGAAACAAGTGATAATCTGAGTGAGCTGAGTCAGGAGAGTATATGGTGGCAGTAGCGAAGCGTGTAATTTGGCAACAATGCATTTTCTCCATTTAAATTCACCAAAAAAGTCGAACGCTTCAGTCAACGGCGATGACCAGGCATTTCGACCTTTCTAATGTGTTTCAATGGGAGAAAAGGAACGTTGCCAAATCGCACGCTTCGCCAAGTGATAGTGGATGTGGCAAAATTTAACGACTTCAAACGACTTTAAAAGCACCTTTCGTCAGAGTTGAGACGTGCATGGGGACGCGCATTGTCGTGGAAAAGCGGGCAGCGTTTTGACAACTTTCCGTGCCGTTTGTTTTGCATTGCTCTTCGCAAACTTTTTTAAAATGTCACAACAATATTCTGAGGTCACTTTTTTACCTTTGTCAAGGTATTTTTCAAGGAGAACTCCTTCAATGTCCCCAAAAAACGGTTAAAACCAGCGGTAGAGATAAGTCGAGCGGTTGTTCACATCATTCAAAAATCTGGCGGGAGTACCGCCGCACAGTGGAGCGAATCAATGGGAGAGGCCGGGAGATGCCGTGGCGACTTTAATTGCAAATATCTTTGCTAATACGCAACGTAGACGTTTAAAAGTAGTTTCAATGGTTTTATCATAAAATTTCCTACCAGAATCACCCTTTACAGTTTGTTTTTGACCATAAAAAGATTAAAATTTGCATTTTTATTATTGTTTTCCATGTCCGACCCCTACCATTGACTCGTTCCACTGTGCGCCGACGCGCGCAGCGAGGTCAAACGCCTCTCTCGGACGCGCTAATGCTTCGAATGTACATCCGATTGCGCAGATCGATTCGAAATATTTTCAAGTTTACTATTTATTTTTTTCAGATTTTTTTGATAAAAACTGTGGATTTGGCGAAGGGGGGACTTGCTCATTGAAAGACCCTCACGCATGGGAATAAATGAACAAAATTAAACCTTAAACCTAACCTAAAAATCCTCTATGGTGGTTTACGCTGGTTACCCATTAGATTGGCGCTTTATATAAATGTGCAGATTGTTGGTTTCGATACACTGTGCGTCGGTTCAACATTTATCTCTCTCTCTCACTCTCTCCGTCCATTTGAATGCGTTAGGTAGAAAAAGATGGATGAAGACTGAAGAGGCCTCCCACGATTCCAGCTCTTATCGCTGTCTCTCTCTCTAGCTTATGCGTTTATGGGTGAGGAGAGAGTGAGACAAGTTTAAGGTTTTGTCTTTCTTTGCAAGTTGTTTGGCGTTGCGTTTGCCAGTGCAGAATTCAGTGGCGGCTCCTTCGATTTGGAACCTGAACAATTTTTTCCATTTAAATTGAAGTAAAACAATCGATTCTTGAAGAGGCTGGTGGCTTCTCTGAAAAGTCGATTATTTTTCACTCATTTAAATGGGGAATAGACACTGTTGGCAAATTGCACGAGCGGACATCGGTTGAATTTAAATAATTCCGAAACAAATTAAATAGAATAATTTAATTCAGGAATTAATGCCAATGGGTCTGTTGCAAACTTTTGCTGCAACGATAAAGAGTGTTTCATCGTATGTAAAATCGCCCGAAAAGTCCATTGGTGGCATCAGAAAGTCGCGAAATAATAGTAATAATATTATTGTCTTTATCCATAATTCAGATAAGTAGAACATGGAATAGTGTCATGGTACATTACATTTCATTTACTTATCAAGGTTTACAAAGTTATCGAAATTTAGAATTTTAAAGGTCATCAATGGAGTATAAACATCTCTGTATGAAGGTATAAACATCTCTACATGCGATAATAAACTCACAAAAGACGTTTGAAGAAATCCAACATGGCGGTAAAATATCGAGCAATCTGTATGCACCTTTAACATCCACACGGAAAAAAATTCACGGGTACGGTTACTATAAAAGACGGGCGCGGGAACCGTGAATCACGGGTAAAAGTTGGACGCCGTCCAGACACAGTTACGACACCCGGAATGTACGGTTCAGAGCGAATCGTACTTCACGGGCGCCGTGGGTTAAAAAGTAAGATGATTCATCTGGATTTGATCCCGCAACGTTCCGTTTCGCAGTCCAGTGTCTTGTCCACTAAAACCGCGCTGACCGCATGGAGAAGGGAGAGGAAACTCCAGTATATAAAGAAGCAGATGTCGCGAGGTGGCGTCGCACCGAAGCACTCGAGTAACCGTACTTCACGGGTTGTGCCACCGTGAAGTTACGGTGTCACGACCATAATTATTACGGGCATTCCGACCGTTTTTCTGGCTATGGCACCTGTGAAACCGGCTACCCTAGCTGTCTTTTTACGGTTAGTAAATGAACCGGCGTGGATGGTTGTCACACCCGTACAGTTTTTTTTTCCGTGCAAGGATTCCCAACGTTGACAACCTCACAGCTTCAGAGGTTATGTGTTTATTTTTGTTGTGATCGAGTGTGATCGATATTGTGAGGTTGGCTATCCTTGGATGTTTTCGTGGTGCATTCATACAGGTTGCTCGATATTTTACTGCCATCTTGGATTTCATTAAACGTCTCTCGTGAGTTTCATACTGCATTTTATAACTTTCTGATGCCTCCAATGGACTTTTCGCGCGATTTTACGTGAGATTGAACACTCTCTAGCGCTATAGCAAAAGTTTAATTGCAACAGACCCATGGAGGCTTTAGGCTTTATATTTTCGGCCTTACATAATAATATACGGCTTTTAAGCTCAAATCTATATAAGCCCATTCACAAGCCATCGCCTTGACTTAAACAATATCCTCACGAAGAAATCATAAGGAATGAAAGAAAATATCCGTCATTTTTTTGGGTAAGTTTCCACTCCATTGGTTGAGATAAGACTATAGATCAGAATATTTTCGCGATTTTCAGTTATTCACTGAACTGAACCGTGCAATATTTTAGATAACCGGTAGAGTCATCGGTGAATTGAAGAATGTCCTTAAGTATACACAAAACAGAAGCTCTGGCGGGAGTGAAATAGAAAAAAAATAAATTACAATTAAAATCAACCAAAGCTATCAAACATGTTTGAATTCTATTCAAGCAACTCATGCCATGGAATTAGAAATTAGAAACGAAAATTTGCGCTGAATTTTGCCGACTCGAGGGCGGTAAAATGCACCACAACATAATCACCCCCCCCCTTTCCTTTCCACACTAGGGCATGCAATAATGAATGCCACGATGCTTCGAGAAAATTGCACGTGGCGCGTGGTAGTTTCTTCGCGGTTGAGGCTTGGAAGAGAGGGGTGAAGAGGTGGTGGAGAGCTAGTGGCGCGGGGGTGGGGGTGGGGGAAAAGGATTGAGAAATAGCGGGAGGGGAGGCGAGGGGAGGGGGGAACGGGGGAGAATTGCATTCTTGCGAGTTTATTGGCACGGAATGATTCACCCGGTAAACGAAGCGTTGTGATGGCGTTCACGGTTGCCAGATCTGCATCGTCGGCACGTGAGTAATCGATCGATAGATCGTATCGTTTGTCTCTTGCTTTAAATCCATGTATAAATATCGATTTTTTTTCGAGATCTAATAGAATCCGTAAGATTCGATTCTTTACGATATCAGCGTATGAAGCGTAAGCGATGCGAGAGCGTACCTAGTTGCCAGACTTGAATTGTCAGCTCGTGAGAAATCAATCTATCGTATGTCATTGCTTTAAATCTATGTAAAAATGTCGATTTTTTTTTGAGATCTAATAGAATCCATAAGATTCGATTCTTTGCGATATCAGCGTATGGAGCGTAAGCGATGCGAGAGCGTAACCAGTTGCCAGACTTGAATTGCCAGCTCGTGATAAATCGATCCATCGTATGTCATTGCTTTAAATCCATGTAACAGTATCGATTTTTTCGAGGTCTCGTTGGGCCTGCAAGAATCGATTCTCTACAATATCAGTGTATGGAGGGTAAGCGATACGATGGCGTTCACGGTTGCCAGACTTGCATTGCCGGCTCAAGAACAATCGATGTATGGTTTGTCTCCGCTTTAAATCCATATGTAAGAGTATCGATTTTTTCGAAGTCTAATTTGGCTTGCAAGGGTTGATTCTTCACAATATCTGTGTATGGAGGGTAAGCGATACAATGGCGTTCACGGTTGCCAGTTCTGCTTTGCCGGCTCGTGAGTAATCGATTTATCGTTTGTCTCCTCTTTAAATCCATGCAAAAGTATCGTTTTTTTTTCGAAGTCTAATTAAGATTGCAAGGATAAGTTCTTGTACGATATCTGTGCATGAAGAGTACATCGCAATATGAATGCACCTGTGGCGGCTCGTGATATTTGGCAACCATGCAAGTTTTCCATTTAAACGTAGGTAAAATAATCGATTCTTGCGGAGGCTGGCAGCCTCCGGGAGAATCGATTGTTTTACATTGGTTAAATAGGAGGAGGACACGGTTGCCAAATTTCACGAGCCGCCACTGGAATGCACGAACCATCTCTGCAGATTACTCCATTTTACACAAAGAGAAACGCGCAGTCAGTGGTGGTGCGTGTAATCTGGCAACGTTTGCATTTCAACCATTTAAACTCACATAATATATCGAATCGAGGGAATGCACAGTGCACCCCCAATATTTCAACCTTTTTTTAAGTCATTAAATTGACTAAATACAACGTTGCTAGATTGCACGCTCCTCCAGCACTGAACGCAGCGAGAATATTGTATAGAAATCCATCTCAATAAACTCAGAACGGCAGCCGTGGGACATCTTTCACATTCCAAGGCAGGAACGTGGATTTATGACGAAGAGAAGCGGCTTCAGGAATGTGTCCTTCTCTCTTGCTCTCGCTCACCGCCCGTTAGAGTACACGAGTCAGAAAAAGATGGAAGATGGAAAGAGGGGAGGGGGGTGATCACGTGAATTCCGTCGCTCTCTCTATCCGCCACTCTGCAAGAGTTTTAAAGTCATGTCCTTCCGAGATGACTAGACCTGAGACCGTCAAAATCTTGTCACCTCGGCCGGGATTCGAACCGGAGATCTCTACAATGGTATTCTCCTTGGGTTATCTCTCTCTCCTCTCTCTCTCTCTCTCTCTCTCTCTCTCTCTCTCTCTCTCTCTCTCTCTCTCACTCTCACTCTCATCTCTCTCTCTCTCTCCTCTCTCTCTCTCTCTCTCTCTCTCTCTCTCTCTCTCTCTCTCTCTCTCTCTCTCTCTCTCTCGCTCTCTCTCTCTCTTTTAATGCAACGATGCTAGATTTCACCTAACTCGTCCGGGTGTGACTACAACATGCAGCCTAGGTAGCAAACACATGAGTGGCGCGCGTCGAGTGCAGTATTCCGACCCTTTACGTGAGTTTGAATGGACACAATTCAACGTTGCCGGATTGCACGTGACGTCACTGAAACAAATCCTCGTTTGTAATTAACTCTCTGGAGAGTTCAGATGCTAGAGGTAGTTTCAGAAGTGTAGGCGCACCTAGACCGATAATCTTTGGAATTTGTCAACATTATTTATGATATTAACCAATAAAAATGAATGAAATGAAATTGAGTCTTCACTTTTTCAATGAGGATCACTTTAATAGCCAAAGAATAAAATCAGAGGCAGGTTCGGTTTTCGATTTAAAGGAATTAAAGTTGAAAATTCGCCAAAGAGATTATGGTTTAGGTGCGCCTACACTTCTGAAACGAGCTAGCGTCAACTGAAGTTCGTGCAGAGCTCGAATCTCTTGAAAATCCGGGAAAAAAGAGTTATTTAATTCAAATGCAGAACCTGGTATGAATAGAGAACGAAAGCGTAGCCTTTTTCAAGTTTCCAGTTTCAACTATCTATCGATTGTTTTCAAAAAGTGGGATTTAGGAAGCCACTGAAACACTTGTAAAGTGGGTTTCACACAGTGGCGGCAAACTTATTCTTGCAAATAGGTAGATCCTTCGCAAAATTTTCAAGGAAAACATCGAAACGTGAGTTATGTTTCTGCGTTTAAAGTTTGCATCGGATCACACGATCCATAAAATTCAGATCACACGCAAAAATACGCTTATTACGTGCGATCGTGCATTGATGGCTAACTGTTGACTTCTGTGCCGCACCTAAACCGTCTATCGAACCACAAAATAATCGATTTCATGCAAGTCACTTTTGGTTAAGACGATCAAAGATGAATTATCTACCGATCACTTACCGAAAGGTTATCGAAACCCAAGGTACATACTTATATTTAATAGGTATGCTCGACTCGCTTCCTGCGTCATTCTCAGTGGCGCGCAGTTCAAATCACTATGGCCAAGATGGCCGACAAAAGAAGAAAACTTATACTCTTTCCAGAAAACATTGGGCTTCCCTCTTCAGGAAAGCAGAAAACAGCCCGATGTTTTTGGAAAGAGCATAAGTTTTCTTCTTTTGTCGGTCCTCTTGACTGTAGTGATTTGAACTGCGCGCCACTGAGGATGACGCGGGAAGCGAGTCAAGCATACCTGTTAAAGTACCTTATCGAAACGAAAGGTTTGCTTGCGGCGGCACTGCATTGCGTATCGCAGAACTATGTGATACCATCCACCAGATGGATCCACCAATTCCGAGGCGCACCATCCACCGTCCACCGTGCGTTCGCAACGTCCAACGTTGGACGGTGGACAGCGGGTGGTGGCATCGCGGGACGTTGCGTCGCATCGCATCCGCGCTCGTTCGTGGGAATTAATGTTTATGAGAGAAAAAAGATGAAAAAAAAGAGAGGGGGGAGGGAGGAGGGGAAAAAGAAAATATAAAAATGGAATGGACTCTAAGTAAGTGAAGGTGTGGATATTTTGTGAGGAGGATTGCCAAATAACTCCGAAATACATAGAAAAAGCACCGGGTTCTATTTTTAGGAGCCTCCCTCTCCCCCCGCCCCCTGCTGCCCCCCGCCTTACGACCGGTCTCGGGTTTGAGTGTATGCGGTATGCCAGGGAACCATATTTGTGCACTGGATCCAGTTACCTATGACTTCTTTCTCTCTCTTCCTCGAAGAAACTAATCTCTTTTCCTTATCTTCCTCTCTCTCACTCTCTCTATTTGCCTAGAACTTGGACTGTTGCGGGCGTTGAGTCGCTAGAGTCTCCGCTCGAAGCCACCACCAACGACACCGGGTCGCGGCAACCTCCATGACATTCCTCGAGTTTATTCAGATATTTCCACCCTTTTTTTTACCCACCCACCACCCCCCCCCTCCCTTCTCAAAAACATCGGGGGAAGGTCTTGTCCTCTCACCCTCCGGACCACCGGGCCTTCGCCCATCTCTTTACTCATCTTTCTTTCTCCATCTCTCTCTCTCTCTCTCTCTCTCTCTCTCTCTCTCTCTCTCTCTCTCTCTCTCTCTCTCTCTCTCTCTCTCTCTCTCTCTCTCTCTCTCTCTCTCTCTCTCTCTCTCTCTCTCTCTCTCTCTCTCTCTCTCTTCTCTCTCTCTCCTCCTCTCTCTCTCTCCTCCTCTCTCTCTCTCTTCTCTCTCTCTCTCTCTCTCTCTTTCTCACTCACTCTCCTTCACTCCCAGCCACTCTCCCTCTCTTCTCTCTCTCTCTCTCTCTCTCTCTCTATCTCTCTCTCTCTCTCTCTCTTTTCCTTTCTTTCTTTCTTTCTTTCTTTCTTTCTTTCTTGGTTTCTTTCTCTTGTTGTACAAGCAACGGTGAATCCACCGCGGTGTCTAAAAACATTAAACAGTTCAGTTAAACATTATGACTATTCTCTCTCTTTCTCTCTCGGTCTCCCTCTCTTGGCCTTTCTCTCTCTCACTCACTTTATCTCTTTTTCTATTCGCACGCTCCCGCGAGTCCATTTTTTCACACCTATTTATGTCACTCACACCCATGGCAAGTCATTCATGAACGACTTGGGCGCCGCTATGAAGATTTACGCCACGGTACCCTTACACACTCTGCCGGCCTCTGGGTTTGCGAGCTCTGCGCCGCGCGTAGACATGGTCGAAAGGTCTTGGGAGAGGCCAGCAAAAACGCTCACGGATTGAGCTGAACTGTGGCTCAAGTAAGAACTGCGCAGTAAATTACTGGGAATGCTACAGAAGAAGTAGGAAGTATCGTAGGCACTAATGTGAGTTCACCGGCCGAAATTTGGATCAGTTCTGTGCACGGGACACAATCGGATTGTGCTGTTGACATAGTCTGATTGTGTCCCACGCACAGAACTGATCCAAATTTCGGCCGGTGAACCATGGGCGGATACAGGGAATTGTATTTCTCTCTCACCTTCCATTTAAATACGTGCGTTAGAAAAGGACAGAAGAGGGGGGCCAAAGGCACGTGATGGCCCCCTCTGCTGTCCTTTTCTAACACATGGCTATGTAACAAATAGAGTCGATCGCCCTCAAGGGTTTTCATATCTTTTGAACCTGGGGCCGCTTCACTGGCAACTCATGGCTATGTAACATGGCCAAAAAGGTGATGTCGCCAAACCCCAGCTTGTGACCCCTCTATCGATTCAGCTTGGCAAATGGAGTCGATCGCCCTCAAGGGTTTTCATATCTTTTGAACCTGGGGCCGCTTCACTGGCAACTCATGGCTACGTAACACGGCCAAAAAGGTGATGTCGCCAAACCCCAGCTTGTGACCCCTCTATCGATTCAGCTTGGCAAATAGAGTCGATCGCCCTCAAGGGTTTTCATATCTTTTGAACCTGGGGCCGCTTCACTGGCAACTCATGGCTATGTAACACGGCCAAAAAGGTGATGTCGCCAAACCCCAGCTTGTGACCCCTCTATCGATTCAGCTTGGCAAATAGAGTCGATCGCCCTCAAGGGTTTTCATATCTTTGAACCTGGGGCCGCGTCACTGGCAACTCATGACTATGTAACATGGCCAAAAAGGTGATGTCGCCAAACCCCAGCTTGTGACCCCTCTATCGATTCAGCTTGGCAAATAGAGTCGATCGCCCTCAAGGGTTTTCATATCTTTTGAACCTGGGGCCGCTTCACTGGCAACTCATGGCTATGTAACACGGCCAAAAAGGTTATGTCGCCAAACCCCAGCTTGTGACCCCTCTATCGATTCAGCTTGGAAAATAGAGTCGATCGCCCTCAAGGGTTTTCATATCTTTTGAACCTGGGGCCGCTTCACTGGCAACTCATGGCTATGTAACATGGCCAAAAAGGTGATGTCGCCAAACCCCAGCTTGTGACCCCTCTATCGATTCAGCTTGGCAAATAGAGTCGATCGCCCTCAAGGGTTTTCATATCTTTTGAACCTGGGGCCGCTTCACTGGCAACTCATGGCTATGTAACATGGCCAAAAAGGTGATGTCGCCAAACCCCAGCTTGTGACCCCTCTATCGATTCAGCTTGGCAAATAGAGTCGATCGCCCTCAAGGGTTTTCATATCTTTTGAACCTGGGGCCGCTTCACTGGCAACTCATGGCTATGTAACATGGCCAAAAAGGTGATGTAGCCAAACCCCAGCTTGTGACCCCTCTATCGATTCAGCTTGGCAAATAGAGTCGATCGCCCTCAAGGGTTTTCATATCTTTTGAACCTGGGGCCGCTTCATGGCAACTCATGGCTATGTAACATGGCCAAAAAGGTGATGTAGCCAAACCCCAGCTTGTGACCCCTCTATCGATTCAGCTTGGCAAATAGAGTCGATCGCCCTCAAGGGTTTTCATATCTTTTGAACCTGGGGCCGCTTCACTGGCAACTCATGGCTATGTAACATGGCCAAAAAGGTGATGTAGCCAAACCCCAGCTTGTGACCCCTCTATCGATTCAGCTTGGCAATAGAGTCGATCGCCCTCAAGGGTTTTCATATCTTTTGAACCTGGGGCCGCTTCACTGGCAACTCATGGCTATGTAACATGGCCAAAAAGGTGATGTAGCCAAAATCCAGCTGGTGACCCCTTTACCCAGGGGCGTACGGAAGGGGGGGGTCATGTGGTCACCCTTTCCCCGAGCGGAACTTTCTTGGGGTGGCAAAATCAGAGTGAAGAACCAAAAAAAAAGGGAAGAAGGTTATTGAATTTCATAACGAAGTACCGAAGGTGGCAAAGTCAGTGTGTGACAAGAAAAAAATATATCATTTTTATAATTTTGCGGGGTGGCAAGATTGCATTCTTTCTCCCCCTCTCTGGAAACTGCCCGTGGACCAATAGGGTTTGGTTTAGCGGGATCATAAAATATATTGAACTTTCGACGAGTCTTTTATTTGAACTGAAAACTAACGTTTGACTTGTAAGGGGAATGATAAAATGTTCTTCTCTGCGAAATTGAAGAAAGTATTAATGTCAAAATCATTTGTTCGCAGGACTGAAAAGGAAAAGGCAAAATTCCAACAAGAAGTTTATGAACTTTTATCTCAAGTTGAATCAGCAAATAAAGAAAGAGTAAGTTATTTTTTTCTGTACAATGCTTTAAAATTGAATCTGATCACAAATGTGAACATTGAAAATTGTTTAAAAAAATCAAATCAATGAGGCAGTTCCTTTCTATTCATTACCTGTGTCGAAAGGCCTTGGGAAAAAATAAAATATTAAAAGACGAAAAATAAAACTGCGCGTCGAATTGTTTACTTCATTTTTGGTTCTATGTAAATTAAAATTGCACGCGACGAATGATTCAAATAATACAGGGTTTTTAAAACAAAGAGTCTTGTATGTCTCAAAGATTTCAATTTGCTGGGTGGTGAACGGTGACATTCGGAAAACACATGGGAGGATTTCAGAGACGTATTTCTTGATCTCAATATTCTTCAAGTCAAGGGTTTGGTTTGTCAGCATCAGACTCGTCCCATTTAAAACCTGTTCAATTCAAACAAGTTTATGAGCTATAACTTGAAAGATCTCGAGTTCAGAAAATTCCTGAATTGCACCTTATGGTTTTGTATTTTATGAGTGAAATCAGAATTGGAAAACAAAATCACGCGTATGGTAGTCTTGTGTGTTCGAAGTAGACAACAATCGATCGATCAAAAGGAAACTCCCCGAAAATTCTAAATTCTTAGAGTTTTGAACGATCGAAATTTTACAATCAAAAATTCGTTAACATGCTCAAATCTCTCGTTTATTCGTTTGAAAATTCGAAACGTCAAAAATTCAAAATTAAAATTGAACGAAATATTTTTTCGAACGCACAAGCCTACTTTAGGAGCACTAGGCCTTTTGTTACGCGCTCTCTCTTATCTTCAACTTGACTATTGAGTATTGAAAGGCGATTTCAGATAGCCATATAGATTTTAAAAAAACGAAACAAAAACAAAAAAACAAAAATCAAAAGAAACCGTTAAATTGGAAGTGTTGAGCACTTAATGCACAACAATGACTTAACTGATACTTTACTATTTTAATGATTAATGATTCATGTTTAGGGGGTTTGACATGTTTTATTTCTTACCGTAAGACTTTTTGATATTGATAGGTTGACAAGACTTTTTTTAGGTTATAATTATTTTTTACTTATCTAAGGGCTACCTAGGTCTGTGGCACCTGTGCACGGTGCTCGACAGAAGGAATGTTAGACGTACTGTTAGGGTCTTATTTTCTTTTCAACGCTCTGAAATTCATAAGAAGATATTTATTTTAATTATTATCATTACTATTATTATTATCATTGTAATTTTGATTCCAGATAATTTCCGTGAAACACTCAGAAAAATTAGAAGTGACAATCCATGAGCTAAATATCCGAATTGAAGAGTTGAACCGCACAATCATCGACATCACCAGCCACAAAACTCGTCTATCTCAGGTGAGGAGAAAACACGCTTAAAAACACGCTTAAAAACACGGGGGCCCTTAAGGGGGTTAATTTTACGGTAGGCTGGTTGCAGAATGTTTTTGCAAATTTTCATCAAAATTCAAACAGCTACACTCGGAACATTCCAATTGTTCCCTGTGATCACTCAATTTACCCACCATTGATTTTTAATGCAAATGTTATATCATCCATAACTTGCCAACAGTTTAAAATTTCGAAAAAACAAAAAAAAAAT
The DNA here is from genome assembly GCA_011764245.1 of Trialeurodes vaporariorum. Taxonomy (NCBI): domain Eukaryota; kingdom Metazoa; phylum Arthropoda; class Insecta; order Hemiptera; family Aleyrodidae; genus Trialeurodes; species Trialeurodes vaporariorum. The sequence continues at coordinate 67,336,759 of VMOF01000024.1, read as the reverse complement.
TCTCTCTGGGGAATGTTAAAAGCAACTTAACTCTGAAAAATGTTGATGCAAATGGACCAGTGGCGGCTCGTGCGATTTGGCAACAGTGTTTTTATCCCATTTGAATACATGGAAAACAATCGAAACTCGAGGAGGCTGCCAGCCTCCGCTTGAATCGATTTTTTACCTAAGTTTAAGTGGGAAAAATGCATGGTTGCCAAATCTCACGGGCCGCTACTGAAATGGACGATTGGTTCAAAAGTTATGCTGAGATACAGACAGACAGACGTCTGCGCCAGCAGCGGCTCGTGCAATGTGGCAACAATGGATTTCCTCCATTTAAAACTGTGTAAAATAATCGATACTAGGTGAGGCGCTACGCCTCACCTAGTATCGATCTTTTTGCATACGTTTAAATGGTAAAAGTGCACGGTTGCCAGATTGCACGAGCCGCCACTGGTCTGCGCCATCGCAATACTTTCTCAATTTCTAACTTCGTTGTAGTGAGAAAGTAAAAAAGCGATAGTCATAATACCAGATTCTAGTCATATTACCAGAAACACAACGATATGTGAACAACAGAAAGTCTAGTACTTTGACTAGACAATGCTGATATTAAAACCAGAATGTGGTCATACAGCTACAGATTTTCTAAAAAATTTCAAGAAGTATGTTACAAACACTAGAATTCTGGTAATGGGTCTGGTCTGTTGCATACTTTTGCTATAACAAAATAGAACCTTGATTATTATGTAAAATTCGGGGAAAATAACGGTTCGCACATTAAAAAAGTTCGAAATCCACTCATTAACTCAGGAAATTACTTCAATTTCAAACAGCCAGCGCTACACTAGACACTATTTGCACGGGTATACTATTACATAGACGGAACTACCGTGCATAAGCAAACAACATCGTAACTACAAAATGATGGGATTCCCCTCTAAATACATGAATAATTGGCTGCATTTGCTGTCTGGTCTTACCGGTTTATCAAAGATTGCAAAATAATGTAAGAAATGTACGCATCTAAACGAAACATTGCAATGTTTGTAAGTTCTGTTCATGTTTACATAAACGAGATGGTTCCATCTATGTAGTTACATGTCGGTGATATAGTGTCTAGTGTAGCGCGGGTTGTTTGAAATGGAAGGTATTTCCTGAGTTAATGAGTGGATTTTGAAAGTTTTTAATGCGTGCGCATCGTTATTTTCGCCGAATTTTACGTTAGAAACAGTGTATCATGTTGATGTAGCAAAGTACGCAACAGACCCATTGTACTATCCGTCACATAGGTTCACATATTTTCATGCTTCTGGTAATCTTTTCTTTTTTTTTTCAGTGTATGCCACGTCGGACAAAATGAATCCCTCTTGTAGCATGACTTCAATTGATCTATGAAAGACTAAAATGATTGATGTTTGATTTCAGGAAAATATTGAATTGATCAAGGATGTTCAAGATCTTAAAGTAAACATCGAAAATGCAACATATTTAAAATCTCAAATTGCTGGACAACTGGAAGACGCTCGTCGTAGACTAGAAGAAGAAGACAGGGTAAACAATTTTCTGATTTTCAAACTTTCACTTAGATACTAATTAGCAGAATTTAAACTAACTTACCCTTGAGGGTTCGTCGGATATGCAATACGCAGAGCACGTGACACCACTAAAACCACGATTACGCAATGTAATAAGTAATGTACGCAATGACTATTGCTTGCGTCGCTTATTACATTGGATACGTGAAATATTCCTGTATCAAAACAAAAAGGTGCCCCACTGCCTGCTGTTCGTCTTGTTCCGTCACTTTTTCGAACAGTGGCGGCTGGTGTATTTTGGCAACAATGTTTTTCCTCCGGTTAATTCCATGTATAATAATCGATTTGACAATGTAACAGCACTTCCTCAACATTCGATTTTTGTGCAATTGTGCATGGATTCAAATTGAGGGAAAAAATTGTTGCCAAACTGCGCGAGTTACCACTGGTTCTGAACTTGGTTTCAAAAGAGCAGATTCAGAAATCGCCGCCTCCAATTTTGGAAATTATTGCGCGAAAATGTAGCTAAAATAAAACTACAAATCTTAGACACGTGTTTCTCCCTTTATGTCTAAGGGCCTTTCGAAGGCGTCAGGAATTTTAAAAATTCGCGAAAAATTGGCAAAACGTGAGTAACGCCTGTATAATGGTTTTATTTTAACGACATTTTCGCGTAATTATTTCAAAAATCGAAGGTGGCGGCGACTTCTGAGCCTGTCCTTGTCAGATTAATAGATTAGGGTTCCCTGGTTCTTAATGAACCATAGACCAATTAAAATGCCCCATTTCTGGGGCCAAAAAAAGGCCTTATTGGCACTCCTTCTTTATAGAGTAATTAACCGCTGGAGTGGTAAATTCCCGGGGAGGCTACGTGAATTTTGCTGATATATTCCTTGAATCGATTCTTGACTATACATTATTCAACCAAGTTGCTGAAATATACTTCAAAGTATTTTGATATTGATTTAAGTAATTGAAAGCTCTTTTTCTAACACTTCTGTTGATTTAAAATTTTTAAACTCGAATTTCAAAATGAGGAAGAGATAAAAAACATCAAGAGCAAGTGAGAAGCTGAAGCACTGCTTTTTTCAAATTTAGAATGTGTGCAATACTTCATTTAAACTTTGAACGCACTATCATTTAATAAGGTTGGGTACTTCATAGATAAATTGCAAACTTTTTACTCGCAAAAAAAAAAAAAAAAAAAAAAAAAAATAGCACGGACTCGAGAGCAGTGGCGTCGCGTGCCATCTGGCAGCAATGCAACTGCTCAATTTAAACTCGTTAAATATATCGAATTTTCCTTGTGCACTGTGCACCCCCTGAATTCGATATTTTACATGAGGTTAAATGGGTAGAATACATTGTTGCCAAATTGCACGCGACGCCACTGCTTGAGAGTGAGTTTCAGCAACATATTTTGTAAATTGTAATTTCCAATTGTTCCTATTCTTTTGATTTAATGATGAATTTTGTCTATTTAACAGAGACGCTCACTTTTAGAATCTAGTTTACACCAGGTCGAGGTTGAACTCGAGTCCATCCGTGTACAACTGGAGGAGGAGTCCGAGGCCCGATTGGACTTAGAAAGGCAATTGGTCAAGGCCAATGGAGATGCTCAAGGCTGGAAGAACAAATATGACTCGGAGGCAGCTGCCAGAGCAGAAGAGGTCGAAGAACTTCGGTAAATATATTTTCCCTCCTTCGAAATTGCAAAAACTGCACAAATTCAGGAATTTTTGACTAAAATTAATTCTTTACGCTGATAGTACACATTTGAGGAATGTCAGCTTATACTGAAAGTTTCAAGCTGAAATACTCAAAAATATAGCCGGGCATTATGAAATACAGGAACTCCCATAACCTTTAATAAGTGCACGTGAAGCACATAGATCTACTGTCATCTTGCACTCAACTTGCTTAGGGCGAAGTGAATTTTCATAATGGTTTCAACCAATTTTGCTAGTTTCGGGCTCAAAAAATCCATAAAAAATTACGCTGGTGCTAACGTTCTTGGAATTTTTTTTTCTTCTTTTTTTTAAATTTATAATGCCAAAAACACGATTTTTCCCAAAATCGACTAGTGCCGCTATCCATCGAATGAACCCTTTCATACCTGATGTACATTTCAATGTGCATCTGAAAAACATAGAATCTTATGGAGAAAATGAAAATATGATATGCATATCGTTTTATATGGAAAAGTTGTGCCCCGATCAGCTGTGATGGCCGAAAATCCGTTCCTGAACAAAAAGTATTTTCAAGTTTGAAAGGGTGAAAATCTGGAGAAGTTTCGCCGGGAATCAGACCTCTACACTTCATCAAAATGGATCCTCAAAAAGCAAATTTTCGTATTTGAATATGGACATGGCACGTAGTTTTTGATGAAAATAACGATGTAATCAGAGCATCACAAGCAGTTGATGATTGGACTGTTCCCGTTTTCCAACAAACAGTATTTCTAAATACCCAGTATTTGAATTGGGAAGTCCTCATTGGTGGCCCAAAATCTACCAACGAATAATTTTTATGAGCCCCACTAAACTCCATCCAAACGTCCCAGATCAATATCTGGACGACTGGGATAGGAAATTATACAAACGCCATGATATGGACTTCTGATTTCCGGATCTAAGAACGAAAAACATGTTTGTTATTCTGAAGCAAAATTATCGGTATTTTATCTTGTAAATTCATTTCAGCCGTAAATACTCAGCAAGAATCCAAGAGATGGAAGAACACATTGAGACTTTGATGGTGAAATTGAGCAATTTGGAAAAACAGAAATCTCGGCTTCAAAGCGAAGTTGAAGTACTCATCATCGATCTTGAAAAGGTAACGGTTGAATCACACTCTACTAAGACAGCATACGGCCGTTTTAACAAGGCCTCTGTAATTTATTCGCACGAATTCACTTCGGCCATTCTTTTAAAACGTCAACCAAAAAACGTTTTTCTAGATTCAACATATTGTGAAATGTTTACTGCAGTAATTTAATAACTCTATATACCGGGTGTCCCAGACCACCCGTCTAGATACTTTTCCTCGAAAACGGCTGGGAGTTGAGATCTGAAACAAAAAAGTCGGATAGGGAATTGACCCCAAAGAATCCAATGAAAATATTTTCAAAGCCCCCCGAGGCCCCCCAGGGGGGTTTTGGGGGGTTCGAAACACATTTTTCCATTTTTGGCGGAAAAAAGCCTATGAAAGGTACCAAAATAAGTTCAGATTCTGAAAGAACAACTCATTGCCGACATTTTTGGTCCTATAAATTTTTCCAGAAAACCCCAAATTTTGGGGTTATTGGGGTTATGGGCCCTTTTGGGGGGAAATTTTCAATCGGCCACTGTGACCACATTATTTAATATTTTTCAAAAAACTAAAAACCATCTGAAAGAAGACATCAAGACCTTTCGATTGATGTGCCACATAATACCTAAATTTGAAAAATTAAGGCCCCCACGTAGAATCCAAAATTTGTGGGCCTTTGGGCCCCCCCACGTAAAAAAGTCAAATGGCAAGGTATGGCTTGTGATACATCGATCAAAAGCCCGCAAAGAGTAGAATAAGATGGTGCAATCCAAAATCGTCTACAATCATTATTATAAAAATAGCGGCCATTTGAAAATTATGGGTGCTCAAAAGTAAGTCCTAGGAAGAGAGCCCAAGGTTGAACGATACATGGCTTGAAAGGCCTTAAAAAATACAAACAAATGGTACAAACCGCAAATCAATCCGCCTTTTCAATCAAAAGTTATGACCGATTGAAATTTAAAGCACCCTCAAAAAGGCCCTTTATTTAGGTCTTTAATTTCAATCGGTCATAACTTTTGATTGAAAAGGCGGATTGATTTGCGGTTTGTACCATTTGTTTGTATTTTTTAAGGCCTTTCAAGCCATGTATCGTTCAACCTTGGGCTCTCTTCCTAGGACTTACTTTTGAGCACCCATAATTTTCAAATGGCCGCCATTTTTATAATAATGATTGTAGACGATTTTGAATTGCACCATCTTATTCTACTCTTTGCGGGCTTTTGATCGATGTATCACAAGCCATACCTTGCCATTTGACTTTTTTTACGTGGGGGGGCCCAAAGGCCCACAAATTTTGGATTCTACGTGGGGGCCTTAATTTTTCAAATTTAGGTATTATGTGGCACATCAATCGAAAGGTCTTGATGTCTTCTTTCAGATGGTTTTTAGTTTTTTGAAAAATATTAAATAATGTGGTCACAGTGGCCGATTGAAAATTTCCCCCCAAAAGGGCCCATAACCCCAATAACCCCAAAATTTGGGGTTTTCTGGAAAAATTTATAGGACCAAAAATGTCGGCAATGAGTTGTTCCTTCAGAATCTGAACTTATTTTGGTACCTTTCATAGGCTTTTTTCCGCCAAAAATGGAAAAATGTGTTTCGAACCCCCCCAAAACCCCCCTGGGGGGCCTCGGGGGGCTTTGAAAATATTTTCATTGGATTCTTTGGGGTCAATTCCCTATCCGTCTTTTTTGTTTCAGATCTCAACTCCCAGCCGTTTTCGAGGAAAAGTATCTAGACGGGTGGTCTGGGACACCCGGTATATATAAACAATATGATGATTAATTTTTGCCATTGCAGTTTTCAGTAGTAATTCAGAAAATACAATCTGTTCTTGGGTGAGATCTTTTAGATGACAAGAACAAGTGTCTCGTCCGTGAAAGAAATATCTTTTTCAGGGACTAATCAATTTTCGGTACAGACGGTCCCCAAAAAACGTTGGATGGTGAGCGCTAACGTGTGGTTTTAAATGACTGTACGTGCTCGCCAATCATCTGGCTGCAGGACTGTCCGTCGGTACCGAACAAATATTGGTCCCTGAGTGATTCTGAAATCATACGAAAATGCTTTAAGGTATTAGATGCGATAAGGTGATTAAGTTAATACCGCGCATTCAATTATCAATTTTGCAGAGAGGTTTTGGTGGTTTTTGGAGAGGGGCGCGTTTTCAATTAAAGTATACTTAGAAATACCCTAACAATTATCTTTTAGCTTATGGGGATTAAACCAGTGACGTAGAATGCAATCTGGCAACGTTGGATTATGTTCATATAAACTAATGAAAAATATCGAAGTGTTGCCGTTGCAAGTAAAGTGAGTATTCTCGAATTCGACTTTTCGAGCGGGTTTAAATAGACGATTTTTGATCAAATGTAGTTCTGCACTAAGCTCCGACCCTCCGGGTATAAATTCTAGCTTTCAAGCAAGAGTCACCTGTAGAAATTTGCTTTTTTCCGCTCATTTCGAATCCACGTGTTTGAGGAAAGTGCCTAGGCCGTGATGAGCCCTATAATTATGTCATTTTCTACCACTTGAGTTCAAATGGGGCGGTTGCAAGGGTCTGAAATATCGTGTTTGTTATAAAGAAAAGGAAAGTACTCGATGAGTTGAGAACAAAGATGCCTTTGGTTTCTAATTAAGTCCCATCGTTCCAGAGATGAGATTTTAGCCCAAAATACATTGTTTTAAATGGGAATTCCGCGCAGTGACGTCACTACGCACACAATTTTTTACAACTTCATGTGCGTGTATCTCCAAAACTGGAACACTAAGGAAAAAACCAAAGGCACCGTTGTTCTCAGCTCATCAAGTAATATAATTTTCTTCACAAAAAACACAACATTCCATACCCTTGCAACTGCCCCATTGGTTAGATAGAGAGAAACGGAAATACAAGTTTCTAAGGCTGCCTCTAAACCGCTAGCTATTTTAAACGATCAAATATCGAATCGAAATCTAAATTATTGCACTAACGAAAGTATATCGAAATGGATTCGACTTCTATCGATTCGAAAAGTAAGCGTAAGAATCGATTCTTGGTATCAATTCTTTGCGTCAGTGCAGTGTTGGCGAAGTCCGAGAAATGATGAAATGTTATACAGATATACACACTTGAAGCTCCTTCAAATCAGAAGATAGGCATTATCAACTCTGCCATGCACGAATAGTTAGCTCGAAGTTACTCTTTTTTGCGTCACCGATGCGTGGGCCTGGGCTTCTTATACTCTGATCTGAAATACTTTCTCATAAAATTTTGCGAATATTTTGATAATAGATATATAACGGTAATATTATTCACTTTTGGAAATGATTGCAGATGCAAGTTTTCTTGTACGTCATCGTCTTAAACGGAACTGATTTGAGAAAATGTGTTAGTCGATCGGTGGAACAATCGTTGAATTTGAGAACACTCATATAAAAATGTTTATTTAGAATTACAATATGATTACTCATAATCAGGAATAATGTTTAAATTTCAAAATTTGCAATCCATAAAATGCTAATTTAGCCAAAAATATTGCTGGTTTAGCAATAAAATTGGTAATCGAGCAAAAAATTATTACTAAATCAGCAATTTTTTGTGTGCCAAATTAGAATTTCACAAAATGCAATTTTTGCATTGAAAAAGTGTATTCCTGGTTTGTAAAATTTGTTTGCAATTTTGTCGACTGTACTTTTTGTTTGTTCGTATTCAAGTCTGCTCTCTTGATAAATCTTATATACATATACAGGGTGTAACAGATGTATCCCCCCCCCTGTCTAACTTTTGAACGAGTTGAGATAAATTGCTGCGGTTTGGACCATTCTTCATAACTTTAGTTGAACTTTATTTTTTTGGGGGGTCAAAACCCCCCACCCCCCCTAGAGGGCCCCCCAGGGGGGCTATCTCAAAAATTTCAAATGGCAACCCCTATCTTGTGATACATCATTTGAAAGGGCGTAAAATTTTAAGACTTTTGGCGCAAACCGAAGGTCAATATCGGTTTTCGTTTTCGATATATCGAAAGTCAAAGTTCGACTTTGACCCATTTTCAAAAAATCAGAACTCCCATTTAGAAAGTCGGAATTTAAAAAACTAGGGGTCTAAAATACTCTAAAAAACAATTACTTTTCAGAAAAAAATACGGTTTTGCCATAAATTTGGTCCAAATTTGGTTTTAGAGCCCCTCAACAGTTGTCAAAAAAATTGCCCCTCAAGGAGTCTATCTCAAAAATTCCGAGGCACGACCCCTATCGAGTGATACATCGCTCAAAAGAGCGCATTAAACTGAGCATTTTGGCGCAAACCGCAGTTCGATATCGTTTTTAGTTTTCGATACATCGAAATTTGACAATGGGTGAAAACCCAACTTCGCCATTCGATATATCGAAAACTAAAAACGATATCGACCTGCGGTTTGCGCCAAAATGCTCAGTTTAATGCGCTCTTTTGAGCGATGTATCACTCGATAGGGGTCGTGCCTCGGAATTTTTGAGATAGACCCCTTGAGGGGCAATTTTTTTTTGAGGGGCAATTGGGGGGCTCTAAAACCAAATTTGGACCAAATTTATGGCAAAACCGTATTTTTTTCTGAAAAGTAATTGTTTTTTAGAGTATTTTAGACCCCTAGTTTTTTAAATTCCGACTTTCTAAATGGGAGTTCTGATTTTTTGAAAATGGGTCAAAGTCGAACTTTGACTTTCGATATATCAAAAACGAAAACCGATATTGACCTTCGGTTTGCGCCAAAAGTCTTAAAATTTTACGTCCTTTCAAATGATGTATCACAAGATAGGGGTTGCCATTTGAAATTTTTGAGATAGCCCCCCTGGGGGGCCCCCTAGGGGGGGGTGGGGGGTTTTGACCCCCAAAAAAATAAAGTTCAACTAAAGTTATGAAGAATGGTCCAAACCGCAGCAATTTATCTCAACTCGTTCAAAAGTTAGACAGGGGGGGGGGGGATACATCTGTTACACCCTGTATAACGGACCACGATTAACGTCAGGGTGCGATTAGTCCATTTTGGAAATAGAGGCTGGATTCAGGCAATTCCTGGAAGAAATGGTCCATTTAGGTTCATAAAGTCCGTAACCAATTCCCTATACAGAGTATGGATATGTATGGATCCATACGGATATGTATGGATCTGCAAGGATATCAACAAGTATACCCATACGATATCCATACATATCCATCTGGATTCATACATATCCATACTCAGTATAAGGAATTGGTTATGGACCTTATACAGCTAGGGTGTAACAAAACTATATACATTAATTTTCAAGGCGTGTTTTACAGGTAAAAATAAGACTATTTTCCCCCTATAAGCATGGGTCCGAAATTGTAGTCTTTTCGAGTTACAGTGTTGGGATGTTTCCGAAAAACAAATTGAAAAATTGTCATAACTCCCTCGTGAATTTTTCTTAATGCTCGTAAATAGGTATTCTGATGTAATTTTAGGCGCTCTTGCCGATTTTGGCCGTGAAAATGCTGTATGCAAAAATTTGATGGAGGTTTTGGGGGTTTTTCTTGATTTTTCTCACTATTTTTGGCCAAATTATGTTAAAACATGCTTTCAAATTTATTGAGCCCAAAAACGATTAGCATCATTCAAAAGTTCGTAAAAAAAAATATGCATTTTTGGTCCTACAAGTTTTTCCGTATCGCAAAACCACTTCCGAGAAAATCGTCCCTAAAGTTGCAGAGGTCGGCCAATAATCGCCTTTTCTTTGATTTTGTCAATTCTTGGCCGACCTCTGCAACTTTAGGGACGATTTTCTCGGAAGTGGTTTTGCGATACGGAAAAACTTGTAGGACCAAAAATGCATATTTTTTTACGAACTTTTCAATGATGCTAATCGTTTGTGGGTTCAATGAATTTGAAAGCATGTTTTAACATAATTTGACCCAAAAAAGTGAGAAAAATCAAGAAAAACCCCCCAAAACCCCCCTCAAATTTTTGCATACAGCATTTTCACGGCCAAAATCGGCAAGATTGCCTAAAATTACATCAGAGTACCTATTTACGAGCATTAAGAAAAATTATCGAGGGAGTTATGACAATTTTTCAATTTGTTTTTCGAAAACTTTGCAACAGTGTAACTCGAAAAGACTTCAATTTCGGACCCATGTTTATAGAAAAAAAAGTCTTATTTTTACATCTAAAACATTCCCTGAAAATTAATGTATATAGTTTTGTTACACCCTGTAGACCTTTGGCCAGGAATGTTTGCAGTAAGTCTGATGTGATTATTTTCATTTCGATTTGATCCCTTTCAATCAACTCACTGAGGATTAACACTATGTTCGATGCGGCGTCAATACCGCATACTTTTTCAACAAGTAGCCAAATTGCGTGCAGCATCTACATTGTACATTCCGTTCCTGATTGTTAACTTCATTTTAACTTCTTTTACAGGCCAATAACACCGCCAGAGATTTGCAGAAGCGTTTAGAACAGGTCGAAAGATTCAACATCGAGTTGAAGACAAGGCTGGATGAAACAACCGCCATCTTCGAACAAACCCAGAGAGAACTGCGCAACAAGCAATCCGAATTACAGAGATGCGCCCACGAATTGGACAAAACTCGCGAAGCAAAGGATCAGTTGACCAGAGAAAACAAGAAGTTAGCCGGTGAGTGCTCGTGCTTGATTAGAGTAAAGTTTAAATTGTGTATGGCGCAAGCAAATCGCATCAGTGTTGCCAGATTGGGGTGAAAAAGCCGTGCGTTTTACATTGATTTAAATGGGGACGATACGGCTTTTTACCATCGATCTGGCAACACTGAATCGCATGCCGTTTATTTGTGATCAGAAAAAATTCATAACAAGCGTAATGTTGACTTATAGAAGAATTGTATCGAGATTCACATTAGCCCATTTGAAAGCTAATAAGCTGATTAAAATGGTGGTTGCATCAGATTAGGTTCGTTTTTTGCGCACGGTGGTTTATTTGAAGTGTGTTTGATTCAAGGTTATAGATTAAAGAGGTATGCTCATCTGACTTGGCGCCACAAATTCCGTGGCGCGCAATTCAAAATCACTGCAGGCAAGATGGCCGACAAAATCAGAAAACGTATACTCTTTGCAGAAAATATTGAGTTGTTTTCTGCTTTCCTGCAGAGGGCAGCCCAATGTTTTCTGCAAAGAGTATACGTTTTCTGCTTTTGTCGGTCATCTTGCCTGCAGTGATTTTGAACTGCACGCCACTGAATTTGTGGCGCCAAGTCAGATGAGCATACCTCTTTACTCTATAACCTTGTGACCTATATTTGATCGCTTTAAAAGTTCATAAAAAGAGAACCAGTTGAGAAAAACTTAATCTGTGGATATATCAATTTATGATCGTTGGCTTATTAGCTTTAGAATAAGGCAAATAAAACCTCAATATATGAGTATTTTGTAAATCACCATTACGCTTTCTTTTTTATTATTATTATTATTTATTTTCTATAATAGATAAGCGGCTTGCTCTTTGCCTAAGATTGCGATTTTCCTGCAACAAATACATGAAGGAAAATTTCGATGTGGAATTGGATCGTTAAAATTTTGAATAAACTAATAAAAACCTTTTAAAATAACAGTAAAATCAAAACCTTTTTTAAAAGGGCCATTTGGATCAAAAAGGTTTTGTAAAATGCAATTTTTTTCAAATACAAGAAGTGTTTTAAGAAATTTCCCGAATGGCTAAAAAAAAATTTGAGTCAATTTGAATTTCTGTGCACCAGGGTTTCATCCATGCATTTTTGCCAACCCAAATTATTTGATTTGACAACCAATAAAAACGGGGGAAATATCACAAATAATCTAATTCTTGAGGTTTTTCAACTTTTGTTCTTTTTCCTTGGGTTTTAAAAAATTATCTCCATAAATTGTCGAAAATTTTAGCCATCTTTGAATTTCCCTTTAAAAGTCTCCTAGTAGAATTTATCAATTGAAATTTCAGAGAATCTACTTTAGCCAAGTTGGACTTTTCGAACCGATTTTACAACGATGAAACCCAAACTTTATTCATTTAGCAAAATTTGCAACAGACCCATTACGGATCGTATTATTAAATAAGGACTAATAAGAAACTCCTTTAAAATAACCAGACTATTTATTCCACTTCTTTTTTTGGTGAATTGTCAGAACGGTCTATTGGATCAAAAAGGATTCTCCGCTGATTCCAAAGGGAATTTATTTTCAATAGCAAGAATTGTTAAGAATTCCAGTAATTCTAAAAAAAAATCACTTATTAGTCCATATTTAAGAATTGTTTTTTTACGTGTGCTTTAGCAGGGTTTCTGTTATGTATGAATTTAATGGAATTCCCAAATTCAATGGTGATTAGACGAAACGATTAAAAATTTCAGTGGAGCGATGTGACTTTATCACTTGAAAATAATCTAATTTTCTTGTTTTTCTCTAATTCTTTTGTTTCTTTTTATGGCCTGTGTTGTAAAAAGCTTATCTCCATAAAATTGTAGCGACATATTTTAGAATCCATTTTCGTAAAATTTTGCGCATAAATGTCTCCGTGGAGGTACCGAAATATTACTCAATTGAAAAATAATGTCAAGAGAATCTACGTTGAGCTCAAGTTTGTTTCAAATTCGAACCTGATTCTGATACAACGTTCCACTACAAAAGCATAGCACCAATCTAAGGTTCATTCATATTAAATACTATAATGATGTACCGAAAATATTCCGCAGAGATCATGATTAAAATTCTGAGGAACCACTAAATAAAAAAAACGCTTCATTTACGAGCGCGGACTAGCCCAGGCCACCCGTCATAAGCTAACTATTCGTACATGCCGGAGTTGATATTGCCTAGCCTCTGATTTGAAGGCGCTCGTGCAGTAAAGAGTCGCGTTGCTTCGTCATCTAGTGTTGCTTGCCACTTGCCAAGAGGTCACAGAGCCGATCGTGTGAGCTAATTCTCTTCTTAGTCTTTAGAGTTGCATACCCTCAAATTTGAAGGCTGTCCCATCGCATCTCACCGTCATTGTAGCAGATAAATTGAGCTATTTGTTCATACACTCAAAAATTTGAATTGCCTATCCTCTGCATTGAAGGCGCTCTGGTTGTATTTTAACTCTAGAGCAAACAACGCCGAACTTGCGAAGAATAAATTTAATACACTCATGGGCGGGTGCAGGGATTTGTCTGTCTCTCTCTCTCCCTCTCTCTCTCTCTCTCTCTCTCTCTCTCTCTCTCTCTCTCTCTCTCTCTCTCTCTCTCTCTCTCTCTCTCTCTCTCTCTCTCTCTCTCTCTCTCTCCCTCTCTCTCGTCTCCCATTTGAATACACGTGCGTTGGAAAGCTTTGGTCACACGATGGCCTCCTCTACTAATCTTTTCTAACACGTGAGTTCAAACGGGCGCAGAGAGAGAAATACCAATTCCTGTATCCGCCCATGAATGAACCGCGGTGTATTGTACAGTAACGTGGGCTCAACAATTCCTTCGCGCTTTTTTCAACGAAATAATTAAATGAATATAAATAAAAATGAATAAATAAATAATCAGTAATGCCGGTTTTTTGCCCCAAAAAAAGTCAAAATTTAAAATGGTCTAAAGTTTCGTGTAAAATGACTCTACTTACTCTCAAAAGCTTATTTTTAAGGTTTGGGTGGTTTTTACGGGTTATTTGAACTTGTACGGCGTATTTTGCCACCTCTAAGTGGGCCAGTTTTGTGTTTTTCATGGAAAAAGACCTAGATATCGTTAAATTTTTGAATATTTAGATGTGAGCCGGACATAGTTTGGTTTTTTTCTCTTTTAGATATGTTATTAGGCAACTAAAAATTAGTAACATACTGAAATACAGTCACCGAACCATGTGCGGCTCGTATACTTAATTATCAAATTTTGTGATTTCGCGACAATGGAAAACTTGAACGAATTCGATTCATATCCATATAATATGCTTATATTGCAACCTGAGACCAATAAATGTACGGTCACACGGTCCTCGGCCCCAAGTCAGCCCCAAGTCCGCCCTAAGTACTTCAACAAGCATCGGCCACCAGCCAACGGACCGCATCGGACCGTTTTAAAAAGGCGAAACCACAAAACTAACCTCAAAATAGCACTTAGGGTGGGTTAGAGAGGCTCTAGACCCGCCCTAAGTAACGTAAAGTTGGGAGCGGACCCAACATTCCGATGTGCCGTTAAAGAAATGTGATGTTTGAATCGCCATTTTTAGGTACGACCTAAAGCCCGTTTGTACCGTACATTTATTGGTCCCTAGTCACATGTAAAACCATGACATACGTTTTGCAGGTTGCCAAAATGCAATATTGCTATTATTATTGACACTCCTCCTTTTAAATGGTTGAAAATGGTTAAATGATGAATCGTTGTGTTTGTTGATTAGATGATTTGCACGATGCGAAGAACACAGTCGGAGAATTGACTCGACGCCTCCACGAATTGGAAATTGAGTTGCGTCGACTTGAGAACGAAAGGGAAGAATTGGCCGCCGCTTACAAGGAAGCCGAGGCAGTAAGTATCCTAAGCCTTTATATGTTAACCGAAAAACCTCATCAGATGAGTAGATTGGACCCTCAAAGTAATTTTGGCCTTTGTATACGCACAAATGGGTTTGATCAAACTGCAGGATTGCCAACATGACACTTCCAGAATGCAAACACAAACTTGACTAAAACACACCAAAATCGGGTTTTATTGGTTCTGTGAAACTGAAGTAGGTGAACATATGAATCAACCCTCCATCGTCAAGTAACTGTGCAGTTTGACAGCCCGTGACAGTTGTTTGACGAACGAAACATCTACTAAACATGCTACGGTTGGCTCACCTGCCTTTTTTGGTGGATTTCGGCTCATCGATTGCTTGTTTGACCAAACCTGTTTAATCGTGTACCAAGCGCTTTTCCAAGTGAAAATTTGTTGATTGGTATGCACCATTCACCAGAGTTGGGCAAATAGGAGTGTAATCGATTACCCGATAAAACCTTCGTCGTTTCGAACCTTCGGCTGGTAACTAAATGTATTCTCACCGATAATTAGTAAACTTTAGGGTCTTTTAGATTAGATCTAATTCTTCTGCAACTAATATCACAGAATAATAGAATCAGAACGGAAACTCCCGTAAGAGCCAATGGAAGCAAGTTTGGAATTTAACGGCACCAATAGGCAACGCTGTGGTCCTATATCCCAACATGGCGGACGAGTGTGGTTTGTGTTGAAACTCGTTTATTTAAATTCTAGTGAATTTTTTTTCAGTGCAAGGGCTTTTCCAAGTGAAAATTTGTTGATTGGTATGCACCATTCACCAGAGTTGGGCAAATAGGAGTGTAATCGATTACCCGATAAAACCTTCGTCGTTTCGAACCTTCGGCTGGTAATTATATGTATTCTCACCGATAATTAGTAAACTTAGGGTATTTTAGATTAGATCCAATTCTTCTGCAACTAATATCACAGAATAATACAATCAGAACGGAAACTACCATAAGAGCCAATGGAAGCAAGTTTGGAATTTAACGGCACCAATAGGCAACGCTGTGGTCCTATATCCCAACATGGCGGACGAGTGTGGTTTGTGTTGAAAATCATTTATTTCTATAAATTCTGGAAAGAAATCTTAAGTTTCCGGCCTCACTTTTATTCTAATGGCATTTCAGAATGAAAATTTCGCGGATCATGTCCTATATTGCTTTTTTCAAGCGCGAATCCAGATGTAAACATCCTATATCCCAACATGGCGGACGCGAAATGAATTTGCTTCAAAATCCGACAGAGTTTCCGTTCTAATTGTATTATTCTGTGCTAATATGATGGGTGGCTTGTAAAAAGTTAGCCCTGGTTACCATAAAATCACCGTCCGAAAAAATGAAGATTACGATTACTCGGTAATCGTGTAATCGATTACCACCCCAAATTTGCCCGACTCTATGCCATTCATCATCATAGTTTCGCGGCCCGCAAAAGGCCTTCGTG
Organism: Trialeurodes vaporariorum; assembly: GCA_011764245.1. Taxonomy (NCBI): domain Eukaryota; kingdom Metazoa; phylum Arthropoda; class Insecta; order Hemiptera; family Aleyrodidae; genus Trialeurodes; species Trialeurodes vaporariorum. The sequence continues at coordinate 67,320,493 of VMOF01000024.1, read as the reverse complement.
CAAGCTCAAACGGGTTTGATCAAACTGCAGGATTACCAACTTGACACTTCCATACTTCGAATGTAAACGTGACCCAAAAACCTCAAAGATAGGGTTTTGTTGGCGGAACCATACATGCAGTCTGAACTGGAGGGTCATTTGATGAACGGAAAACCAACTTGTGTTGAAAGTATATAGTTAGTACGAGTTCCCGATCAAGCTTAATATTTTTGTTATGCTTATTGTTTAACGAGTTGCGAGAGGAATCAAAGTGTAAATAATCAGAAACTTATTTTGAAAAACTTGAAATTCATTAAAAATTGTCTTGATCTTGAAAGATTGAAAGCTCTGAAAACAGTGCAACGTTGTCGAATGATCTCGAAAAAAATCTGAATTACGCGTCAATCCACCATTTCGAGCCGCGCGCAAACGTGATTTTCCAAAATTTTGACGGATGCTCAAATTTTTTTTTTTAAATTTTATGCAAAATTGCAAGCCATATTTTAAAAGTAAAGCTTAAGAAGCGTTCTTCCTGAAAATATAAAAGCCCTCAGAGCAATGCAACGTTGTCAAATGCGCCTGTCAACAGGCGAGATTACGCTATTTACGGTCAATCTTTCAATTCGAGCTACGGGAACGTGTTTTTTTCACAATTTTGACGCGGCCGCAGTCACAATTTGACAACGCTGTCCAAAAACGGATTACATTCGATTAAAGTACTTTGGTAATTGTGGCTATTACCAAAATTTCAAAGTCCTGCGAGCACTACAACGTTGTCAAATATACCAGTCAAATTGCGAAAAAACGCGATAATCCACCGTTTCGAGCTGCGCGAACGTGATTTTGCCCAATTATGGAGGGAGCTCTAACAAAATTTTAAATTGCAATGAAAAATTCAACTGTATTAGCTGAAAGTATAGCTGCCAGTGTCTTACTCGCACAAATTTCAAAGCCCTAGGTTACCTGTACGAGGGTCAAACGCCCCCCCCCCCCCCAAAAAGGCGGGAAAACGCGATAATTCAAAATTTGAAAGTCCCGCTTCGCAACTTTAAGCTCGATGCGGCACCATTTAAAATTGTCCGATCGAGCTCAAACTTTTTGGGGGGTGTTTTCTACCTAAAAGGAACAACTTTGGGGGGTGAGACGGTTAATTTTCGAAAATTCCCAAAATAAGGGACACCCTACTGAACATGCAACACTTGGCTCACCTGTCGTTTGTGATGGATTTCGGCTCATCGATTGATTGCTTGATCAAACCTTTTTGATAGTGTGCGAAGCTCTAAACCTTTGACGGTCATTGATTATGTCGGGGATCATCCAATGGTGTTTGCGTAGCTTGCAGTTTGAAAACGTTGTACTTTGCTTTATTTAAATGCTTTTAAAAGGTCGAATGTGAAGGTGTTCACTGGACATCCCACGCTTCGATATTTTTTATGGGTTTTCATGGAAAAACTGCAACGCTGCCAAATTTCATGCTACGCCACTGGGATCATCATCAGTTAAGGAATAGCAGTAGCGGCTCGCGTGCTATTTGGCAACAATGTCTTCGCTCCATTTGAATGTATGTTTAACAATCGATTGTTGGTGAAGCGCTGCTTCACTTTCGAATCGATTGTTTTACATACAATCAAATGGAGGGATGACATAGTTGCCAAATTGCACGAGCCGCCCCTGCGGAATAGATTCATTTCCTGTCAATATACAAAACATGTTGACAAAGACGTTAAATCTTCGAAGCTTTTTAAAGAGGCACAACTCAATGCAACGTTCCAAAATCTCGCATTAGTGTTTAATTTCTGCAAGATAATCAAATGTGTAAATTTGTTTCAATTTTGCTTGCCGTCTAGAAATTATCTTACTGACAGAATTATAAAGATTTGCTGGTTGAGTCGCCTCTGAGGACAGAAAAATTAATAGGAGATTTTGAAGAGTTTACTTTGAGCTTCGCCTCGTTGTTAAAACACCGACGAAAAACCCGTGAATTTACAAATATTTAGCCCAACTATGCGTCTGCATAAACAGTGAGTTTTCTCTTCGAATAAACACACGCAGTTTTGATAAATCTATAATTCACATTTTCCTACCTGCTAAATTAATGTCTTATTGATGCTTTTGATGTTGTTGGTCGAAATCCTACATGGAAAAAAATAACTAGTAGAATTTATCATCTGCATAGCTGATTTTGGAGTCTGAAATCAAGTATGGTAAATTTTCTAAACTCTGGTAAAATGTAGCAACAAACTAACTTAATTTACCATAACGTACGTTGCATTTACCATCTACTTGATAGCTGACTCTAAGATAGTAGATTTTACCTGTTTTTTTTTTTTTTTTTTTTTTTTTTTTTTTTTTTTTTTTTTTTTTTCTTCCGTGTATGCTCTTTGACTCTATCAGAGGTCAGACCTCCATTATCAGCAGATCGGCAATATCATTCAAAATTAAATTGAAGATTTAATTCCAGCAATTGCAGGCTCTATTTTCCTTAGTTTGTCTTACTAAAAGCTGGCCTAAATTTTAAAGTCCAAACAGTACAAACCAAAGTTTTCATATCCTTGGATTTTTATGAATGCATGTTGACTAAAACTCGGGAAAAATACGAGAAAAAAGAAAAAGTGTTACACCAACCGTTGTAATCAATTTTTTCTTTTTGTTCTCATCCATTGATCGATGATCGGGACATAAAAACATTTTGAGTAAAAAAGAATCAAAGTGATCAAAAAAATGAAATTAAGTCAAATTTAAAAATAAAAATAAAAATATAGACCTAAATCTCTAATAAAAGCAATACTTCCTTGACTCAAAACTTACTTTAAACTTCTTTTTTTAAGCGCTCACTTAAAATGCAATGATTTCAGGGTCGCAAAGCTGAAGAAGGCCGCTCTCAGCGTCTATCTGCTGAATTAAGTCAGTTCCGCCATGAAGCAGAAAAACGTCTCGCCGAGAAGGACGAAGAAATTGAGGCCATCCGGTGAGTCGAATCATCCTTTTCCATGGGCGGATACAGACAATTGTCTTCCTCTCTCTCCTTCCATTTGAACTTATGCGTTAGAAAAGGACAGCAGAGGGGGCCATCACGTCACTTTGGCACCCTCTTCTGTCCTTTTCTAACGCACGTTTTCAAATGGGAGGAGAGAGAGAAAGACAATTCCCTGTATCCGCCCTTGTCCTTTTCCTTCTTGTTGGTCAAAATCGTCACGTTGCGCGTAGTGCGTGTATCAAAGCATTTTATTGGTATGCATATTGCGTCGGCGAAATTGAAGGAGCTTCAAGAAATACTGTGTCGCGCTCGACGTTACTTGCTTGCAATGAACGAGTGGTGCATTCTGTAAAGTGAAGGAGATTTAAGTCGGCCAGTTCGTGCGAATTTTGGCAATGAATCAACTCTCAAACCAAGCTAAGATGTGCTTCGTCACGTGCGGGTTGTATTTTCGTGTTTTGAAGGAGATCTGAGATGCGGTAGTGAGGCTCGCGTTCTCCAAATTACAGCTCGCTCTCCGCGTAGAAAACTTTCGGAACCAAACGTCCATTTACACGGGGAAAAAAGATCAGTGAAAATAACCATACGGATACCTAATTTTGGCACCTGCTAGATGTAATGGTAAACTTGGCCAGAAGCATGGTACATTTACGGATACTTTGAGTAAATTCGACATGCAATCAGGTAACATCACCTAGTACCTAGTCAAAACATAGTATACTTCTGGCCAAGTTTACCACAACATCTAGCAGGTGCCAAAATCAGGTATCCGTATAGTTATTTTCACTGATTTTTTTTTTTCGTGTACTACTCCCGTGACCTCTAAAAAATTCAAGAACAGTAAAATTGGTCAGTTTTTCACTGACGACGTTCAAATCTTGTAAACTTTAAAATACAGGGAAAGTTGATGATTTTGAAATGAGTCGATCATGCATTTAGCTTTGCTCCACCTAAACAAAATCAGTGATTATTGACAATTTCATAATTTTTAAATGGAAGTATAAAAAATGCTTTTTCTTAGATGCTAAGGTTAAGCGCATCGAAATTTATGAGTCGCCTAATTTCATGCCTCTTTTATGAGAATTTTGATCGTGTTAGAGCAATAGTGGTGAAAGTGTTACGCTGAACGGGAACTGATCGATTAATTGGATTTTTTCTATCGATTGATAAATTGACACCCAAAGATCCGATTATTGAATTTATCCATTTCTTGAAGCATGTAGGATCAAAAGTTGCGAAATCCACTTTTTTTCAAACTTTCGGAAAAACGCAAAAACTGTCGTTTATTTTGGATAAGCTGGAGTTTTTTCGACCATGGCTCAAGAAAAACTAGAGTCGTAAACAAGTACACCTTCAATTTTCAAGAAGGTGAACTGCTCACTCCACTAAAACAGTCTATTGCTACAATAGTGGTGTAGTAGCGTGCAAGTTGGCAACGTTGTGTTGTGTCCATTTAAACCCAAGTAAACGGTCGAATACGAGGAGTTCATCGTACACCCGATAATCCGCGCGATCTTTTTCATGCATTTTAATAGACGAGCTACAACGTTGCCAAATTGCACGCTACACCACTGATTGCTACGGCTCTTTGAAGTGTAACAATGAGTCTGTTGTACACTTCGGCTAGAGCGTTTTAAAGTATTTATTCTTATGTAAAAAGCCGTAAAAATGACAATGGCAGCATCAGAAAACACTGAAATTCAGTAATAAACTCACAAATTGCGAAAAACACTAGACACTATTCACCCCTGTATCTTTCCACCACGTGCACGATATTTCGCGAAATTAGCGCGGCATTTCCAAATAAACACGGCCGACTGTCATCACAGCTGACTTCATAAACAAAGAAACAGTAAACACTGACGGTGTATCTTCGAATTCTTACGTTCCAATATCCTCAATTCCTCTCAAAAGGTTGTGAAAGGTTTAGAGACCGATATTTGTGTCGAAAACTGATCAAAATGAAACAATAACACACAGGAGTTCCAAGGATGATGATTGAAGCTGGATTCATCCTTGGAACTCCTGTGTGTTATTGTTTCATTTTGATAATCTTTCAACATAAATAGCGGTCTCCGTACCTTTCACAACCTTTTGAGAGGAATTGAGGATATTGAAATGTAAGAATTCGAACAGACACCGTCAGTGTTTACTGTTTCTTTGTTTATGAAGTCAGCTGTGATGACAGTCGGCCGTGTTTATTTGAATGTGCCGCGCTAATTTCGCGAAATATCGTAGAATCAAATATAGCACAAAACATTGTTGTCAAATTTGCGAGCCGCCTCTATTGATGCTGCTTGCGACACCCATCGCCCATCGGGTTTGATTACCTTGATAAACACACCTTTGCGTTGTCACAGGAGTGATTCTCTTTGCCTGGGCAGGCACCCTGGCACCAGGCAGTTTACTTTGTGTCGAAAAGATATTCTAATCAATCTTTATTTTAAGACGCGTTCATGTTCGTGACATGATTGTGATTCCGATTGATCGCGGGCCCCTTTCTTCTTTTTTCTTTATCGGAGAGCCAAGCTGTTTCTTTCGCACAGTGTGTATTATTACCTTTGAACCTCCATAATCGATGCAGGAAATGGCCCGACTCCAAGTTCGTTAGTCTTGACAGGTAATCCGCCTTGTGACTCGCCCGAATACGATAAGCTTGAAAACTCAATCGAATGACCGAAACGTCGAGCCTCGATCACTGCAACAGCCCCCAAAAAATATTGCCAAGTTTGGCGGGAAATTAACCCTTAACTACGCCGTGGCACCCCTGAGGCACATAACACATTTCCTCCATTTTGAACTCTTAAAGTTAAAATATCATTTTTTTTTTTCCTATGTCGTCATTCCTCCGGCACATATCGAGTTTTTCACCGAAGTCTGAAAAAGCAAGGCCTCACGTTGGGCGCCATCTGAGCATTAAAAAACATATTTAACCGTTTGACCTTGATTTTCTCCCTTCACTGACCCATGATAAATTTAGAACTTTGCAGATCTCTTGGGCGCAAGAATTAATGCTAGGAATTTTTTCACCATTTTTCCCCTTTCATTTTGAGTCAAAATCAATTGAAAAATCATGTTTTCAAACGAAAAAAAAATCGCTCAGTAAAGGGTTAAAAACATTCTACATTGAATGGGTCTGTTGCGTTTTGTTTGCAAAAGCCATATGACACATTGATTTCAACATGAAAGTCGGCGAAAATAACGCTGCGCACATTTCAAACGTTCAAAAACCACTCATTAACTCGGGAAATCACTACCGTTTCAAACAACCCGCGCTACACGAGACACTATTATCACCGACATAAAACTACAGAGACGGAACCACCGCGTTTACTAGAACATCAACGGAACTTGCAAACATTTAAATGGCCCATTCAGATGTGTACGGTTATTGTATTATTTTTTGATTTTTGACAAACTCGAAAAAAGACCAGACAGTGAATATAGCCAAGGTTTTATGCATCTCGAAGGAAATCCCAGAGACTAATAGAGACCCAGCACAAAGCTTGCGACAGGTGTCCACTTTTCTGGCTCAATTTTCGTCGAAACTCATCGAAACAACAGCTAACAGTCGCCTATTGTTGACTGATAAGCGCGTGGTTTGAATTCGCCAAGCAAAACCTGTTTCCGTTTCCGGGACCGCGGACCAATCACAGCCTTTTGTTGAGCTCACCACTCAACAATAGGCAACTGTTTATCGTTGGCAGCCGGAGACTCTTGAACAAAACTGTGGCCGCTGAACTTGCTTCACTTTTCTAACACGGGAAGAATAGGGAGTGCACGGTCTCTATTTGCCTCTGGGAAAATTCCATCATTTTGTGGTTACGATGTCGTTTACATATATACATGGTGATTCCGACTATCTATGTAGTTGTATGCCGGCGCAAAATGTGTCCAGTGTAGCTGTTTGAAATTATTATGGTTTTCTGAGTTCGAGAAATTCGAGAAAATTCGAGAAAATTCGAGAAAATTCGAGAAAATTCGAGAAAAATAAATATGCGCACATAAAAAACGTTCGAAAACCACTCAAGTCACTTTAAGTTCAAACAGCCCGTGCTGCACTGGAAACAATTTGTACCGGCATACTACTACATAGACAGAACCACCGTGTATACGCAAACAACATCGTAACAACAAAACTATGGAATTTTCTTCTAAATACATAAAATATTGCCTGCATTTGCTGTCCGGTCTTTTCTGGCTCATAAAATATTGCAAAATAATGTAAGAATTGTATGCATCTAAACGATACATTTAACTGTTTGTAAGTTATGTTGCTGCTAACATGGTTCCGTCTTTGTGGTTGTATGTCGTAGATATAATAGTGTCTAGTGTACGCGGGTTGTTTAAATTGGAAGTGATTACCTGAGTCAATGAGTCAATTTTGAAAGTTTTTGGCGTGGGCATCGTTATTTTTGCCGAATTTTACGTGAGTGTTGTAGCAAAAATACGCAACAGACCAATTAATGTGTAAAATGCGTAGAATATTATATGTATATGCAAAATGGTAGGCTAGCTCATCGCCGCCGCGCCCAAGCGCTTGTCTGGTTCCTAAAACCCGGATCATCTCTCTCTTTCTCGTGATCTCCACTGTCAATTTCCCCTCCCTGTTATGATGCAAGACGAAAATTGTTGGAACTATCTCTTGACTCTCCTCGGGGATGCCAGATCTCAACGATGGCTTGTGAATTGTGATGTATCGATGTATCCTCTGTATAAAAATAAAAAAAAAAATAATCGATTCTCTGAAGACTCGATGCACTATGATCTGAGGTCAAAATAAAAATAGTCAAAAATCATCTTTTTCGAATTTTTAAGCTTATTTAAAAACTTTCCATCGACATCTCTAGGTTTAAATTACTTTTTAAAATTGTTATTCTCTGAGGTACGAATTTGGCATCGAAAGTTTATAAGCAATAAATTCATGAGAAACTTACATTTTGATTTTTGGCCACTTTTTGAGGTTTTCAGACCGCATAGTGCGATGGAGTCTCCGAATAATCGATACTTTTGCCTACGTTTTAATGGGAGGGAAACGACGACAATTGAATGTCCACGAGCCAAAACTGCGAGATATAGAGATGATTCTCGTTGATTTTTGCAGGGTGTGTTACAGTGGCGTATAGCGTGCAAGTTGGCAACGTTGTATTCTGTCCATTTAAACCCATGGGAAAGGTTGAATGCAAAAGTGTTCACCGAAGACTCAGCAGTTCGATTTTTTACATGGGTTTAAATGGATGCACTGCAACGTTGCCGAATGGCACGCTACGCAAATAGTGTGTTAAATACTAAAGAGCCAGAGCAAAAATCTTTCAGCAACAGCTTTGAATTTCGGAAAACTCTCAGAGACGTATTCAATTGTTTTTGAGGGAGGCATGATGCATATTTAAGGATTATTGCTACGTTTCGTTTGGTGCCCCTCGGAGAAAGAATCTCAGGGACTCTTTGGGGGGAGGGGGGCTCCATTCTAGATTGCATATAGAGACCCCTATATTTTTGTGATACATCAGATTCGAAAAGAACACAACATGTTAAGACTTTTAGAGGAAACCGCATGTCAATACCGATTTCCTTCTCTTATACAGGGTGTTTCAGGTTTAACGTCGGAAAAAATTTTGGCCGATTAATCAAGTAAAAATAAGACTTTTTTTTCCTATAAACATGGCCCTTAAAATGCTTCATTTCGGAGCTACGATTTTTCAAAGTTGTCCAAAAATTTTCGTTTTTTTTCAATTGTGGCGGAAGTTTTCAATAAAATTGCACCGAATTTGGGCACTAGACGTAACTTTTGGTGTAAAATTCATTTTTTGTATTGAAAATTTTGTCAAATGGGTTCAAAGGGTGTTTTTTGAGGGGGTGCTGATCTTAAATTTGAATTTTTTTTGGTTTGACGTAATTTTTTTGAAAATCTAAATGCAAATTCAAATAGTACAGACTAAAAGGAACAAAAAAGGTCCTCCTTCTTTTTTGTCTTACGATGAATATTTCTAGGAGAAAAATGACTTTGAAGTTTTGGCCTCTTCGGGGGTATAACCTGCACATTGAAGGCGCAACTTCTGACTGGGCGCGGCGGCCGCTGCTGCTCTCCCACACATTGTTTACCATCACGCGCTGTCGAGGCGCTGTCAAGGCGCGTCACGTCGCACTCTGGCCCTCTCTTCCTCACATTGGACCTGGCAGCGTGTGTTTCTTACCTGTTTTACAACTTCTGTAGGATCCCAATAAGTGTATCATGCTCTTTCTGTATAAAATGAATTTTGATTAGATAAATTAGTGAGAAAATTAAATAAAGAAACAATGCAATGAGAACAGTGAACATACCCTTAGTTCCCCTTCACCCCCAAGCTCAAAATCATAAAGTCGCATTAAAAGTTATAATTTGTATTTATTTATTCATTATTATTATTTTTTTTTTTTTTACACATAATAAGCAATAATTTACAACAATTGTTCAAAATGGAAACCCCGTTGGCGCATACACAAATTACATCTGTCAATGATGGAGGCAGTCGCATCTCTACACCGCGTTCGCGTTGAAAAATTGAATAAATAAATACAAATTGTAACTTTCAATGCGACTTTATGATTTTGAGCTTGGGGGGTGAAGGGGAACTAAGGGTATGTTCACTGTTCTCATTGCATTGTTTCTTTATTTAATTTTCTCACTAATTTATCTAATCAAAATTCATTTTATACAGAAAGAGCATGATACACTTATTGGGATCCTACAGAAGTTGTAAAACAGGTAAGAAACACACGCTGCCAGGTCCAATGTGAGGAAGAGAGGGCCAGAGTGCGACGTGACGCGCCTTGACAGCGCCTCGACAGCGCGTGATGGTAAACAATGTGTGGGAGAGCAGCAGCGGCCGCCGCGCCCAGTCAGAAGTTGCGCCTTCAATGTGCAGGTTATACCCCCGAAGAGGCCAAAACTTCAAAGTCATTTTTCTCCTAGAAATATTCATCGTAAGACAAAAAAGAAGGAGGACCTTTTTTGTTCCTTTTAGTCTGTACTATTTGAATTTGCATTTAGATTTTCAAAAAAATTACGTCAAACCAAAAAAAATTCAAATTTAAGATCAGCACCCCCTCAAAAACACCCTTTGAACCCATTTGACAAAATTTTCAATACAAAAAATGAATTTTACACCAAAAGTTACGTCTAGTGCCCAAATTCGGTGCAATTTTATTGAAAACTTCCGCCACAATTGAAAAAAAACGAAAATTTTTGGACAACTTTGAAAAATCGTAGCTCCGAAATGAAGCATTTTAAGGGCCATGTTTATAGGAAAAAAAAGTCTTATTTTTACTTGATTAATCGGCCAAAATTTTTTTCCGACGTTAAACCTGAAACACCCTGTATATCAATAAACCTCAAGTTTAACAACTGCCGAATTTCAAGACTTCACAACTCCATCAAAATAAGTTAAAAATTAAAAAAAAACCAAAAAAAAACAAAAAAACAAAAAACAAAAAAACTTTAATTGTTTCGAGCCACTTATAGACTAAATTTTCCATGTAGAAAACAATCATCTTCATTGTTCGTGTGGTCAGTTTCCGTCACAGAACCCCCCCCCCCCCCCGCGTCAGCCGAAAAGTACTTGATATTCATTCCTTTTTTTCCAGTGGAAGTGTGATACAGCTAAAACCAGTGGCTTATCCAGCCCTCGCGAACGGAAGGGGTGAACTTTGGATTTTTGCTACTCAGTGACCCCCTTTTTATTTTTCCGCTCATACTTTACCCCTTCCTCCTTCCTCTTTCCCCCATTTTGTGGGTCGGTCGCCCCCTTTGCCACCCCCCCCCTGTATCCGCCAACGGCTAAAACATTTCTTAGCTACGCCAACTTCTCTCTCAGTTTCTTGAACTCTATAGTCTACAATACGAGATCTGAATATCTGCTTCGATTAATAATTTCACATATTCGTAGACTCGTAGAGACAGCGTTGCCATTTGTCGGAAAATCATCCGTTTTTCCTCATTTTACGTAATACACAAAATAAGGATTAAAATGGGAACTAGGCTAACAATAAGAACTTCCGAGACGTTTCGGTGCACTCACAGCACCATTATCAATAGGAAAAATAAAATACAAAAAAACAAAATACTCAGAACGAGGAGCACACTCCGCAAAGTTGGAAGAGGGACTGATTAACAACATACCGCAACATAGGTTACGTAAACAAAACAGACCAACAAAAACGCAGACAGAGCCTCAATCAGTAGTTAACGTTTGGAAAAACTGGAGGTATGCAACACTCAACTTTTCCACGTCTGCCCGGTAGTTTCATATGGAGTCTCTGTATTCTAGAATGTGAATCATTTCTAACACAGCTCTAGCATTGTAATTTTTCTCCTGTGCTAGAACCTGAATGTTATCAAAATCAAACGGATGACCAAACACTTCGATCCTGATGCTGATAAAGGGCAGTTTCGCCATCACTATTGTTGTTATGTTTGTGACTATAAATCCTTTTAATGAGCTGTTGCCCTGCTTGTCCAATGTATCCCATACCACAGCCTTTAAGGGCAACAGCTCATTAAAAGGATTTGTGGTCACAAACATAACAACAATAGTGATGGCGAAACTGCCCTTTGTCAGCATCAGGAAGTGTGTGGTCATCCGTTTGATTTTGGTAACATCCAGGTTCTAGCACAGGAGAAAAATTACAATGCCAGAGCTGTGTTAGAAATGATTCACATTCTAGAAAACAGAGACTCCATATACAACTACCGGGCAGACGTGGAAAAGTTGAGTGTTGCATACCTCCAGTTTTTCCAATAAACATTAACTATTGATTGAGGCTCTGTTGCGTTTTTGTTGGTCTGTTTTGTTTATGTAACCGATGTCGCGGTATTTTGTTAATCAGTCCCTCTTCCATCTTTGTGGAATGTGCTCCTCGTTCTGAGTATTTGTTTCTTTGTAGTTTATTTTTCCGATTGATAATGGTGCTGTGAGTGCACCGAAACGTCTCGGAAGTTCCTTATTTATTGTTGGCCTAGTTCCCATTTTAATCCGTATTTTGTCTATTTTACGTAATGTAAAATTTGGTCATTTATATAAAAATCTAGCAACATTGCGTAGACATCTAACCTAAATCTTGACTTTCTCGCAGCACGATAAATTCCCAGCCTGATTCGATTTTAAACGTCATTTATGTCTGTTTCCAAGGAGTCATGAGTGGCATGAGTGTCATGTCACTTAATTTGACGTTTAACTTGATTCAAACTCCCGAGGTCCCGTTCAAATATTTGCAGTGGCAGATATCATTATGGTGGTCCAAATTCGGCACAGCCTAAATAAATTGCAAGCCGGCAAGGAAAGACAGAAATAAATACAAAGTAATTCGATTTTGCCGCAATCTTAATTTCAATTTAAATCTGCAACCGTTCAGAGGTTCATTTAACCGTGGCTCGAAATTGTGCCCGTCTCTTTTATCCAGGTCAAAGCTCCTGAAAGATTCTAATTGAAAACGTGTATGGGTAATGCTAATGCGTTCAGATTCATAAATGAGGTATATTTTCACACATTTATTTGGGGCTTGCAACACGGTATACAGTTGTTTAGGTTATAGGGCTCGGTGGCTCTAAACTTTTTTCTGCAGTGGACCAGCTTCCTGATCCTAATTTGTTTTTTTTATTTTATTTTTCTTTTTGTTTTGTTTCTTTCATTGGCCAAGACTCAAAAATGTAAAAATGAATTTCGGATTTGACAGTTTGCTGTCGTTATTTTTTAAGTCTAGTTGATTCTTAATTCTCAAGTATATTTTGCGAATCAATCCAACAAAAATTGTGAAAAGCAAATTCTATTCGGTAACCAGGTTTCGAGTCCTGTAGAATCAGTAGGTGACCGAAATTTTATTACTTCGGTCACTTAAAAATGGGTGAAGCCAAGCAACGTACGCGCACGGTCTTGTACGGTACCGTAACAAAAAGTGACCGGGAACAGCTTGGTTGCGAATGGGGCTCTTGCAAACTTTTGATACAGGGGATTGAAGAGATGATTCATGCATAAAAACCTGTAAAAATGATGACGAGTGTACACTGAAAAATCACGAAGTTCACTCTCAGAATCGGGCTTAATGGCGGAGAGACGCAGGTATCATGGGAGGTTCCCATCTAAATTGAGACATATCTCTGTGTTTCCGTAGAGAAAGTGACATAAAAGATAGGAATCTAACATGATACTTGCGTTGAGCCGCAATTACAAACTTACCGTTATTGCAGTTACGCGTTTATTACTGAATTTTAGACTTTCTCGGTGTGACTTTTGTGATTTTCGCTGGTTTTTACATCAGATTGGGCTATTCATTTGCTCAAAACAAAAGTTTGCAAGAGCTTCATTTCGAGACCTTCTTTCCGAGGTGGGTTACCTGAAGAGTAACCGAATGAGTAAGTAACTGGAGGGAACATTTAAAAATTGAAGTGCCTTGATTGTGATTGGCTCCCGTGAATAACTGTGATTTCGAAACCACCTGGTCACTTAAGAAATATGACCAATGACCAGTGGTTATACTAAATAAAATTTGCTTAAATACGTACCAATTTTTCGGAATTGTCCAAACCATCACCAATTTTTGCACACAGACTCGCGGAACGCTCGCGCTGGTTGAGTGCTACTGGGTTTAGTTGACTTCAACTTCAGTAAAACTGTCAAAAACTTAACAAAAGCACTACATTTTTTAGATTCTTTTTATTAAATAAACAAAAATATTTTAACTTCAAACTTTAATAGATTCATTTGCTGAGGGGTCACAATCGATTTTAGATTCTCAGGATGCCATTCAGAAGCGAGCCTCGAGATCTCCTTGGGTTCGACTTGAACCGTCGTCCTTGTCCAGATTCAATTTGCAATTCAGAAACACAATTTGAGCCAAAACGCCTTGAGATTCTTCAAGGGAGTTTCGAGGGATTTTTTCAGTGAGATTCAGACATGAATTTGCAATTTAGAGACGTTCTAGAAACGAACATTAGTGTATTCAAGGCAGCTTTCAAAGAGAAATTTCAAGGGAGCTCGTTGGCTATACAGGGCCGGATTTAATGCGGGGCGACCGGGGCGCGCGCCCCGGGGCCCCCACCACAAAGCAGGTCCTTTTTTATTTGGTATTGATGGTTGATGAACTTCCTTTTTTCTATCATTACAATACTGTAACAGTCCGACAATGTTGGAAGTGAAGCTTTTGGTAAAATAACCCTTAAAAAATAAAGAAACATTAAAAACTACTAACGAAACTGTAAAAAGTTATTAACGTTTTTTTATCAGGGTAATAATTTACTTCTGTTACTCGATATGCCTTTAAAAGCAGGGAATTTATAATTTATTATTCCTAGGATTTACCGGGAGGGGGGCCCCCACCACAGGTCCGCCGCCCCGGGGCCCCCTGCAACATAAATCCGGCCCTGTAGCTATACCTTGAACTAAACTAAAGGTGTCGCAGAAATTGCCGATTCACGGCGTGCTTATTCTGACTTGACTTGACTCGGCTTGAGTATTTCTCAAACCAAGCCCCAAGTTAAGGAGACCGACCTCAAGAAAAGTTTCTGAACAGCACCCCTAGTAACTAGAAAACGACTCCTAGCAAGTGCCTAACAAGTGACTTCTAACACAAGCCAAGCCAAGTCGAGGAGACCTCAAGGATAGTCTCTGAACACTGGCTGTAAAAAACACCAAGTCGATTGAGAGTAAAATTAAGCTGGTTTAAACGGCCCGGCACTGCACCAACCTTGACTCCCAAAGAAGAACGTTCAAGAATGCAAAACATCAAAATATCTAATTAATACACGAAATTTTAACCCCAAAGGAATCACAACTAAACCGTCCACCTCACCAGAAAAATACAGAAATTAAATCTCCAAAATATCTGGAGAAATTATTGCTCCAGAAATTACAGAAAACGACTCCTAACAAAATGATAACCTCAACACCATCGAGATCAGCGGCTCATCAATTTTAAGAAATTCATTTTTTTCAAACTTTAAATGGAAATTTTCTTCAAAATAGACTGTGATTATGAGTGCTTTTCGGAAGTCACTATGTCTTGACTGGCCCTTTTTGTTTGCAGCATGGGGTTTGAAATCCAAACTATTATATTCGCAGCAGTTGCGCCGTTTACCATTTGGCAACAGCGCTTTCTATATTTCGCTTTATATAAGCTTGCAGTTTCATCGCGTCGAGTAAAGTTCCAAAAAATCAATCAAAATGAAAAAGACCGATCGATCCGTATAAATAAGGATTTTCTTTTTTCTATGCCTTGAAGGTTGACGCTATATTATGACGCAAATCAATACGACTCTGTAAGCCGGCCATTGTCTTGTTTGGAACAGAACTATGCAGTAGTATGCCCGTGCAAATATAGTGTTCACTGTCCAATGTAGCGCGGCCTGTTTGATACTGAAGTTATTTCCTAAGTTAGTGAGTGGTTTATGAAAGTTTTTAATGTGCGGATCGTTATACTTGCCGAATTTTACAGAAGAACCAATGTTCTTTATTGTTTTTCCAAAAGTACCAAACAGGCCCATTTCATCATCGTTAGTTTATTTATGCGGAGGAGAAATTGGACTCATTCATACTAAAGGGACCTAATCGACTTAAAACCTTGCCATTTGCAACTGATTTTAGTATTGTTATGAAAAAGTCCTAGCGAAAAGAATTTCTTGAAACTTCCAGGAACTTTCCTCACCTATGAGGAAAAATAGATCATTTCCAATATTCCACCACAATTTTAAGTTTTTTGTTTTTTTGTTGGCAGATTCCATTTCTAGCTCATTCACCCCCCTCCCCCACTCGTAGCAGTGTTAGAAATTGTGGTTATGTCTCCAGAATGATTTTTGTGAGTCTCGTAAAATTAGTCAGTAAATTTTAGAAACTGATTCTAATTTTCACCAAACTTCTTAGGTCACAATAAAATATCAGGGTTATGAAAAAATAATATTTCCGTTGAAATAATCTTCTGATTTTCACATGATAAATCTTACGAGATAACATCAGAGCTGCCGTGAAATATTGGACGGTTCTTCTATCTGCCTCTAATCTGAACCTCAACGAATATAAAGTGTTATAAAGGGTGTGTCTTTCCTCTATGTGGAGTCTTGTTCCTGAAAATATCAAGCAATTTTACTCATCAGATTATTTTTGAGGGAATGGGTCCGTTGCAAACTTTTGCTTTAACGATTAAGAGAGTTCAATCTAATGTAAAATCGCCTGAAAAGTCCATTGGTTGCACCAGAAAGTCATAAAATGCAATATAATAAACTCGCAAGAGGCGTTTAATGAAATCCAAAATGGCGGAGAAATATCGAGCAATTTGTATGCATGCACCACGAACATCCAAGGATGGCCATTTTTGACAACCTCTGGTGGTAGAGGTCATGTGTTGATTGGCTGTGATCGATATTGAGAGGTTGCTATATCCATTGGATGTCCGTGGTGCATACATACAAATTGCTCGATATTTATCCGCCATCTTGGATTTCATTAAACGCCTCTTGTGAGTTTATTATTGCATTCTATGACTTCCGGATGCCACCAATGGACTTTTCAGACGATTTTACGTTATATGAAACTCTCTTAATCGTTAAAGCAAAAGTTTGCAACAGACCCATTAAAAAGTCGAGATTAAATAGCAACGTCAGAATACTAACAGGTCTGTTTAGAGTGAATCTATTTAATTGATACGGACCAAAAACCAATCGATTATACCAATGTATTGATTTTTTCATTTTTTTTCGGGATGGTTGAATATTGTGAGAGATCGATTCTATGAGTTTTCCCGAGTCTCCTCCTTAGATCAGGGCAGAAGTCACGAGGTGTGAAAATAAGTAGTAGCGCGGTCTGGGGGGTCAGCTGTAGAGGGAGGGTGTGAAATGGAGAGAGGATAGGGCGTGGCGGAGGGGTAGGGGAGGGAGAGGAGTGGGGGTGGGAGAGGAGTGGGGGAGGGGTGAGAGAGAGGAGTAAGTTGTTTAAAGCTCTCGTATTGCTGTTGAGCGAAGTCTAATTAGAGCACACTGGTCGCCATCAAAGGGAATACAGGAGTGGAGATTTTTTTCATTTTTGGCACGGGGACAGGGCGGGGAGCAAGGATGGGTGACGGAGAGGGGCATGGAAGGGATCGGTTGAGAGGGTTTTAAGGTGGAGGGGAAAGGGGGAAGGGCTGGACACGTTGACAAAGGTGAATTGAATTTGTTAGAACCAAAATCAACTCCGATTGATTGAATCAGTTCACTCGTCACTTTGTCCAGAGGAATGTCGCAATCGTCAACTTTGAGTGGCGAGCTCAGTAGCTCCGCATGGTTGCCAAATCGAACAGAGAATTCTACGAATCGTCGGTTTAAATCAATGTAAATTTAGAATATTTTCCTGTGCGATCTGACGACGTTGTAAGCTCGGTTGCCAAACATCAAGAGAGAACTAAAGTCATCTGTGATATGCTGATTTCTGATTGGCTCTTTTTTATAGTATTATTTATTGACTTTTTTTTTTTTTTTTTTTTTTTTTTTGACGCTTGAGGAAATAGGAGGTTGGTGTTTGTTCGAAAAAAAAATCGGACGATTCATAGGTCATTGTAGTGGAATCATGCTATGGTTTAGTGAACTTCATTCCTAACCTCACTTAACCTGAACTCTATTGCAGTGGAAGTTACTTTATGCCTCAACTAACCTACTATGCTGCACTCAACTTTAATAAGTAAATTTACCGAACATGGCTAACAAAATAAATTTCTGCGTCCAATTTTCAAGTTTTAAACATTAAACATTAATAAACTTTATGACACTTTTTATTATTTGAGGTTCAGATTAGAGGCTGATCACAGTCTAATATCGCACGGCCTCTGTTGCTATCTCGTAAGATTTATCACGTGAAAATGAGAAGATTATTTCAACGAAAATATTATTTTTCTAGAACCCTGATTTTTCATTGTGATCTTACAGGTTTGGTAAAATTAAAAATCAGTTTCTAAAATTTACTCACTAGTATTACGAGCAGTGGCGTAACAATAGCCCCCTCAACCCCAAAAATTGCGGGGGGCGCAAGGCGTTGGTGGGCGCAAAGAGAGAAGAGGAAAATACAGGGCGAAGGAAGAAAAAGAAAAGAAGGAAGGAAGAAGAAGGAAAGAGAGAAGAAGAAAGAAGAGAAGAAGGAAAAAGAGAAGGAGAAAAAAGAGAAAAACAAAAAATAGGAAAAGAGGGACGAAGATGATAGAGAGAGGATTGATAGAAAGAGATGGATTTTGGAAGACTTATTGACGATTTTGCAACAATTAAGGCACGAATGAAAAAGTTTTAAAAGAACAGGTAGGCGATTTTTGATTTAAAATTGACAAAAAAAAAATAAATAAATAAATAAATAAATAAATAAATAAATAAATAAATAAATAATTAAATTGATTCATAACTTTTCTTTCGTCGGAGTATGTGTTCTACGAAGCCCCAGGGTCATATAGGCCGGTAAAGAGTGGAGCGGCGAAGAGAGGGGTTGGGAGGAAAGGTTATGGGGGTGGGAGGGGGGGGCGCAGCTCTTTTTTTGCGTGGGGGCGCATGCATGCCTAGTTACTCCACTGATTACGAGACTCCAAAAAATCATTATTGAGACATAACCACAATTTCTAACTCTGCTACTATTAGGGATGAATGAGCCAGAAATGGAATCTGCTAACAAAAAACAAAAACTTAAAATTGTGGTGGAATATTGGAAATCATTACACAGTTCAGCTCAGTGTATGAAGTTTATCTCCTTTAATCTGATCTTTATAGGTGGAACTGGGAATTTTTTTTCCTGGAGGGTGGGGGGGGCTGACATAGTTCCCCCCTTATTATTACCGACATCTGTACCTTTAGCTCCATGAGAATATCCCTTTTAATCCCAATCTGCAAGAACAGGTAGGGTGCCCGCCAAAGCTAATTTTTACAGGGGCCCGTTCATTGTAAAAGTCGTCCCCGGTCCCGGCCGGCGCGCGGCGCTGCGCGCTACGCCCGGCCGTCATAGAGCTGCCGATTTCCGTAGATTTAATGACATTTTTAAATTCACCGATGATTCCACCGGTTGAGAAAAGATTACACAGTTCAATTCAGTGTATGACTGTAATGCACAAAAATACTCTGAACTGTAATCTTGTCTCACTCAGCGAAAACGTCATTAGTTAATTAAAATATCCGAAAGTTTTCAAAGTTATCGACGACTCTATCGGTTGAGAAAAGATAAAAGGCGCTAGTATTTTCGTGCAGTACAGTCATACACCGAACTAAACTCTGTAATCTTTTCTCAACCGGTGGTATCTTCGGTGAATTTCAAAATGCCATTAAATCTACGCAAATCGGCAGCTCTGACGGCCGTGTAAGTGTGTATACTCGCGCGAGCGGACGTACTGTGTTTCGGAGATTGCCTCGGTTTTGAAAAGACACAAAACGTATAAATTTCGCTTCAATCACATAGAGGCCGCGAATTCAAATGAGAAAGAAAATTAATTTCAGCGGAATAAGAGGTTGCAGCCAACTTTGGAGCTCGAAATGCAGCACTCGGTAAATTGAGGGACGCATCAGCAGTCAGGAGCGGGAGTGCCCATCTCGCCCTCCGCACGCCGCACTATGGTCCAGAAGTCCGGTTTAGGAAGACATTAGTTTGCATTAAAATCGCCCAATATCTTGAAAACGGCTCATCTGACACCAAAACTGGTTATTACAAAAAAGATAGAACGTAAACCATTTTAACTTTTTTGTAATAACCATTTTTGATGTCAGATGAGCCGTTTTCAAGATATTGGGCGATTTTAATGCAAACTAATGTCTTCCTAAATCGGACTTCTAGACCATAGTGCGCCGCGCCCGCCCGCCAAATTCAAAAATAGTAAAAAAAGCTCCCATCTTAATAGATATGCAACTCCGAAAAACACTTGCTAGTTGCTTCATGCCCGAATCCAATTAAAACCAAGTTTACGCTGCATTAAATAATTATTCTGGCATCGTGCAAGCCTAAAATAAACCACGAACGATAAACATAACTATTTTTCTTTTTACCCCCACCCTTCCCCTCTTCCACGGAGCCTCCGTCAGAACAGTCAAGTTCAGCAACGCCCAAAGAAAACGCGTCTTGATATTTGTTTGAGAGAAGCTGTAATCATAAACTTGACCCTTGGAGTATAATTTCGTTGTGGAGACAGTTAGTGGCCATAAAATCAAATGGGGTTTCACAAAAAAAAAATTATCATCGTATTAAACACACCTTACCCATTTAATAAATCATTAAAACTTAATGAGTGGTTTTGTCAAGATTTTTGATCAAGAAATTAGCTTGATCGAATCTATGTCGATGACTCTCAGTTGGAAAAAATGTTTTATGAAAATAATTTGTGAAGACGCAACGTCGAGAGAAACCGTCTGATATGTGTTAAGAGAAACTGCCGAATCAAACTTGACCCTTTGAGTAGGTATAATTTCGTTGAGGAGACAGTTATTAGTGACCATAAAATCAAACGGGGTCTCCCAACAAAAATTATCATCGTATCAAACACTCCCTCCTCCATTTAATAAATCATTGAAACTTAATGTCGAGAAAATACGTTGCTTGGTCAAGACATTCGCTAGAGACGGTTTTAGTGTGAAGTCAACGGTCAGCCAACAATAACAACAATGCACTCATAGGTCGCAATCGGTTATGTGATAAAACTCGCGTAGCGTTCCAAACCATCTCACTCACTCTCCCGTGACCCCCATGTATATCTATCTCTTTCTAGTTTCGAAATTCGTATACAGGGCCTTGTTTAACGACATTTTACTATCAAAATCGCATTAAAATGCCTCGATGAAATTATTTCTGCCAAAAAATTTGACAAAAGATGTCTGTGTATACAATTTTTGAAATGAGAGTGAGATAGCATAACATGGTGGTTACGTGAGAGCAAGAGAGACAGTTTGTCTTTGTTTGGAACGCTCATTGCCGGATGACGTCATCACCAAGTCATCACTGAACCCGCCTATACATTTGCTGCTTTAGAAGAGCGATTATATCGTATCGATTGCCGATATTGTCCGGATCGAACAGCAAAAAGTCCTGCGGTTTTTCGAGAATCGCCCACTTATAGAAACATCAGATTTTGTTTAGAAGCAGATCTGCGAGCTTTGACAGTTTCGATAAATCGATTTACTGAAACTGCTACAGTTCAAAGCCAACAATTTTAGATGCACAATGTCTGTCTATCTATACATATAAGTAACTCTGTGTTTTTCTCGGGGACGATTTCACGCATGGCGAGAACGTTTCCGCTGAGAAACCGTCACCTCCCGCTTCATATGCAGCGAAGTTTTGCCCATTCCAAATTATTGGCAATCAGTTCATCGTGTCCGAGGCGTGTCAGAACTTCCGTCTCGGACATTTAGAAGCTGCCGATTCAGCATTAGGAAAATACTCCCTCCCCTCTCCCGTCATTCTTTTGAACTCCGTTGTTTTTTTGCAAAAGATACCGCATGAGAGCAACCTGCATTTTGCGTTGACAATATTTATGAGTCATTTTGATATTTATATCAACAGGCAATCGACTCATCCAGCGCATGCTCTTTGATTGGCTATCGATGAATGCTCGATCAATTAAATCCGGTTACACAATGAGTCACGAGTGAGTCATCAAAGTTTCTCGAGGTTTCCCGACCTTTGTTGCCAAATTTCTTGAGTCGTATGATACTGGTGACACTAGGTAGTTTATTAGAAGTAATTAATCTACTGATTGCCATTCGTTCGTTTGAAAATGTGGGATTAGGGAAACATTCGATGCAATCGATGGAACGGGGGCCCAAAAAAAAAAAAAAAAAAAAAAATGAAATTCTACTTCACCAAATTAGACTTATATTAATACTAATCTATTGTTGGTTTGGTCTGGGAGAGTTATAAGTAGGCTTAAGCGGCCAATCGAAACGAAATTTCTCGAAAATTTTGAAGTTTCGATCGATCGAAACGTTTCTATTTCTCAAAATTTGAATCTATGGTCGAGAATATGTTAGTAAAATTCGAAATTTGTCGAAGTTAGAAATTTCCAAATTTTCGAAACATTTCGAGAACGGTCGAAATGTCGATCAAAAGCGAAGGTCTGATTTAAAGGGCCTTTCTTTTAAATACCACCCCATTTCTTGAGTCTAGTCATTTAAAGACTGACGAAGCAGGCATATCTAAATTTCATTAAACATATTGTTTTGTCCAGATTGCCGAGAAATGAGAATAAAAACTCCTGAACTACACAACTACGAAAACAAGCAAAACCATAAACATAAGATCTGCATCTCAAAATCAGTGTTTCAGGCTCAACCTACTTAAATTCCGAAAAAAAGACACAAAACTTTTTACTTTCAATTAAAATTGACTTAAAAAATAAGTTTCCAAGACACTAGATTGATGTTTTTTCGAGAATCACTATGACGTTATTATGTCTATATTACCAACTCTATGATGACAGAAGAGAAAAAGAGCTTAGGTTCTACCCCTGGAGAACAAGGGCGTGTTCAGAAAAAAATTCAGGATGGGTTGGGATAGGGCAAAATCAACCAGGGGGCACAAGCTCAATTTTTGCCCATTTTATGACACTTTTCCAGGCAATGGGTCTGTTGCAAACTTTTGCTACAACGATAAAGAGTGTTTCATCATATGTAAAATCGCGCGAAAAGTCCATTGGTGGCATCAGAAAGTCATGAAATGCGATAATAAACTCACAAGAGACGTTTAATGAAATCCAAGATGGCGGTAAAATATCGAGCAATCTGTATGCATGCACCTTTAACATCCAAGGATTGCCAACGTTGACAACCTCACAGCTTCAGAGGTTATGTGTTTATTTACGTTGTGATTGAATGAGATAGATATTGTGAGGTTGGCTATCCTTGGATGTTTGTGGTGCATGCATACAGGTTGCTCGATATTTTACCGCCATCTTGGATTTCATTAAACGTCTCTCGGGAGTTTATTACTTCATTCCATGACTTTCTGATGCCACCAATGGACTTTTCACGCGATTTTACATAAGATTGAACACTCTATGGCGCTGTAGCAAAAGTTAGCAACAGACCCATTTACCGCCCTGTTCTATATATTCGCGTTTCTCTGAAACTGGATAAGGGGAAGTGCCAGAAGTTCCCTTGAAAAACATACAGGAGAGTGGGGTCCTTTTTCCCGGGTGACACTTTTTTTTTTTTTTTTGATAAATGAGTAAATTTCATGATCAGGTTTAATTAGATTCAATAGGTGGATTGTATTTATATACCTGATTTCCTTTGTTTATAATCGGGTTAGACGACTATGGCCATTTCTGAATAAGATTCCATCTTCAGGTCTTGAGCAGAAAAAAACACGTATCGAAAAATTTAAATAATAAATAATAGAGCACGTGACGATGAACACATTCGTGCTCTATTATTTATTATTTAAATTTGTCGATATTTGTTTTTTCTACTCAAGACCTGAAGATGGAATCTTATTCTGAAATGGCCATAGTCGTCTAACCCGATTATAAACTAAGGAAATCAGGTATATAAATACAATCCACCTATTGAAACTTTTTTTTTTTTTTTTTTTGAAAAATTGGCAACCAGCAAAATCCGCCGGTCGAAGACATTGAGCCCTCCCCCACCGGAACCGGTGGTAAAATCCATAACTAAAGCGTACTTGCTCCGAGTTACTCAATTGGTCAAGCGGTCCATAGAAAACTCCCTCAACTAGGGAACCTTGAGATGAACTCGGGAAAGCTCTAGGATGTTGCTATTAATAGAGGGCAAGACCCAGTGTGCAATATAGAGTCTGTAAATAGTTGATATTTGTTGACCCGCCGTAACCGATTCATCACTAGCCGCGCTTCCTCTGCACCTTCTAACTACTTCAAGTTCCTCTGTGGTGCCCCAATTCCGGATCGATTAACCGCGTTATTTTTACTCTATCTCCCCCTTTGTTTTGTTTCTTTTTTTTTTTTAAATCCGCGGCCCGTTTAATTCCTCTTTCTTTTTTTCGCGCGTTTTTTTTTATACTAAGTGATTTGCGCGCGTAGTTTAAAAAGAGGATAAAATAAATCGATAGCGCGCGCAGAGTGTAGTGAAGTTGATGTTTATGTTTTGATTACAGTTCAAAGTACCTATCCACACACAGTATACACAATCAATTCTACTTTCATGAACATGCAGTTTCTTTTGTTTTGTTTTTATTTTGTTTTTGTTCTTTTGTTTCTTTTGATCTCGCATCGGAAACCGCTCTCCGATAAATTGGACGAAACACTGATAAAACGATGTGCCAAAAAAGATTTTGCGGCAGATGTCAGCGCGCCTCGCCCGCCAATTTCCAAGCGATTATTGGCTCCGGTGCTCGCGATGACAGGCATTCATATTTTTCACGAATATGTTGAAAGCGCCGTTCGAAACTTGAGATAAATCTGCTCGTTTTGAAATGATTTATATGCCGGGCGCACGAATATGACGACATGGAATTTAGTGTTGAAAAGGGGAAAGGGGGGGGGGGGGACAAACTGTGACAAGCAATACTGGATGAACGGGAGGCTTAGCCGTGGAAGCGACGAAACATTAGACGTGCTCGTAAACCTTGTTCGCCAATCATTAGAACAATTAAATGATGCGTGGAAATGTACGCTCCACAGAAAATCGTTGTTTAATAGTTTTATGAGTTGGCTATACGGAGGTCTCCAATAAGTCCGGTGCGTACTTTTACTACAGCCAGTGGCGGATCTAGACATTTTTTCTGTGGGGGGCACGCTTGTGAAATTTTGACTTTTTTTGAAAAAAGCAAATTTGGGCTATTTTCTGTTGAAAAAAGGCGACATTTGAAGCATCTGAGGGAGGCACGTGCCCCTATGCCCCTCCCCGTGGATCCGCCACTGAACGGTAAACAGCAATTACAGGGCTGCCGATTAGCGTAGATTGAATGACATTTTTAAATTCATCGATGATTCCACCGGTTGGAAAGAGATTACATACTTCAGTTCTGTGTATGACTGTAATGCTCGAAAATACTCTGCTCTGTAACAATCTTTTCTCAATCGGTGGAAACGCCGTTAATTAATTAAAATATCCGCAAGTTTTCAAAAGTATGAATAGTTTTCAATAGTTTTCAAATATTTTTGTGCATTACTGTCATACACTGAACTAAAATCTGTAATATTTTCTCAACCGGTGGAATCTTCGGTGAATTTCGAAATGCCATTAAATCTACGAAGATCGGTAGCTCTATTCTAACGCGAAATTCGGCGAAAATAACGATGCGCACATTAAAAACATTCAAAATCCACGCATTAACTCAAAAAATCACTTCCATTTCAAACAACCCACGCTACACAAGACACTATTATTACCGACATAAAACTATGTACATAGACGGAACCACCGCGTTTATGTAAACATCAACATAACTTACAAACATTTGAATATGTTTCGTTTAGATGCGTACAATTCTTGTATAATTTTGTGATCTTTGATAAACCAGAAAAGACCAGACAGCAAATACAGTCATTCATTTAGAAGGAAATTCCATAAATCTGTGGTTACGATGTCGTTTACATTTACACGGTGATTTCGATCTACGAAGTAGGATACCGCTGTAAAATAGTGTCAAGTGTTGCGCGGGCTGTTCGAACTTAAAATGATTTCCTGAATTAGTGAGAGGTTTTTGAACGTTATGCACATCGTTATTTCGCTGGATCGATTTTTTTGATGGGTGTAAGTGGAAAACTGCTAAGATGTCACTTTTTACACTCTTTCAATTTAATCTAGTAGATTAACCTAAAAATGATATCGCACGGCGCACGCCAAATATCGGTGTACCGCTTGGCTTTGAAAGCAGGGCTGCCGTTTTGCGTATAATCAATACTATTTTTCTATTCACCGATGATTCCACCGGTTGAGAAAAGATTACACAGTTCAGTTCAGTGTATGACTGCAATCCACGAAAATACTCGTATATGTAATCTTTTCTCAACCGGTGGAGTCGTCGGTGACTTTAAAAAACTTGCGGATATTTTTATTAATCAACGGAGTTTCCGCCGATTAAGGAAAGATTACAGATCAGAGTATTTTGGTGCATTACAGTCATACACTGAACTGAACTGTGTAATCTTTTTTCAACCGGTGGAATCATCGGTGAATAGGAAAATAGCATTGATTATACGCAAAACGGCAGCCCTGTTTGAAAGGAGCACTGCGGTCATAATTTATTCAGTGGCGAAGTGTGCATTATCTGGCAACGTAGAATTTCGCCCATCGAAACCAATGAAAAGGGTCGAATTACAGGATGTTCGTCACCGATCCAATAGTTCGATCTTTGTCATGCGTTTAAATGGACAAATTGCAACGTTGCCAAATTGTACGCTTCACCACTGGATTTATTTCAACTGTAAGTCATTCAAGTAACCTTCATCTTCCGGGGTGTGGTTTACAGGCCCCAAAGCTGCCATTTTGAAAAATAAATATGGTTTCCTCTCCATTTACCCCCTTGGAAAGTTTTGGCCTTTATTCCTTTTAGTTTACATAAAAGATGTATTTCCTTCAAATTTTTAAAATTGGTTTAGGACACAACTACTTCTTTTCATGCCTGAAGTTGTTGGGAATCTGTCAGGCGTAAAGGTCATATTATTTCGAGGAGATTTTTCTAGAAACTTAGGGTCTTAGTTTGTTTCGAGAGTGAATTTTAGTCATTGGGACAAAAAATCGTTGGAATTGCTCATCAGAAAAATTAACTAGAGGCAGAATTAAATAAAGGATAAAGAAAAAAAAATCCGTTCAAAGATTTTTCCATGTTATACGAAACAAACTTTTAAAATGTTAATTTTTTTTTTTTTTTTTTTTTTTTTTTTTTAATCAAATTATGTTTGAATTTTTCATTAATTTCAAACCTATTAAAGCGTGAGAATTTGGAAAGAACTAAAAAATTCTTCGAAATGGAGGCATTTTAAATTGGGGTCCAAAAGACTGGTGGTATTTGTATAGTGTGCAATTTGTCATCGTAGCGTTTTGTCCATTCAAATCCGTGCAAAAAGTCGAGTTCCAGGTTGATCGCCGATTACTTGATAGTCCGATATTTTTGATGGAATTAAAGCGAGAAATCTCAATGTCACCGAATTGCATGTTACGCCATGCCACTACAAAGGACTCTTTTTTTCGAATCAGCGTTACAAATGATTAGGGAAGGAATGAAGATTAATATAACAATTAATTCTCCTATTGTGAAAATCCGAATTCCAAAAGGATTACAATACACTGAAAAAAGGATACGGTATTGGACACCGTAAATTACAGACTATATACAGGGTGTGGCAGACCACCCGTCCACTATCTTTATCTCAAAAACGGCCGAAAATTGAGCTTCGGGGGCAAAACTTTCATAGGGTATATCGACCCCAAGGAATCCAATGAAAATATTTTCAGCCCCCCAAAACCACCCCTTGGGGGTTATTTAGGGGGGTGGGTACCCGTATCTCGAAAAAAACAAATGGAAAGGGTATGTTTTGACATTGGAATCTAATACGGCATAAAAAAATAAAACTTTTTTTATCCCTAAGTTTTTTTTTCTAAAAACCACCCTTTTTTGAGTTAGGGGTGGTTTTCCAAAAATTTAGGGGTAATCTTTGATTGACCGCTGTGACCCTCCAAATCATTGGATTTCAAAAAACTAAGAAGTTTCTGAAAGGGCAGACCAAGGGCTTTCTTTTGATGTATCACATGCCTATTTTTTGTGAAAAGGGGTACACGGCCCCCTCACCCCAAAATTTTGGGGCTTCGGGGGGCCCTACGTAAAAATTGTCAAATGTAAAGGTATGGCTTGTGATACATCATTTGAAAGGTCTTTCAGAGACGAAAAAAGTGATACCCCCCAAAAGTCGTAAAAACTACCCCCTTCCAAAATGGCGGCCGTTTTCAGGTTAGGGGGCTCAAGGGGGGACCTTCAGAAAAATGATCCAAAATTGAACGATACATGGCTAAAAGGGTCTTAAAAAGAGAAAAATAATGGTTCAAACTGCGAGTCAAACCGACTTTTCAATCCAAAGTTACGGCCGATTGAAATTTAGGGGTGCCTTTTTGGGGAACCCAACTACCCCTAAATTTCAATCGGCCGTAACTTTGGATTGAAAAGTCGGTTTGACTCGCGGTTTGAACCATTATTTTTCTCTTTTTAAGACCCTTTTAGCCATGTATCGTTCAATTTTGGATCATTTTTCTGAAGGTCCCCCCTTGAGCCCCCTAACCTGAAAACGGCCGCCATTTTGGAAGGGGGTAGTTTTTACGACTTTTGGGGGGTATCACTTTTTTCGTCTCTGAAAGACCTTTCAAATGATGTATCACAAGCCATACCTTTACATTTGACAATTTTTACGTAGGGCCCCCCGAAGCCCCAAAATTTTGGGGTGAGGGGGCCGTGTACCCCTTTTCACAAAAAATAGGCATGTGATACATCAAAAGAAAGCCCTTGGTCTGCCCTTTCAGAAACTTCTTAGTTTTTTGAAATCCAATGATTTGGAGGGTCACAGCGGTCAATCAAAGATTACCCCTAAATTTTTGGAAAACCACCCCTAACTCAAAAAAGGGTGGTTTTTAGAAAAAAAAACTTAGGGATAAAAAAGTTTTATTTTTTTATGCCGTATTAGATTCCAATGTCAAAACATACCCTTTCCATTTGTTTTTTTCGAGATACGGGTACCCACCCCCCTAAATAACCCCCAAGGGGTGGTTTTGGGGGGCTGAAAATATTTTCATTGGATTCCTTGGGGTCGATATACCCTATGAAAGTTTTGCCCCCGAAGCTCAATTTTCGGCCGTTTTTGAGATAAAGATAGTGGACGGGTGGTCTGCCACACCCTGTAGGTTTACCGAGGGCGTACGGTTGTGACGCCTATAATTTGCGGCGGTGCAACCCGTAATCACAGACTCCATCACAGAAAGTAGCAGGCTTCAAGACCGGGAATGCCTCGGTAAACCTATATAGACCGTAGTGGTTTTTTCAGTGTATGGTCGAAAAATAATTTTCAAAAACAACAAGAAAGTATGAATTGGTAGCATTGTTCATTTAGAACAGGATTGTCAGATTGCCCAATAATTCCCAATGAAATGGAGAATAAAGTGATATTCTCTCAATTCTATGCCGAAGCGAGCGATCTGGCAATGTTTCGCTTTGTCCATATAAACACGTGTAAAAAGTCGTAGTCGAAGGTGTTCACCGCATATCCCATAGCTCGATATTTTTCGTGAGTTTGAATCAACGGATTGCAGCGTACTCATAGGTTGAACCTTCAATTTTGATGCTATTGTGTCGTCAATAAAATAAATATTGCACCGCGTGGTATTCCAACTGAATTGATTTATTATTCCCGTGTAAACTAATTTGATTCTGAATTTGAGGTTGAACAACATGAGACGGAAAACGATCCTCTCAACTTGTAATGCTGCCAAGTAGGAAATCGGCCGTTCCTTCCGTTTACATTCGTAGCTCGTCAAAACTCAAAATGCCTCAAAATCGTCTCGCGAAACTTCAGTTCAGATGGTAAAAATGATCAAATTTCCAAGCCGTGTTCGATAATAGCATGCTGGGGTCTAGTGCACGGAATAAAAGACTGGTAGAACTTACCATCTACGCATAGCTGATTTTGGAGTCTGCTATCAAGCAGTAGCGGCCCGTGAAATTTGGCAACCATGCATGTTTCCCACTTAAACTGAGGTAAAAAAATCGATTCAAGCGGAGGCTGGCAGCCTCCTCGAGTTTCGATTGTTTTCCATGTATTTAAATGGGATAAAAACACTGTTGCCAGATCACACGAGCCGCCACTGCTATCAAGTATGCGGTCAATATCGTGATCATATGGTAAATGCAATGTACCTTGTGGTAAATTGAGATAACACACGGAAAAAAAAGATTAGTGAAAATAACCATACGGATACCTGATTTTGGCACCTGCTAGATGTTATGGTTAACTTGACCAGAAGTGTGGTACATATATCGATACTTTGAGTAAATTCGACATGCAATCAGGTAACATCACCTAGTACCTAGTCAAGACATAGTATACTTTTGGTTAACATTACCATAGCATCTAGCAGGTGCCAAAATCAGGTATCCGTATGGTTATTTTCACCATAGTTTTTTTCCGTGCATATTGGTTCATTTCACCACAAGGTACATTGCATTGGTGTATATCTGACGATAAAATTTAACAAACTTGACTGTCTTGTAGACTCCAAAATTAATTACCAGTAAATACTACCAGGTAAATTCTACCAGTGTTTTTATTTCCATGTAACCAAACTATGTCGTAATAGTTAGGTCAGTAGCAAAGGCGGATCGTGCAATTTGGCAACTATGGTACCATTAACGGATAAAGCGGGGAGCCGAAGTAGCCGATCGCCCTCCCCACCGTTCGGCACAAAAAGTGGAGAAAAAGGGGAAGAGGAAGGAGGGAAGGCAAGAGCGAAAAAAAGAAAAGTGGGTCACTAATGGGCAAAAATCCAAAGTTCACCCCCCTCCCGTTGTCTAAGGCTGGATCCGCCACTAGACTGGTGATAACGCGTAAAACCCGTTTTTAACCACTCTATCGATTCAACTTGAAAAATGGAGTCGATCGCCCTCAAGGGTTTTAATATCTTTTGCAATGGGGCCGTTTCAC
Organism: Trialeurodes vaporariorum; assembly: GCA_011764245.1. NCBI lineage: Eukaryota > Metazoa > Arthropoda > Insecta > Hemiptera > Aleyrodidae > Trialeurodes > Trialeurodes vaporariorum. The sequence continues at coordinate 67,289,922 of VMOF01000024.1, read as the reverse complement.
TCATAGCAATATACATGACTCATCAAATGGGCAAAAAGGTGATGTCACCAAAACCCCGCTTGTGACCCCTCTATCGATTCAGCTTGAAAAATGGAGTCGATCGCCCTCAAGGGTTTTCATATCTTTTGCAATGGAGCCGTTTCACTCAAAGCAAGCAAGCATGACTCATCACATGGGCAAAAAAGTGATGTCACCAAAACCCCGCTTGTGACCCCTCTATCGATTCAGCTTGAAAAATGGAGTCGTTCGCCCTCAAGGGTTTTCATATCTTTTGCAATGGGGCCGTTTCACTCAAAGCAAGCAAGCATGACTCATCACATGGGCAATAAGGTGATATCACCAAAACCCCGCTTGTGACCCCTCTATCGATTCAGCTTGAAAAATGGAGTCGATCGCCCTCAAGGGTTTTCATATCTTTTGCAATGGGGCCGTTTCACTCATAGCAATATACATAATTCATCACATGGGCAAAAAGGCGATGTCACTAAAACCCCGCTTGTGACCCCTCTATCGATTCAGCTTGAAAAATGGAGTCGATCGCCCTCAAGGGTTTTCATATCTTTTGCAATGGGGCCGTTTCACTCATAGCAATATACATGATTCATCACATGGGCAAATTTGGTGATGTCAGCAAAACCCCGCTTGTCGCCCCTCTATCGATTCAGCTTGACAAATGGAGTCGATCGCCCTCAAGGGTTTGCATATCTTTTGCAATGGGGCCGTTTCACTCATAGCAATTTACATGACTCATCACATGGTCCAAAAGGTGATGTCACCAAAACCCCGCTTGTGACCCCTCTACCGATTCAGCTTGAAACATGGAGTCGATCGCCCTCAAGGGTTTTCATATCTTTTGCAATGGGACCGTTTCACTCATAGCAATATACATGATTCATCACATGGGCAAAAATGTGATGTCACCAAAGCCCCGCTTGTGACCCCTCTATCGATTCAGCTTGAAACATGGAGTCGATCGCCCTCAAGGGTTTTCATATCTTTTGCAAAGGGGCCGTTTCACTCATAGCAATATACATGACTCATCACATGGTCAAAAAGGTGATGTCACCAAAACCCCGTTTGTGACCCCTCTATCGATTCAGCTTGACAAATGGAGTCGATCGCCCTCAAGGGTTTGCATATCTTTTGCAATGGGGCCGTTTCACTCATAGCAATATAAATGACTCATCACATGGTCAAAAAGGTGATGTCGCCAAAACCCCGCTTGCGACCCCTCTATCGATTCAGCTTGGAAAATGGAGACGATCGCCCTCAAGGGTTTTCATATCTTTTGCAATGGGGCCGTTTCACTCAAAGCAATATACATGACTCATCACATGGGCAAAAAGGTGATGTCACCAAAACCCCGTTTGTGACCCCTCTATCGATTCAGCTTGAAAAATGGAGTCGATCGCCCTCAAGGGTTTTCATATCTTTTGCAATGGGGCCGTTTCACTCATAGCAATATACATGACTCATCACATGGTAAAAAAGGTGATGTCGCCAAAACCCCGCTTGCGACCCCTCTATCGATTCAGCTTGGAAAATAGAGTCGATCGCCCTCAAGGGGTTTCATATCTTTTGGAATGGGGCCGTTTCACTCATAGCAATTTACATGACTCATCACATGGTCAAAAAGGTGATGTCGCCAAAACCCCGGTTGCGACCCCTCTATCGATTCAGCTTGAAAAATGGAGTCGATCGCCCTCAAGGGTTTTCATATCTTTTGCAATGGGGCCGTTTCACTCATAGCAATATACATGACTCACCACAGGTCAAAAAGGTGATGTCGCCAAAACCCCGCTTGCGACCCCTCTATCGATTCAGCTTGGAAAATGGAGTCGATCGCCCTCAAGGGTTTTCATATCTTTTGCAATGGGGCCGTTTCACTCAAAGCAAGCAAGCATGACTCATCACATGGTCAAAAAGACGATGTCGCCAAAACCCCGCTTGCGACCCCTCTATCGATTCAGCTTGAAAAATGGAGTCGATCGCCCTCAAGGGTTTTCATATCTTTTGCAATGAGGCCGTTTCACTCATAGCAATATACATGATTCATCACATGGGCAAAAAGGTGATGTCACCAAAACCCCGCTTGTGACCCCTCTATCGATTCAGCTTGAAAAATGGAGTCGATCGCCCTTCAGGGTTTTCATATCTTTGGCAATGGAGTCGTTTCACTCATAGCGATGCATGGTTTATCAATGTTACTTTCCCTCCGTTTGATTGTATGTAAATCAATCGATCCGGAAGTGAATCAGCACTTAACCAGCAAACGATTGTTGAAGATAGATTAAAATAGAGCGAAGCCAGTTGAACCAGTAAGTAGTACGAGTCGCCACTAGCCAAAATTGCGATGAGAGAAAATATACATAAAAAGAGAGACGAAGCACTGCGTCTTTATAGAATACTGAATGAAATCTTGGAAAGATCAATAACCTCGTGGAACTCAACAGTCCTCTAAAACAGTAGCAAATACCGCTGGACCCCCTTGGATTAATTACTGAGCCGAGTACGAAGGTGCATTTGGTCTTTTCCCATGTGTCCCGATTTCGAGGTTACATTTGTGTAGAATCGCAGAAAACGGTGTTTGATGACAGAGTGACGTTAGAATTCGGAATTGCCATTTAAAATGATGTATTTTTCGTCAAAATGGCGCATTCGGGTCTACAAAACATACGAAGTTAGAAACCAAAGACATCCTTGTTTTCAGCTTGCAGGGTACTTTCATTTACTTATTATAAAACAACAAAATTCAGACCCTTGCATACTTCCCTATTTTGGACGCGGGATTTTGCAGGAGAATGAAATTACCAGGGAGGCGTAGTAAGCAATGTGGCACCCTTGTCTTTTGTCCCTTGAAACCCCAACAAAACTTCAAATTTGAGGGTGATCACCATGGTCAAACAATTCAATCTTTCACATGGGTTCAAATGGCGGAAATCAGTGGCGGCTGGTGGAATTAGAGTCCCTACATACTATGAGAGTTGCGCCATTGCTGAATCCATTTCTGATTGGCTCTCAGATTTAGGCTGTCAAGAAAGCCCCAAGAGGCAAATGAAAAATGGCGGAGGGTTTGTTTACTTTTCGCGAACTTGCTTTCATTACACATTTGAAGTAACAGTGACCGCGGTAATTTTTATGAATTTTTCCTCTGCTTGAATTTTATTACGGCGAACATTATCTCTTTCAATAACGCGCGTTATTGTCGAGAATCTGAACCTAACCTATAAGAGATAGCGAAATAGTGGCAACAGCGCAGAGGCAAATGGCCATCCGCCATTTGCAATTTGCCTCTTGGGGGCTCTATTGACCCGCTTCTTCTTCTTCATTTTGAGAGTCTCGTCGCAACTCTCACAGTATATAGGGACTCTAGGTGGAATTTGGAAACCATGCTTATTTGCCCTTTAATTATATGCAAAAGTATCGATATCTTGGGGGTGCGTTGCACCTCCTGAAGATCGACTTTTTTACATATGTTTAAATGGAAAGAATACGTTGTTGCCACATTGCACTGGCAGAAATGCGACGTTACCGAGCCTTTGAATTTGAAATCGAGGGCATTATTCGAGAAAGGGTTCGTGGGACATCGGCTATGCAACGTGCATTCCAAAGGAAACCCAAACATTGCGCCCAATGCTAATTTATAGAGGCGAGTGAACTTCACGTTTCCTTAAAAATGGCCATCTATAACTTTAAAGCCATAAACTGCGTGAAAAAGAAAATTCACTCAGCAGGTACGAACGCTTTCCGCATTGCCATTGTTTTATCAGTGTCAAGTTCAAAGTTCTCTTTGCCAAAATTCCGAAATAGGTTCCGTTTTCAGGTTTCAAGGTCTTCGCTTTTGTGAGCCAACCAGTGGTGCTCCGTGGGAGGGGGGGGGCATTTTTTTTTTTTTTTTTTTTTTTTTTTTTTTTTGGAAAAAGGCTTCAAAATGTAAAAATAAAGGTTATAACATTTTGAAGCTCCCCCTTTCATATGAAGAAGGGCTCAAAATAAAGGGAGGAGGAAAGAAAAGTCATCGCATTTTTTTAAGTCCCCCACCCCCCCCCCCTACTTTTGAACCCACGGACTGTCACTGGAGCGAACCAATGGAAAATGCGCAAGCCTATGGACCAATTTTTGATTCTTTTTCCCCCTCCCCAATTCAAAAATTCTTTCTACGGGAGTATAGTTCACTCTAGGGCTACTGTCTTAACATTTTGAAAGTAAAAGGGACACTAATTGTGCTTGTATAACGCCTTTGTCTGTTTTGTGAAATCCGGCACTGTGGCAACGTCGCAATCAGTCCATTTAAATTCACGAATAAAGGTCAAATTCTAGAGTGTTCTCTTTGTACCCAATATTTCGATATTTTTCATGCTTTCGAATGGACAAACTGCAAAGTTGCAGAATGCGAAGACAAAATTAAATTGTTAATTAAATTTGAATGGAAATTGATTCAAATTTTTTAATTCGTCATGATTTACCTGATCAAGAAAGTAATCGATGGAATATAAAATTCATAGATATTTGGTAGAGGTCGTTTCAGAAGCGTAGGCGATTCTAGACCAATAATATTTTTGAAATCTTCCAACTTTATTGCTCTTATTACATAATACAAATAAATGAAAATGGATTTAAGCGAAAACCATAAAACAAAATAAAAATCTAAAATTTTTGTTGTACCTACTGTCAACTTGAAATATAAACCACTCATCTAGTAGTGGCTCGTGCTATTTGGCAGTCATGTTTTATGGCATTTGAATCAATGCAAAAGTATCGATTTCTTAAGGACTCTCTGAGTCCCCTGAAGATCGATTATTTTACGTAGGTTTAAATGGAAAGACTCCGTTGTTGCCACTGCACTCATTAGAATAAGAATAACACGCACTAGGTATAAAATCAAAAAACGGTTAAGATACGATCGTTTATAACCTAGGGGTGTGGGGGGGGGGGGCTCTTAAAAAAAAACTGGATTTTATAATACGGAATGTTGGCAAACTGAACAATGCGATAGATAAGAGAAATTTCGAAGAAACCAAAGGCGGATCCAGCAATCTAGCAACTACTAGTTATTCCAATTTGAATGTATGAGAAACAATCGATTATCAAAAGGGCCCTGGGCTCCTCAAGAATCGATTGTTTTTCATACGTTCAAATAGGATGAATTCATGGCTACCAAATCACTGGATTCGCCCGTGGAAAAAAAAACACTCAAATTAATTTTTGATACAGGCAAAAGACGAAGTGCAGGGGAAAGCCGAAAAACCAGAAAAAAGCGTTGGTTACAAAAAAAGTGCGGGAAAGCAAGACCAACAAAAAAAAACATTCGAAACAAAGTGAGGTTAGAAGTGGCGGAGCGAAAGTAAACAAAAAGTAAAGAAAAAAGTTGCTTAAATGTTGAGAAAGAAAATCGAAATCGAGGAGAAGTGGCACCACCCGCCCACCTCGATCTACGAGGACAACTATGGATATTTGGCCAACTATTATCAGCCTATGCTGGATTATCTCGACGATCGCGATAAACGAGGCGTTGTGAGCCGCGAGTATCCGCACATACCGTGGACTAACGAGAGAGGACTAGAGAAATACAGGCCCGGCAACAAGATCCAAAAATACCCGACGTACGAGCTCAACGCCCTGGCGTCTACGGCCGAGGAGGACGCCAAGCATTACGTCAAATCCCTCGCGGAGAACACAGGCATTAAAAGTTCCGACTTTGCTAAAATCAAAAGCGTCCAAGCGTCGCGTCTATCGGAGCATTTGCGTCAAGCATCCGTTAATAAGTCAGTGAGGAAGTCGCTTTTGGATAAGAGCCGGCGGAGAAAATCACGAACGAAAGCAGCCCAAGAGGAAGAGGAGATGGCGGGTACCGACAACGAAATCGCGCTGCCTTTTTCGCAAATCTCGAAAAGACCGCAGATATTGGCGCAAGTTCCGAAAATTAAATCGATTTCCTCCATCAAACATTCGCTTTTATTCGAGGCCCACAGGAATCTCAACAGCGATAACACCGATGTGAATCAAGTTAACTATAGGAATCGTCAAAATTACTACGCTAACGAATCCGCGAAATATCACAATGTCTTGAGCGGCAAAGCATTGTGGTTAAACACAAGGAATAACTATGCTTCTTACGACGATTCTACCACAGCGGCCGCCGGCAAGCCATCGTGGGTAAACCAGAAACATAATTACGCTAATGGTGACAGCAAAGAAGTGGTGAAAGAACCGGTGAAATATGTGCCCCCAGTCCATTCGTTTGTCGACTCGGAATTGCATCAATTAGAGAACAAAGCAACCTCTTTGTTCGAAAATACTAGGTCAGTTTTCAGCGTGTGTCCAATGATTTTTCTTTAAAACATGTTTTTTATGTATTTTTATGGTGTTCAATCATGTTTCTTTAAAACATGTTTTTTATGTATTTTTTTGGTGATTTGTGTCGGTGCGTGTTTTTTATTCAATTATGATCACGAAGTAAGAGATGCGTTCCCCCTCCCCCAAATCGGTCATTATCTACTCCATTTCTGACCAATCTAATAAAAAAAAACGTTAATGACAGTGTTGACGTGAATTTTTAGCTGCCTTTCAAGAAACCCCGCTCGGGAAAGTGAAAAATTTAATTTTGTATCCCAAATCGGTCCTTAACTACCCTATTTCTGACCAATCTCATAAAAAACGTTAAAAACAGTGTTGGCGGGGATTTTCAATTTATTTTTAAAAAATACCGCTCGGAAAATTTGATTTTGTGTCCCAAATCGGTCCTTATATAACTACCCTATTTCTGACCAATCTAATATAAAACGTTAAAAACAGTGTTGACGGGAATTTTCAATCACCTTTCAGAAAATCCCGCTCGGGAAAGTGGCAAATTTGATGATGTTTACAAAATGTGCAAAACAAGATAGTGTGGAAAAATTCGTAAGTGGCTGCGCTTGGGTATTTATATTTCAAGTTTCTGTGAATTTTAACAAAGACGCGAAAATATTTCATAAAATCCTTGGTGCTTACTTCGTTCAAAAGGTTCAGTTCTTATGGGACAGTTCCCAAGGTTGTTTGAATTGAGATAACGGTAGGAATAGATTGTGATTAAAATTAATTGGATTTTTGGCTGTAAAAGAATAAGTCGATCATAATTGTCAGGGTTCAAATAGAACCAAAAATTGTGGTTTAACTTTTCTCGGTGAAAATTTCTATGAGCTAAATCTATGAAAACAGTTCGTATTTCTTTTAGACCCAGGTTAAAGACAGTGCAGTGTTAAATTGTAACTTTTGACATGTGGATCTGAAATCTCCTACAAGTGTCACCGTCTTTAAAGTGGTTATCGAATTTAATCTGTATGTCTTTACAATCCATATTTTCTTCCCTAAAAATTTTATGAACACCTTCCAAGAGAAAGTCATTCCATAAAAGTTCAAAAAATGAATATTTTTTCTCTCCTATAATTCTCGGAATTAATCTGAATGAGGGAGAACTAAAAATCCATTCAAATGGAGATGATTAAATAAGACTTTTAAAATCAAACAAAATATTCTGACTTCAGGAAATTCATTCTCCCCCCCCCACCCATTTTGCTCAAAATAACCGCGTGAGCAAAATTTTTACCTCAATAATATATGTTAATGAAATCAATCCTAAAAGAAATGTCGAATCAAAATTCGAGCTAGCATCGTCAAAATCGTTCAACAGTTTTGAAAATTTGAAAAATACAAAGATTCCATTCGAATAAAGTTTTGCTCACTCAAAAAAAAAATCAGCTGTCAAGAATCCAGACAATGTCACAGTGCAAATTGAATGTTTATTTTTTCCCTGAAAAATACTGCGAGAGAGGGCCATGGAAATTATTTTTCCCGGTCATTCCTAAAAAACGGATTGTAAAGATTTTTAGTTACGTGTAGTCTGAGGTTAAAGTTTTCGATTTTTTTGGATTCGAGATTTTCAAGGTCGGTCAATAATGATTCGAGCAGTGGTTGCTCTTGAATAATCTTTTCCCGACATTCTTCCATTTGTTTCTATGCAAATGTATCGATCGTGTTTGCACATTCTATTGAACCACTCTAAGAATCGATTCTTTTCTATTGATTTATATGGAGGAGCTGTTTCGATATTATATCGCAAATTCATGAGCCGGCTTGGCTGTCACCACTGCCTTCGAGCAAGACCAGGATGTCATTATTTCTCAAGCTAGAACATCAAGTATTTGCACTAACAACTTCAAATGATGAAATATTAATTACGTTCAATATTTCAAAAATAAAAAAATGAAAGGGACTGCAAAATTTCCCTCTATTTAATTACGATTCCTTCAGTAATTTTCCAAAGTCATCTATTTCTACAGCTCGAAGTTCCGTTACTACCGATTTTTTTTTCTTTTTCTTTCGCTTTTGAATACACCTTCAATATATTTATGTAGTTCTCCTCCCCTCCGATGTTAAAGTCTATAATTTTATTTTTATCGGGAAGTAGATAAAAATAAGTTTTGGTCAAATTTTATGAAACTTCCGATCTGTAAATAGTAGAAGCAATATTATTTCATTTTATTTATTTTACTCTTGATTATCTAATTCAAGTTTTGTTGGAAATTCAATTTTTGAGATGATCTTTTGGCAAATTATTGAATACCTCAATTTTCCCCTCAAAAGTTAACCCCCTCAGGTTCTATAAATGTTAGGCGTGGCAATTTAGACAATTTTTGGTCATTTTCTTTGCTTTTAAAAATTGAAGTTGGACGCAGATCGATCCTAATGAGGCTTGAATAAAAAAAAAACAAGTAACTAATTTCTAGAAACATGAACAACCGTTCTGCCAGTACAATTGCCAGTGGTGTAGCGTGCAATGTGGCAACATTGTATTGTGTCCATTTACACCCATGTAAAAGGTCGAATGTGAAGGTGTTCACCGAATACCCAATAGTTCGATCTTTTTCGTGGGTTTAAATGGACAAACTACAACGTTGCCAATTCGCACGCTACGCCACTGGCAATTTCCAGTTTGCAGGATTGTTACTTGATTGATTTGTAATATGAGCTCACCTAACAATTTATCCAACCTAACGAATACCGATTTTTAAATGGAAATAATAAACGTATTTTTTGACTTGGGTCATCCATCGATGTGATATTCTTTTGAGTTCAATGAATCGTGACCTGGAATTTTGGAAGCGACGTTGAAGAAATATTTTATAGCGCAACATTCAAACCTTAAACGAGGAATATCACTTCGAGACATTGAACGTTTGAAATACCTCTGTTATACGGATTTTTCGCCTTGGACCATCGATAGCACGAGATTTAGACGTTTATCGATTAAATGTTTTTCGGTAGGCATTTCTACAACGCAACTCTTTATCGATAGAATCGATAGTTGATAGAATCGATAGTCGATAGAATTGATAGTCGAAAGGATCAATCGAGTCTATGTTCATCGATACATCGATTCTCGGTAAAATATGAAGTCAGCGCAGTCACATCGTTCATCTTGTTTTGCACATCGGTGATTTTTCCGCAAGAATAATTGGACCCGATTTATTTTTGATAATAGTTTAAATCCCACGCCCCTGCCCCGACGACTACAATAACAACCCATATGGATTTATTTGGTATTCAATCCGTCGCAGTCGCTTCAAACCTAATTGTTTAAAATAGACTGTTTAAATTTAATAGAGTCGTAAATAGACTCTATTTATATTTAATAGGGTCGTAATTGCAATGGTTCGGGGTGATGCCAAAATATCGTTGGTATGTGCGATCTTGCACAGAGGGGACCTGAATAAAAAAAAGTATTTCAAGAAATAAATTAACTGTGTTTAGCACAGGGAATTTTTACGCTAATTCTAATTTCGAGCCACTTTAAATTCTTTGTCCTGAAATCAATAGTTTCTCAAATGAAATTACAATGAAATAAAAATGTGTGATCGTGCCTACCTACTTCGTTTTGGCTTCTTCCTTGGTCTGGGAGCAAATCATGCAATTCTGGCAACGTTGCATTTGTCCATTTAAACCCTTGCAAAAGGTCGAATTCTTGGGTGTTCACTGCACACTCGTTAGTTCGATATTTTCAATAGTATCAAATGGAAAAAAGTAACTTTGCAAGATTAGCACGCCAGATTTACGTGCTTCCTCACTACCTTGGTCATTGCTCCCTTTATATTTTATACTCTTTGTTCCAAACAAAACATTATAAGGATTAAAATGATTTGGGGGGGGGGGGTATTCCTTCTGTCAGAGGCCTTTTTTGCTTCAAAAAAGCAATTGGTCCCATCAGAAATCCTGACAGAAAGATAGAGATCTTTGAATAACTCATAATGGAGAAAAAACATGTATTAAAATAACAGTTTTTGAGAATACTTAATCCCAAAATTTTTCGTTGATACCACAAACGACTTCTGGTCTTTTTTAATAAATTTTTAATGAGTAACTTTTTTGGTAACGACAACAAATTTTTTGGCTCATCTAACACGTGTTTTGGTTTATATTACAACAGAAAATGTTGATTTTACCAAAAACAATTATTAGAATAACCAAAAAAATTGTTAGTATAACCGAGTAATTTGTTCGAATAATCAAAGCGTTTGTTAGAATGACCAAAGAACGATTGTTCATTTAACGGAAATTTTGGGTTCAAAATATCGCAAAACCTGTTCGGTAATATATGAGATTTTTTTTTTTTTTTTTTTTTTCAGTGTTTAAATTTTTCTCGTCGACTTCTTTTTCATTCAATTTGTATTTTTTTTTCTTGTCTGGTTCCAGCAAACAAACAAGCATTGAAATCGAACAGCTGAATGCCCGCGTTGTAGAAGCCGAAACCAAGTTGAAAACTGAGATCACCCGCATCAAGAAGAAGTTCCAAATTACCATCACTGACTTAGAACTTTCCTTAGATGTCGCCAACAAGAACAACTTGGAATTACAGAAGACCGTCAAGAAACAATCCTTACAACTCACCGTAAGTGTATCATCGGCTCCACGGCGGAGAAAGCCATTTTGATCAAAGGGAAAAAGCCTTGCAAAATCCCTTCAAAACGAGTCTAGAAAGAGCTAATTTTTTTAAGGGGGAGGGAGGATTGCCAATTCAAAGGGTGTGTAGAGAAGGGTAAAATGGTTTGACAAAATAACTCATTGAAAAAATAGTTTACTCTGGTTCCAAGCGAAAGCTGTTGAAATGTAATCTTCCCTAAGAAGATCAAAGCCATAAAAATGAGTGATGGGAGTATCTTTGTTACCTCCATTAATCCCAATATTGCAGATGTTTTTCTTCTTCTTCTTCTTTAAATTCTCATTGGTAAAATGTTTGTAGAGTAACCCGTCACCTGTGAATAGAGAACACGAATATTTGTCAGAAGGAGTTGCAGCTGGTGCTATTTGGCAACCATATTTTTTGCTATTTGAACCTATGCAAAAGTATCGACTTCTCAGGGATTCACTGAGTCCCCTGAAGATCGATTATTTTTTGTAGGTTTAAAAGGATAGAATCTATTGTTGCCACATTGCACAAATCACCAATAATCAGAAGCACTCCCTGTCATCAAACTATGGTAATTGATTTTGTGAATGTATTAATTCGCTCGTATTTCACTGCAATTAAGGTACGCAGCAGTGGCGAGGGGTAGAAATCTGACAACGTTGTATTCTGTCTATTTAAACCCATGAAAAATATCGAACTGACGGGGATATTGCAAACGCTCTGAAACTCGACCTTTTGCGTGGATTTAAATTGACAGATTGCAACGTTGCCAGCTAATACGCATCGCCTCTGAAGTACATTCTATGAGGTCCCAACCGACGACTCGTATTTTAAAGTTCATTGTGAACAGAAATAATTCAACCGTGAATCGATCAAAAGATCGATTTATCAAGGTGACGAACCACCAGGACACAGAATTCTACAGTCAGAACGGAAACTTTAGCAAGAGTCGATGTAGAGTCAAGATTTGGAATTTACCAGAACAAACCGGTAACCGTACCTGCTCACTTCTCAAGATGGCGGACGTGTTTTTCGAGGTTATATTTTTTGATCAGAGATGACGCGCGATCAATCACAACCCGACCGATTGCCGAAGATTGCCGGAAATTCTCAATTTTGACCATGGTGGACCCGAAGATAGCCAAATCAATAAATGCATCAAAGTGAAGTTAAGTTTCCGTTCTGATTGTAGTATTCTTTGACCGGGAGACACAATGACCTCGATTAATTAAGGTAGGTGACCCAAAGGTGGCCATACCTAAGCTTGGAGCCAATTTGCACTAATAAGGAATGAGAGAGAGAAAAAACGAAATACGTCAATTTACTCTTCGGGCAGTTGGCTATCATATACTGATTTCATTTTTGTAATTTTGTTTTGTTTTTGGGATTTTTTTTGCATTTGAAAAAAGTAGGGTTTTGACATCGCGCAAAACGTGCACATAAGGTGGCCACCCCTATTATTTTTGATGCACCTAAGGTGGCCACCCCCTTTCAAATTTCATGAATATGCATTCGAATGCTATTGTTTCGTTCACACATGTAATAAATACCTTTGTTTAATCAAAAAGTACAATGATAATGATAAAGTTACAATGTTTAAGGGGGGTTTTAACCCTTTTTGGCCCCCTTACACTTTTTCATTTTTTATCGCTAATTTTTCCATTTATAATTGATGATAATATTCCAAAAATGGTTGTTAATAGAAATTAATTAGCTGCCGATTGTAGTTAATTATAGTGTATCTTTACTAATTATCATTACAGGGAATCATAAACTAAATATTAGTGCCCATCAGGAAGTCAACGGGGACCATAAGCACCAATGAGTGCAAATCAAATAGAGGGAGAAAAACTTATTTTTTCATCTTTTCCGTGAAAATTTATATTCAGCGGATTTTTTTATTTTTCTTTACTTTTTTTTGGTCCAGTTGTGCGTTTTGACACCTTATGCTAATGATACCGGCCTACGATTCGTTAAAATTAATTTTTCACCTACCGTAGGTTAATATAAACATGTTACAAAAACGAGCGGGCCACCTTTGGTGCACCAGTCAAACCACGTGTTTACACAAATATTTGCTGTTATCGTCAAAACAGGTAAAGTTTACGAAAAGATAATCATGACTCACGAAAGAGGGGTAAATAAGCATTTAAAAAATGTATAACAAGTCAAGATTAAATTAGTTTATAGGCTTAGCTTTTACGATTGTTTAATAACGTGAAAATTGTAAGAAGGCCTGCCAAAATGGTGATCACCCTTTTCCGCACCGACTGAATCACCCGACACATTTGATTTTTGGTATGGGGGAAGCAATAGCATCCTGTTACTCAGCACTAACGCCATCTATTGTCAATTCATGAAACTAACGGAAATAAACGGGGGTGAGCCACCATAAGAGCCGGGCCACCTTTGGGTCACACACCTTAATATGTTTCTATTTCCTTCTTCTTATAATTTGTTTTGTTTTAATTTTGTTAGACCGCATCTCAGCTAGCCTCTTCGCGGTTGTGAAAATACTATTTTTTGTATAATTTTGAATCATGTTTTTTTTTTGTGGTATGTGTTGAACAGGAACTTCAAGCCCACTACGATGAAATCCAAAGACAATTAGCTGTCACCCTCGACCAACTGGGCGTCGTCACCCGCAAGAACCAATCCCTCACAGGCGAACTTGAAGAAATCAGGGGCAATTACGATAATGTAAGTACAGTCAGACCCCCGGGTCCCCCAAGTGCCCCGGCCCCTTCAGCAGGTGCCCCGGCCCCATGGCCCCGGCCTTCGTACACTTCTCGGCCCGCTCAAATTCGCGCCTAAGGAAAATCTGCGTGTCAAAAGCGAGCCTAGTCCGATTCAAATTCCGAACTCCTTCGAACATTGATTCTAACCCTCCGCTTCCCCTCCCTCTCACCCTCCTCGCGTAGCCCTAGTCCACATCCTTCGTCCCTTCTCTGATCCTGCATCAAAGGTTCTAAGACTTCGGATATGGCGCTACGAGAGAAGGGCTAAAGAAGTGCCTTCATTTTGAGTCGACGCAACATGCCGTGAAACGGGCGCAGTTCAATCAGAGAGAAGCTATTTTGACTCGTGAAAACTTTTGATGGTTTGTGACTTGCCACGAGGGGGAAAAAAGACTGGTAGAATTTACCATCTGCATGTAGCTGATTTTGGCGTCGGCTAGCAAGCATGGTAAATGTAACGTACCTTGTGGTAAATTAAGGTAACATGTTGGTACATTTTACCATAAACTGGTGAAATTTACCATACTTGATAGCAGACTCCAAAATCAGCTACAAAGATGTTAAATTCTACCAGTCTTTTTTTTCCGTGTTCAGAGGTCGAAGCTTTGGTCCAAATCGAACGTTCGTAGTAGGAATTCCGCATTTAAAACAGGGATTCCTCCTTTTGTAAACAAACGTGTTAAGAAGTGGAAAACAAAGACTGAGGAAGAAAATATTTTTTTCTGAATTTCCAACTGCAGTGTGCATTTTGCCATTTTTGTTTGTGTTTTTTTTTTTTTTTTTTTTTTTTGCTTTTTTTTATCATCATATTTGAGTGCGCTTTGTGAATTATCAACATTGAAGACATAGCTAGGTGCCATATCTGAGTCTTCGTAATCTTTGCCTCTCCTTCGCTGTTGTTTAATTTGTCGTACATAACCTATAAATGTTCTCGTTCTATCCACGCTTTTTGTTTCCTGCGATCCGCCGTTTTTTCTATTACAATATCCGGCAGCGGCGCGACCAGAAATTTACCATCTCACTCTTTTTCTACCATCAATAAATGCTGGTTCGAGAATACTGGATGATAGGTTGCAAAATGATTCTCCATATCTAATTTCTACGAGTGGCCGCTTTCAGAGACAGAGAGAAAGAGAGATGAAATAATAGCCTGTGAAATAAAAGGTATGCTCGGTACTAAAAATCAACTTCAGGATCGGTATTTGAGATCCATCCCAAAGAACAGATCTAATGTTTTACGGGCCCTTGTTTTGCAGATAGTTTAAATTTCTGGTCAAGCTGCACTGAATTTCGCGGGGCATTTTTTTTTCCTATCCACGGACATGGGGGTCTGGCTGTGCCTGAAAAAGTACAGTTTTGAAATATTCTGAATAAAGTTGCTTTGATATTTTGTATAACCTCTGATGCACGTCTTTACTAATGTAAATCACGATTAAATTCACTGGAGACATGGGATAGATTTTGAATATATTTGAAGTCTGACCCGAAAAAATACGATGCCACGAAAGAAGAAAAAAAAAAATTCAATCAATGCAGAGATGAGATTGAGTATGAGTATGGGAGAAGGTTTCAGGTCGTTTGGTCTACTAAAAATTGGTCTATAGACACTAGGTCTAATAAATTAAGTCTAATGACAAACTGTCTAATTCATTAGATCCGGAGACAAGAAGTCTAATAATCAAGGACGTCTACTTGACAAAAAGGTCTACATGCTTCTGGTCCGGGAAAACAGGTCCACGACGTGAAAGTCTACTAAAAAAAATACGGCCATTAAAAAATTGATCCACAAAATTTGCTAATGAATTAGGAGTAGACCAATCATACGAATTGTATTGAAAAAATTGTTTTGTGATAAGGACCCGTTTACCTATAATAATAGATACAATAATACAAGACGAATAGCTGTCAATTTACTTCTTGGCATAAGAAATGTAGAAAAAACAACCAATGAAATTTTAAGAGTAGACGTGATTTGTTAGTAGGCAAAAGAATAAGTTAGACCTATTTTGCAATCAGACCTTATTTGTAAATAGACATAATTAGCTAATTGGACGAGGACTCAGTAGAAATTAAATGCTAGTGGACCAAATGACACATTAAACGAAACGATTGTGGACGAAATAATAGTATAGACCTAATTTCAAGTAGACCAAAAAAATAGTGGACATAATTGCTGTAGACTAAAGGACCTCTAACCTGGGAGAAGGGTTTCATGTTCATTCCTTGTTCCTCTGTCTTGTTTTGTTTTTGTCCGCTTCTCTATCTGCTTTTCGTCGCTTCTTTAGCTTCCATTTAGTTTCTCCTATTCTGATTAATATCTTAAAATTTTGCCACATTCTCCTCACATGATATTATGACAACAAAATTTCTTAACCTTGTAGTCGAAGCTGTTCGTTTTTCATTTCTTAATATAGTATATTAGAGGTGGCGTATAGTCTGCACTTTGGCAACGCTGTCTTTTTTCATCCATTTGAGCTCATAAAAAATATCGAATTTAACCTTTTATATGGGTT
Organism: Trialeurodes vaporariorum; assembly: GCA_011764245.1. Classification (NCBI taxonomy): domain Eukaryota; kingdom Metazoa; phylum Arthropoda; class Insecta; order Hemiptera; family Aleyrodidae; genus Trialeurodes; species Trialeurodes vaporariorum. The sequence continues at coordinate 67,273,729 of VMOF01000024.1, read as the reverse complement.
TAGATGGACAGAGTGCAATGTTGCCAAATCCTATGATAAGACAGTGTGTATGTGTTTTAGCTTTATTAAAAATCAAGACAACACTGGGAGGAATCACTTCTTTAAAAACAAGGAAACACGTTTACTTGTGACAGTTTTCCTTGCGCGAAGTAAAGTTCTGATTGCATGAAAGAGAATCACTGTCACAACAAGGAATCTTTTACTTGTAGCAGCAGACATTTTCCTTCGGTTAAAGAAATTTCCCTTCAATCAATATTCCACTGTGCAGTTCCTTTAACGCAAACCAAATACACCATGGATTAAAAAAAGAATTCTCTCAGTGAAGAGATTCCGTTCAACTACATTGGAAGAAACATCCACGTGGAAACGACTTGTAAGATCATTGTGTTATGCTGGGACGGGGTATTTTTTTGTGTATTAATGAGGAACAACCACCTTTATTTCTAAATGGAGGATCAATTTGAGAACGGTAAAATATTTTGATATCGTAGTTTTACGACAAAAACGTTGACAGGACAAAGCAGGACGAAAAGGATCGTATCTTCAAATTATTTAGCAGTAAAATTTTTAATATCAGCGCATTGAAACGACTTTTATCGTCACTGTAAGTTACCACGGGATAAAACTAAGCAGTGTTTCTTTGAGAATTGCAATTTATCGTTCAGTAGCGGCCCGTGAGATTTGGCAACCATGCATTTTTCCCACTTAAACTTAGGTAAAAAATCGATTCAAGCGGAGGCTGGCAGCCTCCTCGAGTTTCGATTGTTTTCCATGTATTCAAATGGGATGAAAACACTGTTGCCAAACCGCACGAGCCGCCACTGTTATCGTTGATGCCTCACTCTTACTTGTAAACTCATGGAAAGAATCGTTTGGAGGTCGCAAACCAATCCTCCTGACAATCGATACTTCTGCATGGGTTAAAATGAGAGGAGAGCGACAATCGATTTTTCAAAGGCACTAGTCCATAATAAAATGTGAAAACTATAATGGTAGTATTTATAAAAAGCTGGAATTCTATTGACAGAAAAATCATTTTTTTTTTTGGAATTTTTCTTTAGCAAATCAATGGTAAGCTTATAAAGATTGAACATTTTTCAATCTACAAGTAACAAAGTCATAGCACTCAGACACATAAGCTCCAAATGGAGACATCACCCTCTATAGCTGTCATTTCCATCAGGACGAAGCACCTGGCTTTAAATATTTTCCCTTCAGTAACACAGACTTTCAAAAAGTGCAATTAAGTCTCTCTATATGAAGAAACTGAAGGTTAATTTAATTCAACAAGAGTTGCACCTCGTGTGTAATAAAACACACACAATGGATGACATTTTGAAATAAAACATATAGCAGACAACTGCGTGTCTCTAAATTTGGCGTCATGCCTGGAAGCATCTAGTCTCTTTAGTCTTTATGCTCTCCTAATCTTCACTTAATGCTGCTCAACGTATCACTTGATACGCATTAAAGACCACGTTTCCATTTTAAAACGGGAAAAAAATCGTCAGATCCTTGCTTTCGGCGAAGTGATACATTAACTATTTTCACGATACTTATCGATCATAAATAGTCAATTAAAAGATTACAGAGAGTACCTGTTCATTGAATATCGAGAAAGCAAAGGATTAATTTGGGCAAGGCATGATTTTTGAACTGCAACCAAAAGAGGAATTATTTGAAAAGCATCATTTGATCGAGTCAAAGTGATTGATCTATTGATCCAGGCATCAAGAATCTACCTGGATCATTGCTTGATACATGAATTATTTTCACGATACTTATCGATCATAGACAGTCAATAAAAGGATTACAGAGAGTAAATTGAATATCGAGAAAGCAAAGGATTAGTTTGGGCAAGGCATGATTTTTGAACTGCAACCAAAAGAGGAATTGTTTTGAAAGGCATCATTTGATCGAGTCAAAATGATTGATCTATTGATCCAGGCATCAAGCAGTCCACCTAGATCATTGCTTGATACATGAATTATTTTCACGATACTTATCGATCATAGACAGTCAGTAAAAGGATTACAGAGAGTAAATTGAATATCGAGAAAGCAAAGGATTAGTTTGGACAAGGCATGATTTTTGAACTACAACCAAAAGAGGAATTGTTTGAAAAGCATCATTTGATCGAGTTAAAGTGATTTATCTATTGATCCAGGCATCAAGCAGTCCACCTAGATCATTGCTTGATACATGAATTATTTTCGCGATACTTATCAATCATAGAAAGTCAATAAAAGAATTACAGAGAGTTAAGTGAATATCGAGAAAGCAAAGGATTAGTTTGGAAAAGCGTGATTTTTGAATTGCAACCAATAGAGGAATTATTCTGAAAGACATCGTTTGATCCAGTCAAGTTGATTGATCTGTTGATCCAGGCATCGAGTGAGCACGTCTTTGGGAGGCGAAATTCTTGGTATGGAAAAGACCAGCAGACTGATTAGATTTTTTAAGCGGATGAAAACACGACACAAAGGAAGTTGATTAATTCTATGTAGGGTTGGAATGGTGTTAAGTGACAACAGGATAGCCGACACTAAAGTCTAATGATCATGCCTGATCGACAAGTGAGTGAAATTTAACAGCTTTGTCATATCACAAGATTTCATTTAAACCAATAGAATTAATCGATTTTCGGTTTGTCTTGTCTTCCCTTTGTCAACTGAAAGTACGCAATCAGTCCATCGAAAACAACGTCCGGCATTCTTATCGGACGGTGACATGGCATTAGCAATCAAAAAACGAAGAACACCATGAAAAGTTCAAGGTATCGATTGGAAAACAAATAATCTGAATTCGTATTGCCAATGGATTTCCCATATAATCATCTATCGATGCGTCAAATGTTTTTCCAAAGAGATTATGGGCGTGTTTTACGAGTCAGAGAAGATAGACTGATACGTGAGGATTTCAAGTCAACCCTTTTAGTACGAAATTATAATAACAATTTAATTCCTGGAAGAGAGAAAGGAGCGAAGTTTGTCAATGGCGGCTCATACAATGAATGCCAATTACTTACCTTCTCTCCATTTAAACCTTTGTTAAATAATCGAGTCTAGGTGGAAGAATCTACCTCTTCTAGAATCAATTTTTTATATGAGTTTAAATGGCAAATTGCATTGAGCTCCAGTGCAAAAGTGGTATCAAATAGTTTGAGACGAATAATAATTGGTTTGCATATGTGTGCGGAAGAAACCACATTGCCCCATGTAGCATTTTTTAATCTAAATGTTGTGATTTATGGGAAGAAAGTTGCAATAAAATGGCAATTTTTTTAACAACATATGGACAATTCTCCACCCTCAAGTTGCGCAGTAAAGTTGCAACTTTTGACACGTAGACACATAGGTATAGGTGGAAGTGACACAAGCATAAAGTAGGGCAGAAAAAAAGCCAGCTACGAAAAGTTCCAATTTTTTTGCCATTTCGTTGCAACTTTTACGCCACATATTTGCAATTTTATGAGATGACGAAATTACCAAAATTTGACAACTATTTCGCAATAAATTGCAATCCATGCTACAAAGGTGGAGGTTGTACACCAAGGTGGACATTTTGCGATAGCATATTAAGTATACACACCCTCTCAAGACCGACATTTTTTTTTTTTTTTTTTTTTTAAATATTGATTAATCGCCACGGTTTCAACCGACATTTTGGTACATCCAAGTCGATATCACTTCAGCTCCAAAAAAGAGGTTCCACAAATTGATACTATTGATATTAATGCTTGCAAAAGCTACAGAGGTCCATTGATTTTGAAAAGGAACATTCAAACTGTCGATTGCTGATTCAAAGAGAAAATTCGAGATTGATTTACATGATGAGGTAACTTGAAGGGGGCAAAGATAACCGGTCAGCGGACTGATGATTTAGTTTTCCGTTTAACCGTTTCAGACCTGGTGTATATTTCAAGGTACATCTGAATAACATTGAATGGAAAACATGAAAATACAATAAACACATCATTTTAGATGAGGAGACAGCGCTAAGACCAACTACGTTGGTCAAGAATCCGCTTCTGAAGAAAAATAATTTCAGACATGAAAGGGTTAATCGGTCGTTAAGATTGTTCATGAGGGTGTTTCACTGTTGCTTCTGGTGAAGAATTATAAAACTCCGTTGTTGCTTAAGTAACCATTGTTAAATTGTCCGTTTTTAACAGTTACCCAGGAGTAGCCTCTATTAAGCTATAGCTAACAGTGAACCTAACTATGGTTACTACAGCAACAGTCAATCTCACAATTCTGAACCAATAGCGTCATTCGTAGACAGTCTTAGCTATCAATTTGACGAAAAGTAAATGATCGGCACACCTGGAGGATATGCAACACGCAATACTTGTGATGGACGGTAGGTAACTTGTGCGTTGCGTATTGCCTATCTTACCCAGTTATCTTTGACCCCCGCTGAAACACGCGATACAGTTTCTGTTTTCTGTTCTTACCGAACGTTCACATGAGATTTCGATAACTATGAAAATTGGTCTACTGCAGAATTTGTCAACACGAATAAATGAAATTGATATACTTTTCTATGAAAATTGATCTACAGCAGAATTTTGCAACACGAAGAAATGAAATTGATACACTTTTCTATGAAAATTGGTCTACAGCAGAATTTTGCTACACGAATAAATGAAATTGATTTACTTCAGTAAATGGAGCAAAACTATAGGAACTTCAAGAAGCTCAAACCCACACTCTTTAACGCAGGAAAATTCTTTAAAACGCAGAGTCGAAACAGTTGCTTTGCAAATGTAACAGTCCAAAAAAAAAAAAAAAAAAAAAAAAAAAAAAAATGCTAAATAAGCTAATAATAATAACAATAATAAGTGAACTAGTAAAAGTAAAGGAGGAATTCCAGAGAAACATTCACTAATCACAGCCCAATTTAAAAAGCAGCAGTCCTTGGGACTGCTGCTTTTTGGGCTGTGATGAGTCTGCCAGAACTATTCGACAAGTTCTGAGTTGAAATAAGTTAGGATGTGAGCAAACGAAAGAATTCAACCGGATAACAACACTTTACCCCCGCCCTCTAACCCAACTATCAACATAGAGGGTAACCTCTGGGCAGGCGTCTTACGGCCTTTCTCCTGGCCTGATTACCTACCTCTTTACTATCGGCTGCGACCCCCTTTTCTTCAAACAAAATACAAACCAGCCATCCCTGATTTCTCTCTTTTACTTAGGGGCATTGTTGGCTCCCGTAAAGAAAGCATACAAGTCCAGCCTGGCTGGTGAAATGCATACAGTAATGATAATATTTGCTAATAATAATTGCTAATTGCTTAGTTGCTAATTAAAAAATGGCTGTTGACGCATTAGATTTTGGCTCACATCAGATAGACTACCTGCAATATTTATCACAATGAATTTAATCCAGTAGCGAGGCGTGAAATTTGGCAACGATGTACTTTTTCCATTTAAACTCAGTGAAAGAATCGAATGCTTCGGTCATCGGCGATGACCAGATGTTTCGACTTTTCTAATGTGTTTAAAGGGGCGAAAGGGAACGTTGTCAAAAGTCACGCTTCGCCACTGATTTAACCCTTTCAATACCACGCCCGAGTGTACTCGTTTTTGTACTGTAGATCTGTTTCACAACATTCCAATTTTTTATTGACAGATACCACTCCAAGTTGTTGTCATTAGCGAAACAATATTCCGACAAGCGCCTTCCATTAGAAGGATTGGCAAAATCAACACCCCGGAGTAGGAATATTTATCTACCCACTCAATTAAAGCAAGCTAGTGGAGATATATCTTTTTTCACCTGGTAATAAAAGGGTTATAAGCATTAAAGGTTCGAAAAAAGGTACTGTTTCGATATCGCGCAAAACGTGCCACCACCATATTTTTAATGCACCTAATGAAGAGGGCTTCAAATAAAGTGCATTAATACATATTCAAATTCTCAGCTTTTTACTTTTTTTTGTGTGCTTATGCTTTGTTTAGCTTTTTTTCAGGGCTTAGCTTTTACGATTGTTTACTCACGTGAAAATTAGAGGCAGCCCTGCAAAAATGGAGGTTGCATTACTCCACGCCGACTGAATCACCCGACACACTTGATTTTTGGATTACGGGAAGCAGTAGTGGCATCCTGCAGTGGCGTAGCATGCAATTTGGCAAACAATGTCTGTGTTCATTTAAACCCATGCAAAAGGTCGAATGCGAAGGTGTTCGGTGAACACCCAATAGTTCGATCATTTTGATGGGTTTAAATGGACAATATGCAACGTTGCCAAAGCTCCCTCGTATTCCTATTCCACTCATTCGTCGGAGAGGCCAGTGGCGTCGCGTGCCATCTGGCAACAATGCAACTGCTCCATTTAAACTCATTAAATACATCGAATTTTCCTTGTGCACTGCGCACCCCCTGAATTCGATCTTTTACACGAGTTTAAATGGACAGAATACATTGTTGCCAAATTGCACGCGACGCCATTGGGAGAGGCACTACTGCTGCGTAAGATCTCCCTTTACAGTTTTCTCCAATAAAAAAAACGAGGGTCGTTCAAAAAATAAGTTTCATTGATATTTTCCTCAGGCCCTTTATAAAATAGGACAAATTCAGTTACACCGTTGAAGTTATCATATCCTAGGCTTTTCAACATCGTATAATTTTTTTCAATTTGGTTCATTTTTAGCCGAGATATGGTTATCTTTCTGCACCCATCTCAAACCGTTTCCCGCCACCCCCCGCCATTTTTTTTTTACGAACGAGAGGATCGGAGCAATATTTGAATCAGCGATAAAAATGATTTGTTTTCAATCCGCTAGCATTGACGTGTTATCAACTTTTATCTGATGTCAAAATAAGATGCAGACCGATCGCAAATAGTAAATAAAACATGTTAAGTAATCAGTACTGTCTCGTTCAGTGGCGTCGCGTGCAATTTGGCAACAATGTATTCTATCCATTCAAGCTCATGTAAAAGATCGAGTTCAGGGGGTTCACAGTGCTCGAGGAAAATTCGATATATTTAATGAGTTTAAATGGAGCAGTTGCATTGTTGCCAGATGGCACGCGACGCCACTGGTCTCGTTCGTTGCACTTGCTCTATCATTGTCGAAAATGTGTGCGTCAATAGAGAATCCCTCGGATGTCGAAGTTCGCGGAGTGATTCGTTGTCTCAACCCGAAAAAAGTTCCATACTTCCACCCGCTGAAATTCGCCGACAATTATTAGTCGAGGTGTATGGTGAAACAGTTATGTCTCCCCAAATGGTTTCGAAATGGTTGTGTCGTGTTACAAGAGTTTCAATCGTGGTTTGTACGTCTCAGGGATAGCGATAAGGGTCAGCCGATCTCAAAAGTGCATCGATGTTTGAGGTGATTACGTCGAAACATCTTGAAAACTGGATCAATTCAAGTTATTATTTTTTTTTAAAAAATTCTCTATTGAACTTTGAAAAAACTTGGGAAAATACCCTGAAAATGTTCTCTATGAGTTATTTTTTTTATCGCTGATTTGAAGATTGCACTCGATCGAAAAAAGTTGGCGGGAGGTGGCGGGAAATTGTTTGAGGTAGGTGCAGAAAAATAGCCATATCTCCGCTAAAAATGAACCAAATAATCTATGTCGTTGAAAAACTTAGGATATGACAAATTCAACGGTATGCTTGGATTTTTCCTATTTTAAAAAGGGTCTGAGAAAAAGATCAATTAAACTTACTTTTTGAACAACCCTCGTAGACCAATGCAGCTAAATCAATTTTAAAGTGAAATTTAAAGGAGGATGTCGCAAACAAAAATAAAAAAACAGAACCCTAGTTTTCTTAGTCCCGTCTAAAAATTATAAGATCAATTAAAAAAAATAATTCATTTAGAACACATCATCCATCGAGTTTCGCCCGTACAAAAATCTTATCTATTATCAATATTATTGACTAGAACAATAAGTTATTTCAAGATTGGTAAAAATTAATTCACCATCTTACATAAAAAAATCACCTCAAAGTTATGTCTCGGCTTATCTCAAGGCTTATTCGTTGGAACCCTTTCATTCATTCATTGTAAAAATCTTTCCACAAAGCCAAATCTGATTGAAAGCATCGTCGGTGCACTAATGAAGAAACAAACTCAATATGAATCATTGGCACCAGGGTTTCATTTACTCTCTCCCAAATTGCGATTGAATCTAAAAACAAAACTATCTATTGATGACAAAAAAATAAACATCAGTATGATGTTGCAAGATCTTTTTCTTTTCCTGTGTTTTGCGCTTTTGATAAAATGCTGGTGAATTTGACATCCAAGGTGAACCGATGCGTATTCAACAATGCCTAGCTTAATTTATCAAATTGATCAATCGATTGACAACTGACACGAGAAGATACTTTTCAGGCTCCTTGAAAAAGTTCTAACATCATCGCACGATTTTATGACCCATTAGCAGAAGTTAAATGAAAATAAATTACTCTCTAAGACTCAAAACAAAGTCTAAATTTTTTACAAAAGGAGTATTTACTATGCATAATACTTTGAAAAACGACCTTTCTGCGTGGTTTCCCCATTATTAAAATATTTTCACGATTATTAAACCAGTCCACGATCTATAAAAGTGAGAACTCTGCTTTTGAATATCTAGTTTCATAATCTTTAGCAGTGAAAAACAGGAAAGTCTATAAAAGGTTGATTATAAGGGTTGATAAAATGTCACGGAACAAAAGCCTGGAATGATCTATTAAAATCACACTGCTTTTGAAAATTCATTATACCGGGTCATTCCGCAATCCACCTGTTTTGACTCATACAAGGTACATAATTTCAATGATTCGTCAACTTTGATGCCCGTCTGTGTAGAGCCTGCTGATAGGAACGCCTTTGACTGAAATTGTGTAGCTTTAAACGTTTTTATGACGCAATTTCTATAAAAGTTCGCAATTTCTATAAATTTCAGCGAAAAGTCTTGCTACCGTGGAAAATACCTTTACGTGAGTCACAAGCGAAATTAGAGAAGTTCTCCATCCCTCTCTTTTCTCTATTGAAAAACGTTTGTTAGACAAGGATAGACAAGGGGATGAAACCCTCTCTTTCCGTCATTTTTCGACTTATAAATTCAATTGAGAAATGAGAGAGATAGAGCCTGGTTGCACCATTTTATGAGAGGTTGATCAAAATGAGTTGACCCCCTCCAATACCTTTCCACATTTCTTCTACAGATTCAAAAAACACAGAAAAACATCATTAGATATTTATTTCCAGTTTTCGTGTGTAGGTGTGCGTGTGTGCTTTTTGGAAATTTTCTCCTCGGGTGCCGTTTTTTTTTATTCGTTAATTTGTTTGCTGACCTATTTCGTATGCGATACCCTATTGATGTATATCTATATATTGGCATTCTTTTGCAGGCTCTCCGCTCCAAACGCCATGCTGAGCAATTGTACGAAGAGTCTCAAGTCAGGGTGAACGAATTGACTACGATCAACGTCAACCTATCTGCGACCCGTGCCAAGCTTGAACAGGAATTGCAATCGATCGCCAATGACTACGAAGAAGTAACCAAAGAACTCAGAGTAAGCTCGCCACTTAATTCTACGTCATCTGAATATTCCGAATGTTTTACGATGTTTCACTATGAACTATTTAAAAATCACACGTTTACAAGAAGACGAAAAAAAGAAAAAGAAAAAAAGGAAAAAAGGGACTTCCTTCAACTTAGAGAAATCAAATAATCATTCAATCGCATAAGTCGATTGAAGGAGAGTGAGATAACTGTTGCGGCATGTAAGTTACGTTTTTGCAGCCTCGAAAAATTGAAGGCGCATTTACATTGAGACTATGCCTACTTAAAAACCGTGGCCTATCATGCGATTCGTCACCGTCTATTGAAATCCATTAAAAAGATCGAACGATTGCGTGTTCGACCTTTCACACCGGTTTTAAAGGACAAAATGTAACGTTGCCGCAAACGCTACGCTGCTTGAAAATCAAAGCACTTAAAAAGGAATTCATTCGTCTGTGGGAAGAAAAAAACGTTTGATCTGTCGCGAAAATCGACAGCAACAGTTGGGGGGGGGGGGTCGAGGGAAACCTGAAACCTGGTCACCGGGAAAGATTGCCGATATCGCGAAAACTGTTGCTCGGAGAGATTCTGCGACAGTCGAAATCGATTTGATTAGACCCATGTAGTTTGGGAAATTCCACATTTGAGCTGTTTTGCGACTTTTCTGGACTTTTCTGCCGAAAAAAGTGACGATGTATTATAACACCTCAGGTCCTCAGCTTTTTTTTAGATTTTCATTGAAGAACAAGTATTTCGAGTCAAGCATCGATTCCTGCGTGATTTGGTCGGGAAAGGTTTTTGGTTGGAATAGAGCAGCTGTTCCCGCGATATTTCGTGCTTTTTACGAACTGTAGATATTGTCGCATCCTTCGAAAATGCAGGCGCTCCGAATGCACTGAAGTATCTTCGGTAACTCGATATGAGTGAGATAACTGTTTCGACGTTTAGGATATGTTTTTGCCTCCTCGAAAAGTTGAAGGCGCTCCGAATGTACTGAAATATCTACGATAACTCGATATGAGTGAGATAACAGTTTCGACGTTTAGGATATGTTTTTGCCTCCTCGAAAAATTGAAGGCGTATTTTCATTGAAGCTTTGCCGAAGGAATGCCTCATAGGAATTGATTTTCAAATTTAATTTATCGATTTCATGCGTAGAAATTTTATTCTTGTCACTCGTTACAGATAGCCGACGAGAGGTTCCAGAGGACTCAAGTCGAACTGAAGCACACCGTTGAGCATTTGCACGAAGAGCAAGAACGCATCGTGAAGATCGAAACCATCAAGAAGTCTTTGGAAATTGAAGTGAAGAACTTGTCCGTTCGTCTAGAAGAAGTCGAAGCCAACGCCATCGTTGGTGGAAAGAGAATCATCAGTAAACTCGAAGCTAGGGTAAGCTCATACTTGAAGAATGTATTTTTGCCGCTTCGAAAAATTGAAGGCGTATTCTCATCGAAGCTATGGCTACTTTATAGGGGGATGACTTTTACGCATTAGGAGAGGGCCTCACAGCCCCTCTCCCACAACTTCAACTTATACAAGAAGGCTCGTGAATTGTGATCACATGATCTCTCCTCCTTGTTAGAGCTAAAGTCTCCGTCACAGTGTCGCGACCATTTTACATGCACTGAAAAAAAAATAAGCTAAATTTAACTAATTTCTACTTAAAAGTATGGACACCACTTAAAACTGTTAGTTTGACTATTTGAAATAGTAAAATTAACTCCGTGCCGTGTTAATTAACACGGAGTTAATTTTACTAATTCAAATAGTCAAACTAACAGTTTTAAGTGGTGTCCATACTTTTAAGTAGAAATTAGTTGAATTTAGCTTATTTTTTTCAGTGTGGATCCTTATGGAAATTCGGAAAAAATGACTCACATATGAAATCCCAAGTGCGATCGTGTATAGAGAATTGGTTTTGGACCTTATGGATCTGTATGGACCATTTTTGCCTGGATATTGCTCAGTAGCGTCGCGTGAAATCTGACAACGCTGCATTCCGTCCATTTAAAAGCATGAAAAAGGTCGAGCTATTGGAGGTGCCACAGTGCACTTTCTAGAATCGACATTTTGCATGGGTTTGAATGAACGAAGCGGAACGTTGCAGGATTGGACGCGACGCCACTGCTTTGGCTCAAATTTTAATTTAAGATACCTACACTGAAAAAAATAAGCAAAATTTAACTAATTTCTACTTAAAAGTAAGGACACCACTTAAAACTGTTAGTTTGACTATTTGAATCAGTAAAATTAACTCCAGGCCATGTTAATTAACACGGCACGGAGTTAATTTTACTAATTCAAATAGTCAAACTAACAGTTTTAAGTGGTGTCCATACTTTTAAGTAGAAATTAGTTAAATTTAGCTTATTTTTTTTTTCCAGTGTAGAGACATAAATCTAGAGTTGATATAGTGAGGGATCGGACCAGAATTAATTGATTTCAAAATTTGATTTCAGATCCGTGATATGGAAATTGAATTGGACGAAGAAAAGAGGCGCCACGCTGAATCGATCAAGATCTTGCGCAAAAAAGAAAGGACATTAAAGGAAATCGTGATCCAAAGCGAAGAGGACCACAAGAATGTTCAATTATTACAAGACACACTGGAAAAAGTCACGGCAAAATTGAATTTGTACAAGAGGCAACTCACAGAACAGGTCAGTAAACGACTCTTGCTTGGATAACAAAGCAATTTATTCACCATACTCTGTTCAAGATAAGAAGGCGGGTGAGAATTCAGGTAGTAATGCACTATTTAGCAACAGTGCGGCTATACTGGCTACTCCAACCCTTTTCAGTGGCCGTTGTTCTCCCGAACTGTCTCTTGGCATGGAGGATTTCCAAGAACCGACAGACTCTAAAACTTACACATGTCCAGTAAAAATTGCGAAAATATTCGAGTTTGAATATTGATGACTCTCAGAAATTCGTATTTTTCAGTCCGAATTAAATTCAGGATATTTCGTCTAATATCGAATCTATGAGTGTCATCAATACTCAAAAGTCGACTATTTTTGCCGAGTTTTGGTCCTTTAGGGCGAAAATTTCGTCCGTTTTTTTCGTATTTTTGACCGTTCGTAATTTTTACTGGACGTGTGTAAATGTTTGAGTAGGGCGGTTCTTGGAAATCCTCCGTGCCAAGAGAGAAGTCGGAAGAACAACGGCCACTGCGAGGGGTTGGAGTAGCCGGTATAGCCGCAATGTTGCTAAATAGTGCATCACTACCTGAATTCTCACCCGCCTTCTTATCGTGAACAGAGTATAACTCATTACAACTTGACTGCATCCATGATGTTTGTGATCAACAGTGACTAAAAATTGACATATATGGCACAGTCAGAAGCAGCCGTATGATTCCAGGGTCGATTCAGTTTTAGTCAGAACCGTGGACACCACGTCGCGCTGCTCAAAAAATCAACAGTATTTGGCTATAGTATAGATAATGAATTTTCGCAAAATACACTTTGAGGAATGTCAGCACCTGCAAACATACCTCAGGAAGATACCCTAAAAATGTCAAGCCAAAAAATTCAAGAATAAAGCTGGAAAATTATGAAATACAAAAAATCTCATTAGCCTGAATCAAAGATTACTTATACTCCAGATATGGCACTAGCAATCTTGCCCATGTTAAATTTTGTAAAGCGCCTTCATTTCTAAAATCGAGCTAAAACACGTGCACTGGTCCACGGTTTGTTTACGTTTCGGCAATCGAGAGCCGTGCGGGCGGGGTGGGGATCGATAATTATAATAATTTTAACAAATCGTTTTAATAATTATTTTAATTATATAATTAATTATAATTTAATTATTTATTCACTACTTAATTAATTTAATTTTCTTTTTACAGGAGGGCATGAGCCAACAGAGCGTGACCCGAGTACGAAGGTTCCAACGGGAATTAGAAGCTGCCGAAGACAGAGCCGACAGTGCCGAGAGCAATCTGTCCTTGATCAGGGCAAAGCACCGCACATTTGTCACAACAAACACCGTTCCTGGCTCCCAAGTCTATCTCGTCCAAGAAACAAGAACTTCCAACACCGAATATTAAACAATTTTACAATTATTCATTTAAAATAAAAGTAACTTAATTTTTTTATATATAAATGCAATTATTATTTTTGAATGTTTCTCAATCATTTTCACCATCTTCTATTTTCAATTTACACGGCAAGACCATTCTAAGTTTCCGTCAACTTTTTATCTCACACCCCGACGAAATAAAACAAAAAAAAAACAAAAAACAAAATTTCCCTTTTTTCCAAGAGATGAAGTAGCTTTGAACAGAGGTCTTAACAGCACTCCAATTGCACTCCATTTAAATCTGAGAGTAAAACTATTCTTTTTACTGTCACGAGACTCTTGAACTATCTCCTCTTAAATTTCTTGCATAGCTACTAGAAATGCAGCAAATACAATCCTGGAGCTACGAAATTTGAAATTCTCATTCTGTACAAGTGCTTAGTGAATTATTAAAATGGAAGAAAGAATCAGAAAATTGTAAGCAACTATTTAAAAAAATGAAAACGAAACAAATAAAAAATGATGATGATTCTAAAAAATGTTCAGTGTGTTTTCAGTTACTAGATAATCTTGTAAATCTTTCCTCTTTGAAAAGAGCCTATATTTAATACTTTAAACCGCGCAGTCTGAAACCAGTTCTAAACTGCGGGCTTATTATTTTTTGTTCAATCTGACCATCAGAAGTTTGACAAACAATGCAATCAGTCAATTGACTAATCCATAGCGACGCTTTTTAAGAAAAATTTATGTACACCAATACTCTCAGCGCGAGCATGAAATCAAAATAAAATAGTCCAGTCTTGACGCCTAAAAACAATAATGACTGTCTCGGTACCTATTTCTTGGAATTTTTTAATTCAAAATTTAATCATAGGAAAAGAACCAATCAACGCATTTACTTGCGTCAGCACATGCATTTAAATTTATTTTATATACGGCAACATGGTAGGTATCGTGTAACGTTTTTTCGGTCATTGTGAAATAAACGAAATGTTCATTTGTAGTGAATAACAAATGCTTACCTATATTAGCCTTTCGGATACTCTGATTAATCTTGAAAAACATTCGACAGTTAAAAATTTTACCCAGCAGTGGAAAGAAATTATTAATTTCATACCAACCCACATTGTAAATAGTAATTTTAATTTAAAATTGTCATGGTTATGGACAAAATTCTTACCCATATTAAGGGAAAAGTCACTTAACAAAAATAAAGGTATACCTATTTATAATTTCCATCGATTTACCTTCGTGAGTGGATGAAAATCTGTCTAGCCCCTTTAATAAGACTACGGTGAAATAAATGTTCTGACTCTACTACTGAGCCTTCTGTCCATCGGTAGAGGAATAAATAAGTATTGTTTTTAGAATATTGATTTGAACTCGGTTGGCAGGTACGAAATGAATGCCTTAAATAAATTTCAATTTTCTTTAAGTACTTCTTGATGTTTGTATTCTGCAACTTTTTCTCCCATTTGCACGTTTTGATTCCTGGTCGATCTCCTCTTGAAATTCATCCCACACCCTCGTAAAGGTCTCCAAAACAAATTCCCACGGTGACCCGATTCCAATTTATACTTCAAATTTCTATAACTTAATAGGATGTGGCTGCATGGGCGCACCCAGGGGGGGCCAAGGGGGTCAACGGCCCCCCCATAGTAAGAAAAAAAGGAGGAAAGGAAAGGAAAAAAGGAGGAAAGGAAAGGAAAAAGGGAGAAAAGGAAAGGAAAAAACGATGAAAAGAGAAAGAGAGAAGAGGAAAGTTAGGAAGAGGAAGAGGAGTGCAAAAGAAAAGATGGGAAAGGAAATGAGTTCAAAAAAAGTATCAATGTCATGAAACATATTTTTCCTTGGAGGAACACATCTTTTCCGACAGCAATGTCCTTAATTGTTAATTTCGCTCGATCTTCTTCTGAAATCTAGATTTTCTGAAGACTCCGTCTTTCTATCAGCATGCGATGAAGATATTTCCGTAACATAAGCATAGTCTAGGAAAATCTCATTTTTCTCGAGAGTTAATTCAATATAGTTTCTGAATAGAAGTATAGCCTAATTTTACGTCTAAGAAGAGCTAAATTTTCAAAATTTTCCGGGGGAGGACCCCCAGACCCCCCCCCCATATATGAAATGTCAACTTAGCCCCACCATACAGAAATCCTGGGTGCGCCCATGTGTGGCTGTTTTTTATTTAACTCTATTTCCTAAGAAAGAGCTTGGTTTATTTCTAGATTGTATAGGTTTTATCGTTTTCTCGGCTCTGATTGTTTCCCAAATGTACTTACACCTAACATTTGACTCTCAAAAGAAGCGTTTCAAAGATGTTGCTTTACACCAGTGACGTCGCTTGCAATCTGCCAACGCCCGATTTCGTTCATTTTAATGCAATAAAAAGGTCGAACTATTGGAGGTGCACATCCCTGGTAAAAATGTTCCATGAACGCTGTTCCAATTTTCCATGTGGACATGGAAATCAGCTTCATTTCCATGTAAATTAGGTTGATTTCCGTGTGAATTGACACGGAAATCACAGTGATTTCCATGTCCACATGGAAAATTGGAACCAAGTACACGGAACATTTTTACTAGGGCGCAGTGCACTTTCTTATGGACGAAATTCAGCGCTGCTAGATCCCACACGACGCAACGGGCTTTACACTTGAAAGATGCATGGGACCAAATCAAGGTATATAGAGAACAGGTATGGACAACACTCGACCCAGGAGTTCGTGGCCACTTGGGAAAAAGCGACTTCGCCGCCATCTTGTTTCTTATTTACACCGTGTATCTTGCATTGTTGTTTGTGGTTAGGTTTGAAGGGGAAGTTTATCTGAAGCAATACTTATTTATTTATTTGAACAATGAAATGTACTTTTTATCTTTAAAACTTATTTTTGTGACTGTAGAATGGATTAGCATCATCAATTACGTTGTTTGCTTTCCTTTCCAAGATGTGAAATCTAAATTTGAATCGCGCGGTCAGAAAAATGGCGGCGGAGTCACTTTTTTCACAACCAATCAGAGCGAACCTAAGAGTGTTGTCCACACCTGTTCTCCATCTACCTTGGGACCAAATCTGGGCAAGAATTGCAGCATAGCCTTTCAGACCTTGATAAGTTACTATCTAGTGAATTCTCCACCTTACAATTGTTTTGTACCTTCGGCTTCAGGAGGCCTCACCTTATAAAGGGAAGAAATGGGGTTAAGGGGAAAAAAGAGACAGGTACGAAACGGAATATCCACCCTCAACACCTGGTTCCTGAAAGACGAATAACTACGAAAATTTATTCTGATGAAATTCGCGTCAATGGGCAAAACTTGAACTTTTGCAACCTTTATTACAAGTAATTTTAGCTGGATATGCCGTTCAGAGGGCCGATCATTTACTTCATCGTTAAACCGATCGATAAAACTGTCTACGAGTGATGCTATTGGTCGAAAATTGTAAAACGTGGCTGTTTTTATGGTAACCATCGTTAAGAGTCTCGTTTTATAAAGGCTACTCATGAGTAACCTTTAAAAAACGGACACTATAACGATGGTTACCATAGCAACAGCCAAGTTTTACAATTTTCGACCAATTGCATCACTCATAGGCGGTCTTATCGATCGATTTAACGATGAAGTAAATGATCGGCCCTCAGAACAGAAAAAAAAGAAAGAATAGGAATGACGAAGGAATCCAAAAATATTATAGAAAGAGACGTAGATTTTTTTGTAGGTTTATGTTCTGTTGTTGTCTAACATGCCGTTTGTGTTCTACCGAACGCTCAGATTGCTACCATCCACGATCGAATAGGTAACGTTTGAGGCCCCCAAAATACTACCATCAGGGAAAAAATAAAAAAAGGGGGAGTAGAAATCGTCGGTGGAGCACTGTCCGGTGACGTCACTGAACGAAATTTGTTTTCGAGAAATTTCTTCTCAGAATGAGACCGGTGACAATTCCAAAGTAGAATCGACCGGTGAATGGATAGAGAGCGTGCCCTCGCAGATCCAAGCAGTCATTTCGGGTTCATCGCACCGGAGTGTAGTGATTTCGGCATCCGCCCAAAACGAAGGCGCTCCGAATGATCCAGAATATATTCGTTATTTCGGCTGCGAAACAACTGATCGTCGCAAGACTTGTAGCAATAGATTCGTCGGCTAGGTTTACTGAGGCATCGACCAGAAACTCAAAATTGTCTTCGTCGCTGAAATTGCCTATGCCGAAATTTTTCTCCCAGACGAAAATCGAAAAAAATCAAAGGGGTTACATCGTCCGTTTTTTCGGCCGAATAATCGAAGTATCGCAGATCGGCTTTTCATGAGACTTTTCCGACGTAAAATGGTCCAAGAAATCGATTCCGACGGTCGCCCGATCGATTCGCGTACTCCTTCTCGAGGAATCGGCGGTTTTTCCGAATCAGGTTCCTTGGGAATTGAGCAAAGCCGGATCCTCCGGTTCCCTGACCGATTCCAAGAGACCGAAGCTTCGGATCGATTTGCGGATTGTTGCAATCGATTCCTCGGGTCCGAATACCTAGGGATCGATGCCTAACTCGAAATTTTTCTCCACGACGAAAATCGAAAAAAATCAAAGGGGTTACATCGTCCGTTTTTTCGGCCGAAAATTCGAAGTATCGCAGATCGGCTTATCATGTGACTTTTCCGACGTAAAATGGTCCGAGAAATCGATTCCAACGGTCGCCGGATCGCTTCGAGTACTCCTTCTCGAGGGATCGGCGGTTTTTCCGAATCAGGTTCCTTGGGATTTGAGCATAGCCGGATCCTCCGGTTCCCTGACCGATTCCAAGAGAACGAAGCTTCGGATCGATTTGCGGATTGTTGCAATTGTAGAAAATAACCAATTATTTCATTCTTTTTTCCCGACTGATTGTAAGTCATGCATCTATGTGTGAAGACACATGTGTATAAAGAAAAACCATACATCAGCATAAAGCTGAGACTTTTCCTACATTCTCTCTCTCTGCTTTTCTATTGCGCTTCTCGCACTAGTCTTCCTTCAGCTACGTATTGTGTAACAAGCCTCGTCTAAAAATTGAAACCATGTTTATAAAATAAATCAAAATATTTCCTCTAAAACTCCGCTTTAGTTGATGAGTCTGATTACTTAATCCAACAGGTTATGGGCCCAGCCCATCAACCAAAAAACGGAGTTTACATAAAAGGCCGTGTTTCCGAAGGTTTTTTTTTGATACGTTCGTGTGATCTCGTGAAAGAAAACTCTTCGTTCGGTGTTTAAAGAAAACGGTGTTCTGTTGTAAAGATGAGTTGGTTTTCTAATTCCTCGGATAACATAACGATTAAGAATGATTTGGATCTGCACGATATAATTTTGTATGTAATAGTGTTTTTAATTATTATCGTGTTAATCGCGTTTAACGGAATACGCAAGTGCCGTAAAATTAATAAACAATTAGTGAACCTAAGTCGTGCATAAAACGGAACGTTAAATAAAATGTTTAATTTTCTATAAAAAAAAAAAAAAAAAAAAAAAAAAAAAAAAAAAAAAAAAAAAAAAAAAAAATGTGTATTTAAAAAAGGTGTTTTTCTGTTTAAAAAGGTGAATGCGTGGTAACAGCGCAAATTAAAAAGCATAAAAAAGTTTTTTTTTTTGGTGCGTGGTTTTAAAAGCGTGAATCAAAAATTATTAAAATGGCAGAAAGTGCGGAAATTCAGGTGTTTAACATCGAAAAATTAAAAAACAAAACCAATTTCGAGGTGTGGAAATTTGAGGCCACGATATTACTCGAAGAAAAAGGTCTGTTTGATATGGTCTCGGGCAGAAAACAGAAACCCGTGGATGACAAGTCTAAAGAGTTTGTCGAATGGGCGAAACGAGATGCTCAAGCCAAAAGGATAATCCTGACAACTCTCGATAGAAGTCTTCTCACACATGTAATGTCCTGTAATTCGGCGCAGGAAATGTTCTCAAAATTGAGTGAGGTCTTCGGTAGAAGCAATGGGGAACTAAAGTGCGTGTTAATGCGCGAATTCTTCGAAGCCAAATTTGAAAAGGGTGTTCCACTTATGAAAAATGTAAGTAGAATTGAAAATATTTTTCATCAATTAAAAGCCATTGACAAAACTATGGATGAAGAGATGCTGATGACAAAAATTCTTAGCATTTTGCCGGAACGATTGCACATTTTTTCAACGGCGTGGGAACTGTCCACCAAAGCAGATAAAACCTATCAAAATCTACTGTCAAAATTGATGGCAGAGGATGATAGATACAAAAGTCCAAAAGAGGAAGGCGTTGCCTTCTCTGCAAGCACCAAGACACAAGCAAAGTGTTTCAAATGTCAAGAGCTTGGTCACTATAAAAAGGACTGCAAAAAGAATATGGCAGTAAAGTGTGCGACTTGTAACAAATTTGGGCACCTGACCAAAAACTGTCGAAGCAATCAAAAAAAATGCAAGATCTGTAAGAAAACAAATCATACAGAAGAAACTTGTTTTTTCCGAGATAAGAATCAAGAAACCAAAAACGGTGGTTCATCAAGCAAAGTGTCTTTTTTGATGGAACCAAAATCAGAAAAGAACGACTCAAAAGTTGAATGGGTGATTGACTCAGGGTCAACTCAACACATAACCAATGATATCAATTGCTTACAAAATATCAATGATCAAAGATGCAGTGTAGGTGTGGCAAAAAAGGGTAACGAACTCGAAATTACTAATGCAGGTGACATCGAAGGTGAAAACTTTGTTTTGAAAAATGTCTTGTTTTCTGAACAACTGAGCAGAAACCTACTGTCTGTGAATGCTGTGGTCCAAAGTGGTGGAATAGTGATTTTTGACAAGCAAGGAGTCTCCATTCAAAAGGACGGAGAAATTATCATCAAAGGAACTCGTCAAGAAAATGGACTGTTCGTGACACACTTAGGATTGCAAGAAAAAACTTCGTTCATGATAGCGTGTAAAAAACCTAATTGGCATAAAAGATTAGGTCACTTGGGTATCGACAACCTCGTTTTACTTAAATCCATTTCGGAGGGGATGGATTTGGAAAGTGATATAAAATCAAAAAGTGATGTAAAATTAAAAGGTGATGTAAATATAACTAAAAATAATTGTGATGTGTGCTTAACGACAAAATTTACTAAAAAACCGTTTAAAAATTCGCGAGATAAAGCGGGCCGACCCCTTGAAATTTTGCATACGGATCTTTGCGGACCAATAGATCCGCCGACATATGATAACAAAAATTATTTTTAGACTGTAACGGACGATTATACAGGATTTACAATGACCGAATTATTATCGCGTAAAAGTGAGGCAAGCGAAGCCCTAAAGTGTTTTGTGTTGCAAATGGAAACCAAATTAAACGCGAAAGTGGAAAAAATTCGGAGTGATCGTGGAGGCGAATTTACCGGAAACGATTTCATAAGCTGGGTCAAACAAAGAGGAACTCAAATGGACTTTTCACCTCCTCATACGCCCCAGTTAAATGGAACCGCGGAAAGAAAAAACCGTACGATTATGGACCGGGCGCGAGCTCTTATCGCGGAGTGAGGACTTAAAAAGTTTATGTGGGGGGAAGCAGTACTGACTGCAACATACCTTATCAATCGTAGCCCAAAAAGAGGCATGAATAAAACGCCCTACGAAAACTGGTTTGCGGAACCTCCAAATCTCAAAAATATTCGTGTGTTCGGAAGCATCGCATATGCAAAAAATACGGGATTTCTTAAAAAGCTCGAAAACAGAGCCAATAAATACATATTTGTGGGTTACGCGCCACATGCGTATAGACTTTACGACCCTGTTAAACGGAAAATAGTCATATCGCGCGAAGTCGAGGTAATCGGAGAAAATTACGAATACGAAGATTCGATGAAAGAAAACGACGTAACACGTGTGCGAATTGTATCGGATCAACGCGAACAGGACGAAGACAATCAACTGGACGTGAGCATTGCTGATTCAACAGAATCGTCACTCGAACTCGAGACAAGTGATCTGAATGACGAAGACTGGCACCCGACAGAGGGGGATGAGGGGAGCGACACGGAGACAGAAGCTAACAGAACCATCATTTCTACAGAACAAAAGCGATATCCTGAGAGAGAAAGACAGAATGCAAAACGGTATCCAGATCACGAGGTGCTGCTAGCACAAGCGCAAGGAGAGCCAACCAGCGTTGCCGAAGCGATGCAATCAACTGACCGCGACAAATGGCGTGAGGCTATGGTAAATGAATTTGATTCTCTGATTAAAAATAAAACGTGGACTTTAATTGAGCCACCTGAAAATAAGAAATCAATCGTTAAATCTAAATGGGTTTTCAAAATTAAGCAAGGCGTAAATGGTGAAATCGATCGCTACAAAGCTCGATTAGTTGCGAAGGGCTTTACCCAAATTAAGGGAGTTAATTATTTTGAAACTTTCTCGCCTGTCGTTAGATTTTCTACGATTCGGTTTTTAATAGCTATTGCAGTAAAATTAAAATTAAAGATTGAACATCTAGATGTAGAAACAGCCTTTTTAAATGGGGAGCTACAAGAAACTGTGTTTATATCTCAACCTGAAGGTTTCATTAAAAAGGGAGAGGAAAATAAAGTTTGCCATCTACAAAAAGCTATTTATGGTTTGAAACAGGCGTCGGTAACCTGGAACCAAACCATAGAAAAAAGTTTGGTAAAATTAGGGTTTATAAAATCTTTACATGAGGCATGTATTTTTTACAAAATTGAAAAAGAGACAATCATCATAATCGCAATTTATGTTGATGATTTTTTATTGTTTTCTAACGATGAGAAAGAAAAGGAACGAATAAAAGCCAGCTTAATGCAAGAATACAAAATGAAAGATTTGGGAGAACTCGAATATTGCCTTGGAATAAATTTCCAACGGAATAAAAACAACGGTAAAATTTCATTGAATCAAAAGCAGTATATCTTAAAAGATATAATGACCAAAGCATTGCCGAAATTGAAACACAACTTTTGTGTCTCTAACTTTGTCAATACAGGTGAACAAAATGATAAAATAATGTTTGTTCTTACGTTTATTTTTAGCTTTAAGAAAAAATTTGTAAAGACGAGGTTAGGAGTCATCGTAAATGACAATTAGTATTAAGTTTACAGGTACGTAACATTAAATTCCAGGTGTGGAAATTAACGTCAACATTTATAAAAAAACAAAACAAAAAAAAAATTCAAAGGAAGAACATAAAAACCAACTATAGAAAAAAGAGATTAAAAAATTGAGTGGGGGTGTAGAAAATAAGCAATTATTTCATTCTTTTTTCCCGACTGATTGTAAGTCATGCATCTATGTGTGAAGACACATGTGTATAAAGAAAAACCATACATCAGCATAAAGCTGAGACTTTTCCTACATTCTCTCTCTCTGCTTTTCTATTGCGCTTCTCGCACTAGTCTTCCTTCAGCTACGTATTGTGCAACAAGCCTCGTCTAAAAATTGAAACCATGTTTATAAAATAAATCAAAATATTTCCTCTAAAACTCCGCTTTAGTTGATGAGTCTGATTACTTAATCCAACAGCAATCGATTCCTAGGGTCCAAACACCTAGGGATCGATGCCTAACTCGAAATTTTTCTCCGCGACGAAAATCGAAAAAAATCAAAGGGGTTACATCGTCCGTTTTTTCGGCCGAAAAATCGAAGTATCGCAGATCGGCTTATCATGTGACTTTTCCGACGTAAAATGGTCCGAGAAAGCGATTCCAACGGTCGCCGGATCGATTCGAGTACTCCTTCTCGAGGAATCGGCGGTTTTTCCGAATCAGGTTCCTTGGGATTTGAGCATAGCCGGATCCTCCGGTTCCCTGACCGATTCCAAGAGAACGAAGCTTCGGATCGATTTGCGGATTGTTGCAATCGATTTCTAGGGTCCAAACACCTAGGGATCGATGCCTAACTCAAAATTTTTCTCCGCGACGAAAATCGAAAAAAATCAAAGGGGTTACATCGTCCGTTTTTTCGGCCGAAAAATCGAAGTATCGCAGATCGGCTTATCATGTGACTTTTCCGACGTAAAATGGTCCGAGAAATCGATTCCAACGGTCGCCAGATCGATTCGAGTACTCCTTCTCGAGGAATCGGCGGTTTTTCCGAATCAGGTTCCTTGGGATTTGAGCATAGCCGGATCCTCCGGTTCCCTGACCGATTCCAAGAGAACGAAGCTTCGGATCGATTTGCGGATTGTTGCAATCGATTTCTAGGGCCCAAACACCTAGGGATCGATGCCTAACTCAAAATTTTTCTCCGCGACGAAAATCGAAAAAAATCAAAGGGGTTACATCGTCCGTTTTTTCGGCCGAAAAATCGAAGTATCGCAGATCGGCTTATCATGTGACTTTTCCGACGTAAAATGGTCCGAGAAATCGATTCCAACGGTCGCCAGATCGATTCGAGTACTCCTTCTCGAGGAATCGGCGGTTTTTCCGAATCAGGTTCCTTGGGATTTGAGCATAGCCGGATCCTCCGGTTCCCTGACCGATTCCAAGAGAACGAAGCTTCAGATCGATTTGCGGATTGTTGCAATCGATTCCTCGGGTCCGAATACCTAGGGATCGATGCCTAACTCGAAATTTTTATTGGGGGGGCAAACCAACTTTTGAGAGATGCACTATGGGGGGTCTGGGGGACACACCCCCCCCCCCTCCCCCAGTGAGAGGGGGGTCCGGGGGTCCCCCCCGGAAAAAATTGAAAATGCAGGCTCTCTTGGACGATATTTTAAGCAATGTTATCGCATACAAATGCCACCAAATTTAAACAAACTAAAAATAGATTTTACAATTATTTTCTTCATTCCTCAGGCAAAAAGGGAACTTTTCAGTTTGGACTTTCAGCTTATTGATAAAACTGATATTTCTAGGCTTTGGGAAACTTTGGGCACGTTGCATAGCCATGAATTGCAAGTGAAGCGGCCCCAGTTTCAAAAGGTATAAAAACTCTTGAGGGCGATTGACTCCATTTTCCGAGCTGAATCGATAGAGTGGTCACAAGCTGGGTTTTGGCGTCATCACCTTTTTGCCCATGTTGCATAGCCATGAATTGCAAGTGAAGCGGCCCCAGTTTCAAAAGATATAAAAACCCTTGAGGGCGATCGACTCCATTTTCCAAACTGAATGGATAGAGTGGTCACAAGCTGGGTTTTGGCGTCATCACCTTTTTGCCCATGTTGCATAGCCATGAATTGCAAGTGAAGCGGCCCCAGTTTCAAAAGATATAAAAACCCTTGAGGGTGTAACAACTCTTTACTGTTGTCACTTATAAATAAGAGAAAAAGGGAAAAACAACAAGGAAAATAAATGCCAAAAGCAACAAGGAGAACTTTTACAAAATTCTATTCAAATGTTCAAAGTATCACAGCTCAATAATAATATCACAAAGTTACAGACACAAAATTAGTGCTCCGTCAAAATTAATTTCAATCGAGCGGACAAACATGTCGCTTGACAAAAAGTTTTATAAATCAAAAGGATGAGATTAACAAACAGTCTTTTGTACTGTCATACACACAACAATAATACACACACACACAAGATCACCAGATCAAATATTAAATAAAAGGTATGCACCGCATAAGGTACAATGAAATCCGTCAAATGAAAATATTATTTAGCGCAATGAAACTTGTCGCTTGAAAATTCTTAAATCAGTCGGGTGAGATCAACAAAAGTAACTCGGTCAAAAACTCTCACAGACACAACAGGAAAAATCTGCTGGTTCTTTACTTTAAATCAAACTTTTAGTTGCACCGCAATCGGATACATTAAATAGAGTAAATAAGCACATGGCCAATACGTAGTTGACTAGAATAACGTGACGATTTCAATTTATAAGAAAATTACACAATTCCTGACACACTCACACACACATACTCACACATATGACAAAAAAAAAGGGGGGGACAAAAGTTTAAATTTCAAGAAAATATATATGCTGGATAAAAACCTGCGTTGCCGAACGGTTAGGGTATTACTTAGTGGCCGCAGCCGATGACCAAAACCTGATTAACGCCTTCTCGAATGACTATTAGACCAAGATGATTATGACTTCATATCAGAAATATCCGTTGGTAAAGATGTAAATAAATAGTAAAATCTAGCTCACGTTAATAAATCCAGAGATGATGATGTGGAGATAAACGAAGAACGTAGAACTAATCCAAACGGTTTGAAGCGTAGATTCACTTATATCCAATCGGTTACGAAGCGTAGATTTAAATCATTGAAGACACCCAAAGAGGCGTATATCTTTAAATCGAGCGAAACGGCTCAAGACGTAGAAATCCAAAGATAAATTATCCAGACATAAAGGGGTAGATCAGAACAGGAACACAAAACATGAAGTAGGCCAAATCAGCCATCTAGTACAGGTACGAACAGAGACTGCAAACAGCGATTGCAACAGCGACTGAAACAGCGACTGTAACAGCGACAGCGACAGCGACCCTGTATGAAACAATTTCCAAGCAAAAAATAATAACACAGAAATAACTTAGATAACCTAGAAAACACACAGCAGATGAATGAGCTCTTGGCTAGAAATAATTGAATTGACTAACAATCTTTTGATTTGAGAATTTGAGATTAGCCTCATGGCCTAAGCCTTTCAACAAAGTTCCATTTCTGGTTAACAATTTCGATTTTAAGAAAACGGAGGCACTTTACAAAATAGGAAAATATTAAAGAGAAATGAGCTGAGATCTAATGAGAAAATGCTTCGTCTTTAAGAGACAACTTGGAAAAGGGAAAAAGGGAATCAGTAAGAGAAAGCACATGGTTGAAAGCCTAAAATAAAGCCTACAAGGATTTTAAAGTTACACCTGAGGAAAGAGAAAAATTACGTTTTGCCTGAAAATAAAGGTTACACAAGTTAAGACATTGAAAGGGTTTTGAAAGGACAAGAAAGAGAGATTAAAATGCAGCAATGGACGGCAGAAGGCCTCCATGCAATCGTACAGGAGGTTGATTTGAGACAGAGTGTCGTCAAGGCCAGAAGGGCTCGTTAAATATTCGGCAATGAATTTAAAAGGCAATTTCAGATCTCATAAACAATAATTAACAAAAGAAGTTTTCCCTTTGTGCTCTGGCAAGAGAGAGAGAGAAATATGAAAACAGAAAGGGAAATGGTAGCACGTGCCTTGGCAATGAATACGACAAAGACTCGACAAAACCACAAGAGAAAAGTCACTCAAAACAAATCAAAAATAACTTACCCAATACTGGGGATGGAGAATTCAATCGCTCAATGTATTTCAGCAAAGGTATCAAAAGAGAAACGTAGACTAAAATCCTGATACAGTTAAAATGGAGTACTTAAACAACATTCAGACACGAAGCACAAAGTGAGACGGGAGCTCTCTCTCCAGTGTCCAACCGGCACGCTGGAGAGAGACCACTCGAATGAAGAACGCTTGGTTACACAAGGCCTGGCTTCCGCTAGGAAAGCTTCCAGAACCTTCTAGAACCTTCTAGAACAAATCGGCGTTTCCGCCGCTCCGCCCTGAGAGTGATCGAGGATAGAGCGTAAAGAGGAAACGGATAACTCGCGAAAATGAACTGGTCTTTCTTTCGGATGGATGCCGCTGATGAGTTTTCACACATGAATACAAATAATTGTTCCGAAAATCGGCACAAGGGCGATTGACTCCATTTTCCGAGCTGAATCGATAGAGTGGTCACAAGCTGGGTTATCGCGTCATCACCTTTTTGCCAATGTTGCATAGCCATGAATTGCAAGTGAAGCGGCCCCAGTTTCAAAAGATATAAAAACCCTTGAGGGCGATCAACTCCATTTTCGAAACTGAATGGATAGAGTGGTCACAAGCTGGGTTTTGGCGTCATCACCTTTTTGCCCATGTTGCATAGCCATGAATTGCAAGTGAAGCGGCCCCAGTTTCAAAAGATATAAAAACCCTTGAGGGATCAACTCCATTTTCCAAACTGAATCGATAGAGTGGTCACAAGCTGGGTTTTGGCGTCATCACCTTTTTGCCCACGTTGCATAGCCATGAATTGCAAGTGAAGCGGCCCCAGTTTCAAAAGATATAAAAACCCTTGATGGCGATTGACTCCATTTTCCGAGCTGAATCGATAGAGTGGTCACAAGCTGGGTTTTGGCGTCATCACCTTTTTGCCCATGTTGCATAGCCATGAATTGCAAGTGAAGCGGCCCCAGTTTCAAAAGATATAAAAACCCTTGATGGCGATTGACTCCATTTTCCGAGCTGAATCGATAGAGTGGTCACAAGCTGGGTTTTGGCGTCATCACCTTTTTGCCCATGTTGCATAGCCATGAATTGCAAGTGAAGCGGCCCCAGTTTCAAAAGATATAAAAACCCTTGAGGGCGATCGACTCCATTTTCCAAACTGAATGGATAGAGTGGTCACAAGCTGGGTTTTGGCGTCATCACCTTTTTGCCAATGTTGCATAGCCATGAATTGCAAGTGAAGCGGTCCCAGTTTCAAAAGATATAAAAACCCTTGAGGGCGATTGACTCCATTTTCCGAGCTGAATCGATAGAGTGGTCACAAGCTGGGTTTTCGCGTCATCACCTTTTTGCCAATGTTGCATAGCCATGAATTGCAAGTGAAGCGGCCCCAGTTTCAAAAGATATAAAAACCCTTGAGGGCGATCAACTCCATTTTCGAAACTGAATGGATAGAGTGGTCACAAGCTGGGTTTTTGCGTCATCACCTTTTTGCCCATGTTGCATCGCCATGAATTGCAAGTGAAGCGGCCCCAGTTTCAAAAGAAAGAAAAACCCTTGAGGGCGATTGACTCCATTTTCTAAATTGAATCGATAGAGTGGTCACAAGCTGTGGTTTGGCGTCATCAACTTTTTGCCCATGTTGCATATAGCCATGAATTACAAGTGGAGCGGCCCCAGTTTCAAAAGATATAAAAACCCTTGAGGGCGATCGACTCCATTTTCCAAGCTAAATTGATAGAGTGGTCACAAGCTGGGTTTTGGCGCCATCACCTTTTTGCCCATGTTGCATAGCCATGAATTGCAAGTGAAGCGGCCCCAGTTTCAAAAGATATAAAAACCCTTGAGGGATCAACTCCATTTTCCAAACTGAATCGATAGAGTGGTCACAAGCTGGGTTTTGGCGTCATCACCTTTTTGCCCACGTTGCATAGCCATGAATTGCAAGTGAAGCGGCCCCAGTTTCAAAAGATATAAAAACCCTTGAGGGCGATTGACTCCATTTTCCGAGCTGAATCGATAGAGTGGTCACAAGCTGGGTTTTGGCGTCATCACCTTTTCGCCCATGTTGCATAGCCATGAATTGCAAGTGAAGCGGCCCCAGTTTCAAAAGATATAAAAACCCTTGTATGCGATCGACTCCATTTTCCAAACTGAATGGATAGAGTGGTCACAAGCTGGGTTTTGGCGTCATCACCTTTTTGCCCATGTTGCATAGCCATGAATTGCAAGTGAAGCGGCCCCAGTTTCAAAAGATATAAAAACCCTTGAGGGCGATCGACTCCATTTTCCAAACTGAATGGATAGAGTGGTCACAAGCTGGGTTTTGGCGTCATCACCTTTTCGCCCATGTTGCATAGCCATGAATTGCAAGTGAAGCGGCCCCAGTTTCAAAAGATATAAAAACCCTTGAGGGCGATTGACTCCATTTTCCGAGCTGAATCGATAGAGTGGTCACAAGCTGGGTTTTGGCGTCATCACCTTTTTGCCCATGTTGCATAGTCATGAATTGCAAGTGAAGCGGCCCCAGTTTCAAAAGATATAAAAACCCTTGAGGGCGATCGACTCAATTTTCCAAGCTGAATCGATAGATATAATCGATAGCTGGGTTTTGGTGACACACCATTCATCGTCAAATATAACTATGCAGTTTTAGGGGCCGTCAAATTGCACAGTTATGCTTAACGAACGGAACATCAAACAAACTTGCAACGGTAGGCTCACCTGCCGTTTTAAGCAAGGGCGGATCCAGCAATATGGCAACCATGTATTCTTCCCATTTGAACGTATGAGGAAGAATCGATTCTCGAGGGGGCCATGGCCCCTTGACTAATCGATTGTTTCTCACGCATTCAAATGGGAAGAATACGAAGGGCTATAGGTTGACTCCTTTATTTGAAGACTTGATGAAAGTAGAGGCCCTATATACTAGGAGAGTTGCGCCAAGACTCTCAAAAAGAAGAAGAAGATGCGGATCAATGGAGCCCCCAAGAAGCAAAATTCAAATGGCGGTTGGCCGTTTGCCTCTGCGCTGTTGCCGCGATTTTACTACTTTTAATAGAGGTTAGGTTCTGAATCTTGCCAATAACGGTCGTCAGTGGCGTAAACTTGGAATTTTTATTGGGGGGGCAAACCAACTTTTGAGAGATGCACTATGGGGGGTCTGGGGGACACACCCCCCCTCCCCCAGTGAGAGGGGGGTCCGGGGGTCCCCCCCGGAAAAAATTGAAAATGCAGGCTCTCTTGGACGATATTTTAAGCAATGTTATCGCATACAAATGCCACCAAATTTAAACAAATTAAAAATATATTTTACAATTATTTTCTTCATTCCTCAGGCAAAAAGGGAACTTTTCAGTTTAGACTTTCAGCTTATTGATAAAACTGATATTTCTAGGCTTTGGGAAACTGTTCCTCACGGTGAGAAGTCATCTGGAAATTTAAAACTGCAGTAAATGTAATGTTCCACTTAGTGGCGTAAAATTTTAGATTCTTTTTGAGGGGAGGGGGTAGCAAATAGTCCGATACTATGGGGAATCTGGGGGGACACTTTCCAGTAATAGGGGGTCTGGGGGTATTCCCCCAGAAAAATTTGAACATTTGGGTTCGCTCAGACTATATTTTAAGCAATTGAATCTTTCAAAAATAACCAACCGACAGAACAGAAGTTAGTAGACTCAATGTATATTTTCTTTATTTCATTGACAGCAGAGGAATTATTCACTTTAGATTTACTTTAGGTGCAGTTTCAGGGTAAAATAAAGCCACTTATTCTTGCCATTTTTTGCTTCTCGGTCCCTGTAATTATTCCTTTCTTTCTTTATTTTTTTGTATTTTTCCGTCTTTTCTTTTCTCCCTCCCTCTTTTTCCCTCCTCCTTTTCATCAAATTATTGGGGGGGCAAAATGATACTTTGCCCCCCTTCTCAAATATTGGAGGGGCAAAAAGGTCATGCCCCCCCCTAAGATTACGCCACTGTAGGGATCGATGCCTAACTGGAAATTTTTCTCCACGACGAGAATCGAAAAAAATCAAAGGGGTTACATCGTCCGTTTTTTCGGCCGAAAAAGCGAAGTATCGCAGATCGGCTTATCATGTGACTTTTCCGACGTAAAATGGTCCGAGAAAGCGATTCCAACGGTCGCCGGATCGATTCGAGTACTCCTTCTCGAGGAATCGGCGGTTTTTCCGAATCAGGTTCCTTGGGATTTGAGCATAGCCGGATCCTCCGGTTCCCTGACCGATCCCAAGAGAACGAAGCTTCGGATCGATTTGCGGATTGTTGCAATCGATTCCTCGGGTCCGAATACCTAGGGATTGATGCCTAACTCGAAATTTTTCTCTGCGACGAAAATCGAAAAAAATCATAGGGGTTACATCGTCCGTTTTTTCGGCCGAAAAATCGAAGTATCGCAGATCGGCTTATCATGTGACTTTTCCGACGTAAAATGGTCCGAGAAAGCGATTCCAACGGTCGCCGGATCGATTCGAGTACTCCTTCTCGAGGAATCGGCGGTTTTTCCGAATCAGGTTCCTTGGGGTTTGAGCATAGCCGGATCCTCCGGTTCCCTGACCGATTCCAAGAGAACGAAGCTACGGATCGATTTGCGGATTGTTGCAATCGATTCCTCGGGTCCGAATACCTAGGGATCGATGCCTAACTCGAAATTTTTATTGGGGGGGGCAAACCAACTTTTGAGAGATGCACTATGGGGGGTCTGGGGGACACACCCCCCCCCTCCCCCAGTGAGAGGGGGGTCCGGGGGTCCCCCCCGGAAAAAATTGAAAATGCAGGCTCTCTTGGACGATATTTTAAGCAATGTTATCGCATACAAATGCCACCAAATTTAAACAAATTAAAAATATATTTTACAATTATTTTCTTCATTCCTCAGGCAAAAAGGGAACTTTTCAGTTTAGACTTTCAGCTTATTGATAAAACTGATATTTCTAGGCTTTGGGAAACTGTTCCTCACGGTGAGAAGTCATCTGGAAATTTAAAACTGCAGTAAATGTAATGTTCCACTTAGTGGCGTAAAATTTTAGATTCTTTTTGAGGGGAGGGGGTAGCAAATAGTCCGATACTATGGGGAATCTGGGGGGACACTTTCCAGTAATAGGGGGTCTGGGGTATTCCCCCAGAAAAATTTGAACATTTGGGTTCGCTCAGACTATATTTTAAGCAATTGAATCTTTCAAAAATAACCAACCGACAGAACAGAAGTTAGTAGACTCAATGTATATTTTCTTTATTTCATTGACAGCCGAGGAATTATTCACTTTAGATTTACTTTAGGTGCAGTTTCAGGGTAAAATAAAGCCACTTATTCTTGCCATTTTTTGCTTCTCGGTCCCTGTAATTATTCCTTTCTTTCTTTATTTTTTTGTATTTTTCCGTCTTTTCTTTTCTCCCTCCCTCTTTTTCCCTCCTCCTTTTCATCAAATTATTGGGGGGGCAAAATGATACTTTGCCCCCCTTCTCAAATATTGGAGGGGCAAAAAGGTCATGCCCCCCCTAAGATTACGCCACTGTAGGGATCGATGCCTAACTCGAAATTTTTCTCCACGACGAAAATCGAAAAAAATCAAAGGGGTTACATCGTCCGTTTTTTCGGCCGAAAAATCGAAGTATCGCAGATCGGCTTATCATGTGACTTTTCCGACGTAAAATGGTCCGAGAAAGCGATTCCAACGGTCGCCGGATCGATTCGAGTACTCCTTCTCGAGGAATCGGCGGTTTTTCCGAATCAGGTTCCTTGGGGTTTGAGCATAGCCGGATCATCCGGTTCCCTGACCGATTCCAAGAGAACGAAGCTACGGATCGATTTGCGGATTGTTGCAATCGATTCCTCGGGTCGGAATACCTAGGGATCGATGCCTAACTCGAAATTTTCCGCCGCGCCGAAAATCGAAAAAAATCAAAGGGGTTACATCGTCCGTTTTTTCGGCCGCAAAAGCGAAGTATCGCAGCTCGGCTTATCATGTGACTTTTCCGACGTAAAATGGTCCGAGAGATCGATTCCAATGGTCGCCGGATCGATTGGAGTACTCCTTCTCGAGTAATCGGCGGTTTTTCCGAATCAGGTTCCTTGGGATTTGAGCATAGCCGGATCCTCCGGTTCCCTGACCGATTCTAAGAGAACGAAGCTTCGGATCAATTTGCGGATTGTTGCAATCGATTCCTCGGGTCCGAATACCTAGGGATCGATGCCTAACTCGAAATTTTTATTGGGGGGGGCAAACCAACTTTTGAGAGATGCACTATGGGGGGTCTGGGGGACACACCCCCCCCTCCCCCAGTGAGAGGGGGGTCCGGGGGTCCCCCCCGGAAAAAATTGAAAATGCAGGCTCTCTTCGACGATATTTTAAGCAATGTTATCGCATACAAATGCCACCAAATTTAAACAAACTAAAAATAGATTTTACAATTATTTTCTTCATTCCTCAGGCAAAAAGGGAACTTTTCAGTTTAGACTTTCAGCTTATTGATAAAACTGATATTTCTAGGCTTTGGGAAACTTTAGGCACGTTGCATAGCCATGAATTGCAAGTGAAGCGGCCCCAGTTTCAAAAGATATAAAAACCCTTGATGGCGATTGACTCCATTTTCCGAGCTGAATCGATAGAGTGGTCACAAGCTGGGTTTTGGCGTCATCACCTTTTTGCCCATGTTGCATAGCCATGAATTGCAAGTGAAGCGGCCCCAGTTTCAAAAGATATAAAAACTCTTGAGGGCGATTGACTCCATTTTCCGAGCTGAATCGATAGAGTGGTCACAAGCTGGGTTTTGGCGTCATCACCTTTTTGCCCATGTTGCATAGCCATGAATTGCAAGTGAAGCGGCCCCAGTTTCAAAAGATATAAAAACCCTTGAGGGCGATCGACTCCATTTTCCAAACTGAATGGATAGAGTGGTCACAAGCTGGGTTTTGGCGTCATCACCTTTTTGCCCATGTTGCATAGCCATGAATTGCAAGTGAAGCGGCCCCAGTTTCAAAAGATATAAAAACCCTTGAGGGCGATTGACTCCATTTTCCGAGCTGAATGGATAGAGTGGTCACAAGCTGGGTTTTGGCGCCATCACCATTTTGCCCATGTTGCATAGCCATGAATTGCAAGTGAAGCGGCCCCAGTTTCAAAAGATATAAAAACCCTTGAGGGATCAACTCCATTTTCCAAACTGAATCGATAGAGTGGTCACAAGCTGGGTTTTGGCGTCATCACCTTTTTGCCCACGTTGCATAGCCATGAATTGCAAGTGAAGCGGCCCCAGTTTAAAAAGATAAAAAAACCCTTGAGGGCGATTGACTCCTTTTTCCGAGCTGAATCGATAGAGTGGTCACAAGCGGGGTTTTTGGCGTCATCCCCTTTTTGCCCATGTTGCATAGCCATGAATTGCAAGTGAAGGGGCCCCCAGTTTCAAAAGATAAAAAAACCCCTTTGAGGGCGATTGACCCTTTTTCCGAGCTGAATCGATAGAGTGGTCACAAGCTGGGTTTTCGCGTCATAAACCTTTTTGCCAATGTTGCATAGCCATGAATTGCAAGTGAAGGGGCCCCCAGTTTCAAAAGATATAAAAACCCTTGAGGGCGATCAACTCCATTTTCCAAACTGAATCGATAGAGTGGTCACAAGCGGGGTTTTGGCGTCATCCCCTTTTTTGCCCATGTTGCATAGCCATGAATTGCAAGTGAAGCGGCCCCAGTTTAAAAAGAAAGAAAAACCCTTGAGGGCGTTTGACCCATTTTCTAAACTGAATCGATAGAGTGGTCAAAAGCTGGGTTTTGGCGTCATCCCCTTTTTTGCCCATGTTGCATAGCCATGAATTGCAAGTGAAGCGGCCCCAGTTTCAAAAGATAAAAAAAACCCTTGTATGCGATCGACTCCATTTTCCAAACTGAATGGATAGAGTGGTCACAAGCTGGGTTTTGGCGTCATCCCCTTTTTTCCCCATTTTGCATACCCATGAATTGCAAGTGAAGGGGCCCCCCAGTTTCAAAAGATATAAAAACCCTTGAGGGCGATCGACTCCATTTTCCAAACTGAATGGATAGAGTGGTCACAAGCTGGGTTTTGGCGTCATCACCTTTTCGCCCATGTTGCATAGCCATAAATTTGCAAGTGAAGCGGCCCCAGTTTCAAAAGATATAAAAACCCTTGAGGGCGATTGACTCCTTTTTCCGAGCTGAATCGATAGAGTGGTCACAAGCGGGGTTTTTGGCGTCATCACCTTTTTGCCCATGTTGCATAGTCATGAATTGCAAGTGAAGGGGCCCCCAGTTTCAAAAGATATAAAAACCCTTGAGGGCGATCGACTAAATTTTTCCAAGCTGAATCGATAGATATAATCGATAGCTGGGTTTTGGTGACACACCATTCATCGTCAAATATAACTATGCATTTTTAGGGGCCGTCAAATTGCACAGTTATGCTTAACGAACGGAACATCAAACAAACTTGCAACGGTAGGCTCACCTGCCGTTTTAAGCAAGGGCGGATCCAGCAATATGGCAACCATGTATTCTTCCCATTTGAACGTATGAGGAAGAATCGATTCTCGAGATGGCCATGGCCCCTTGACTAATCGATTGTTTCTCACGCATTCAAATGGGAAGAATACGAAGGGCTATAGGTTGACTCCTTTTTTGAAGACTTGATGAAAGTAGAGCCCCTATATACTAGGAGAGTTGCGCCAAGACTCTCAAAAAAGAAAGAAGATGCGGATCAATGGAGCCCCAAGAAGCAAAATTCAAATGGCGGTTGGCCGTTTGCCTCTGCGCTGTTGCCGCGATTTTGCTACTTTTAATAGAGGTTAGGTTTGAATCTTGCCAATAACGGTCGTCAGTGGCGTAAACTTGGAATTTTTATTGGGGGGGGGGAAAACCCAAACTTTTGAGAGATGCACTATGGGGGGTCTGGGGGACACACCCCCCCTCCCCCAGTGAGAGGGGGGTCCGGGGGTCCCCCCCCCGGGAAAAAAAATTTAAAATGCAGGCTCTCTTGGACGATATTTTAAGCAATGTTATCGCATACAAATGCCCCCAAATTTTAAAAAAAATTAAAAAAAATATTTTTCAATTATTTTCTTCATTCCTCAGGCAAAAAGGGAACTTTTTAGTTTAGACTTTCAGCTTATTGATAAAACTGATATTTTAGGGTTTGGGGAAAATGTTCCCCACGGTGAGAAGTCATCTGGAAATTTAAAACTGCAGTAAATGTAATGTTCCACTTAGTGGCGTAAAAATTTTTGATTCTTTTTTTTAGGGGAGGGGGGAGCAAATAGTCCGATACTATGGGGGAAACTGGGGGGACACTTTCCCGTAATAGGGGGTCTGGGGGGATTCCCCCAGAAAAATTTGAACATTTTGGGGTTTGCTCAGACTATATTTTTAAACATTGAATCTTTCAAAAATAACCAACCGACAGAACAGAAGTTAGTAGACTCAATGTATATTTTCTTTTTTCATTGACAGCAGAGGAATTATTCACTTTAGATTTACTTTAGGTGCAGTTTCAGGGTAAAAAAAAAGCCACTTATTCTTGCCATTTTTTGCTTCTCGGTCCCTGTAATTATTCCTTTCTTTTTTATTTTTTTGTATTTTTCCGTCTTTTCTTTTCTCCCTCCCTCTTTTTCCCTCCTCCTTTTCATCAAATTATTGGGGGGGCAAAATGATACTTTGCCCCCCTTCTCAAATATTGGGGGGCAAAAAGGTCATGCCCCCCCCTAAGATTACGCCACTGTAGGGATCGATGCCTAACTCGAAATTTTCTCCACGACGAAAATCGAAAAAAATCAAAGGGGTTACATCGTCCGTTTTTTTGGCCGAAAAAGCGAAGTATCGCAGATCGGCTTATCATGTGACTTTTTCCCACGTAAAATGGTCCGAGAAATCGATTCCAACGGTCGCCGGATCGATTCGAGTACTCCTTCTCGAGGAATCGGCGGTTTTTTCCCAATCAGGTTCCTTGGGATTTGAGCATAGCCGGATCCTCCGGTTCCCTGACCGATCCCAAGAGAACGAAGCTTTGGATCGATTTGCGGATTGTTGCAATCGATTCCTCGGGTCCGAATACCTAGGGGTCGATGCCTAACTCGAAATTTTTTTCTGCGACGAAAAACGAAAAAATCCCAAAAGGGGGTTTCATCGTCCGTTTTTTCGGCCGAAAAATCGAAGTATCGCAGATCGGTTATCATGTGACTTTTCCGACGTAAAAAGGTCCGAGAAAGCGATTCCAACGGTCGCCGGATCGATTCGAGTACTCCTTCTCGAGGAATCGGCGGTTTTTTTTCCCAATCAGGTTCCTTGGGGTTTGGGGCATAGCCGGATCCTCCGGTTCCCTGACCGATTCCAAGAGAACGAAGCTACGGATCGATTTTCGGATTGTTGCAATCGATTCCTCGGGTCGGAATACCTAGGGGTCGATGCCTAACTCGAAATTTTTTCCCCCGCGCCGAAAATCGAAAAAAATCAAAGGGGTTACATCGTCCGTTTTTTGGGCCAAAAAAACAAAGTATCCTCGGATCGGTTTTCCGAAAAAAAGGTCCGGAAATTTAACTGCCGGATCTTGGGTCCCCTTTCAGGAACGGGGTTTTCCGATCATTCCGGGATTTTGCAACCGGTCCCCCGGTTTCCCGAATCCCGGGAAAACAAAGCTTCAAAATTTTGCGGATTTTGAAATTTTTGGGGTCCGTCCTTCGGCCAACCAAATTTTTTCCCGCCCAAAAAAACAAAAAAAAAGGTTTCACCCCTTTTTTTCGGCCGAAAACAAATTCGAGATCCTTTCAGTGCTTTTCCCGAAAAGGTCCGGGATTAACTGCCGGATCTTGGGTCTCCCCCCAGGAAGGGGGGTTTTTTCCAAATCGGTTTTGGGATTTGGCAACCGATCCTGGTTTCCCGAATCCCGGGAAAACAAAGCTTATCGATTTCGGGGAATCGACCCCCCAAAAGGGTCATCCTCCGTTTTTTCCCCGCCGAAAACAAAAAAATCAAAGGGGTTACATGTGTTTTTTCGGCCAAAAAAAATACCCAGTGGGCATCATGGACTTTTCCGAGAAAAGGCCGGTTTCCAACGGTCCCCGGGATTGAGTTTTTCCCCGGGAAACCCGGGGGTTTTTTCCGACTTTCCGGGAAGCTCCGGACCCTCCGGTTTGACCGATCCCGGCGAACTTGGATCTTTTGCATTTTGAATTTCCCTCGGGCCAAAACCCAATCAGTAACTCGTTTTTTCCCCGCGAAAAATCGAAAAAATCAAAGGGTTACATGTGTTTTTTCGGCCGAAAAACGAATACCCAGTGGGCATCATGGACTTTTCCGAAAAAATGGCCGGTCGACCCAAGGTCCCCGGGATTGAGTTTTTCCCGGAAAATCTTTTTTTCCAAACGGTTCCGGGAGAGCTCCGGACCCTCCGGTTTTGACCGACCCCGGCGAACTTGGATCGTTTTGCAATTTTGAATTTCCAGCCCAAACCCAAAGGGTCATGTAACTCGTTTTTTTCCCCGCCGAAAACAAAAAAACAAGGGGTTACATGTTTTTTTTTGGCCGAAAAAGGTTTCGAATGGGTTTAAAATTTTTTTTCCGCAAAAATGGTCCAAAAAAATCTTCCAAGGTCGCCGGTTTCGATACCCCTTTTGGGAAATGGCTTTTCCGAATCGGTTCCTTGGGTTTTAGAACCGACCCCCGGCCCCTGCTTTTGGAAACAAACGGGGGTCGATTTGGGTTTGTTGCAA
The DNA here is from genome assembly GCA_011764245.1 of Trialeurodes vaporariorum. NCBI lineage: Eukaryota > Metazoa > Arthropoda > Insecta > Hemiptera > Aleyrodidae > Trialeurodes > Trialeurodes vaporariorum. The sequence goes on along the minus strand of VMOF01000024.1, from coordinate 67,235,265 downwards.
TCGATTCCTCGGGCCAAAACCCAAAAATCAGTAACTCGTTTTTCCCCGCCGAAAACAAAAAAATCGGGGGGGTTACATGTGTTTTTTGGCCGAAAAAGGTTTCCGAGGATCATTTTTTTTTCCGCAAAAATGGTCCAAAAAAATCTTCCCAAGGGCCCGGTTTCGATACCCCTTTTGGGAAATGGGGTTTTCCTCGGTTCCTTGGGTTTTGAGAAGCCGGACCCTCCGGTTTGACGTTTCCAAGGCGAACTTGGGATCGTTTTGCTTTTTAATTTCCGGGCCAAAACCCAATCAAACCAAATTTTTCCCCGGCCGTCGAAAAAAAAAAAAGGGGGTAATCGCCTTTTTTTGGGCCCAAAAAGGAAATTCGCAATGGCAATTGATTTTCCACTTTGGCCCGAAAATCTTCCAAGGTCGCCGGTTTCGATATCCTTTGGGGAATCCGGTTTTTCCGTTTTTTTAAAAACCCGGACCCCCGGCCCCTGCCGATGGAAACAAACTTCGGTCGATTTGGGATTGTTGCAATCGATTTTTTCCGCCCAATCGAAATCAAAATTTTTCCCCGGGGCCCGAAAAAAAAAAAAGGGGGTTAATCGCCTTTTTTTGGGCCCAAAAAGGAAATTCCGAGGGTTAATGTGACCCCGATAAAAGGTCCAAAAATCGTTTCCCAACTCCCGGGATTTTTTGGTTTTTCCGAAACCCGGGGTTTTTCCATCCCCTTTGGGTTTGACATCCGGGACCTCCGGCCCCTGCCGTTTTGGAAACAAACTTCGGCCCGGGGTTTTGAATCGACCCTTTCCCCAATCCTGGGCGAGAATCGAAACCCCGGGGAAAATCGTGGGAATCTTTCCTTTTTTTCGGAAAAAAAAGGGAAATTCCGAGGGTTAATGTGACCCCGATAAAAGGTCCAAAAATCGTTTCCCAACCCCGGAGATTGGGTTTCCCCCTTTCAGGCCCGGGGTTTTTGAATCGGCCCTTTGGGTTTCTACCAAACCCCCGGCCCTCCGATAAAAGGCGAAGTTCATCGTTTTCGGTCGGAATCATTTCGGGCCAAAACCCGGGGATTCCAATCGAAACCCCCAAAAAAAAAAAATAAAGGGGTTACTTTCCCGTTTTTGGGCCAAAAAGCGGTATGAGTCGGACGGTTTTTCCGCGTAAAACCAAAACGTTTCCCAACCGCCGGGTCTTCAAACCCCTTTTGGGGAATGGGGGTTTTTTCCAAATCGGTTTTGGGGTTTGAGAAGCCGGATCCCCCGGGTTTCCCGACCGCCCCCGAGAACCTTCGGATTTTTTGCGGTTTTCAATCGTTCCTGGGTGAATACCGGGTTTCCCTCCGTTTTTTCCCGGGCCCAAAACGAAAAAAAAAAAAAAAAACAAAGGGGTTCACCCCGTTTTTTCGGCCAAAAAACAAGATCGAATGGTTTATCGGATTTTCCGACGTAAAATGGTCCAGGTTCCAACGGTCGCCGGTCGATTCGAATCCTTCGGAGGAATCGGGTGTTTTAAATTTCCTTGGGTTTTAGCATAGCGGATCCTCCGGCCCTACCGATCCCGAGCGAATTCATCGATTTGCGAATTGTTGAATCGTTTCCCTATTTCCGAATTGGGACGATGAATCAAATTTTTCCCCGGACTCGAAAAAAACGGGGGTTCATCGTCCGTTTTTTCGGCCGAAAAAGCGAAGTATCGCAGATCGGCTTATCATGTGACTTTTCCGACGTAAAATGGTCCGAGAAATCGATTCCAACGGTCGCCGGATCGATTCGAGTACTCCTTCTCGAGGAATCGGCGGTTTTTCCGAATCAGGTTCCTTGGGATTTGAGCATAGCCGGATCCTCCGGTTCCCTGACCGATCCCAAGAGAACGAAGCTTCGGATCGATTTGCGGATTGTTGCAATCGATTCCTCGGGTCCGAATACCTAGGGATCGATGCCTATCTCGAAATTTTTCTCCGCGACGAAAATCGAAAAAAATCGAAGGGGTTACATCGTCCGTTTTTTCGGCCGAAAAATCGAAGTATCGCAGATCGGCTTATCATGTGACTTTTCCGACGTAAAATGGTCCGAGAAATCGATTCCAACGGTCGCCGGATCGATTCGAGTACTCCTTCTCGAGGAATCGGCGGTTTTTCCGATTCAAATTCCTTGGGATTTGAGCATAACCGGATCCTCCGGTTCCCTGACCGATCCCAAGAGAACGAAGCTTCGGATCGGTTTGCGGATTGTTGCAATCGATTCCTCGGGTCCGAATACCTAGGGATCGATGCCTAACTCGAAATTTTTCTCCGCGACGAAAATCGAAAAAAATCAAAGGGGTTACATCGTCCGTTTTTTCGGCCGAAAAATCGAAGTATCGCAGATCGGCTTATCATGTGACTTTTCCGACGTAAAATGGTCCGAGAAATCGATTCCAACGGTCGCCGGATCGATTCGAGTACTCCTTCTGGAGGAATCGGGTGTTTTTCCGAATCAGGTTCCTTGGGATTTGAGCATAGCCGGATCCTCCGGTTCCCTGACCGATCCCAAGAGAACGAAGCTTCGGATCGATTTGTGGATTGTTGCAATCGTTTCCTCGGAATCGATGCTTAACTCGAAATTTTTCTCCCTGACGAAAGTCGAAAAATAGCAAAGGGGTTAGGTTAGGCAAAAAACATTTTTTTTTTCTTTTTTCACAAACAGAATTTTATTGTTAAATTAGATAAAAAAAAAGCACTTTAAATGCTTAGGAATTTACTAAGATCAACTTTGTACATATCAAATCACATGAACTATAAGATTGAAATGAAAAATAAGTGACGAAATAATTAACTAGAAAACAAAATTATAAAAAGTAACACATGTCTTATAGGTGCGCAAGGACTGATAAAAAAAAAAAAAAAAAATAAGAAAATAAAAAAATAAAAAAAAAAGGGAATTTTGATTGACTGGCTAAAAATTGGATCATTTAGTTTAACAAACAGCTCATGAATCAGAAAAGCTAGTCAACAAAAAAAAACTACAATGGCCACACATGATATAAATAGTAGTTTATCTTTTTAGATTATTGAAAAGATGTTTATAAAAAATAATCGGCTGTGGGAGATGAAATGAGAGTGAAAATGAGAAGAATATTTCTTAGGTCAATTGGAATGGTTGCATTTGGCACCGAAAAAAAAAAAAAAAGATAATACTTTGAGAAAGAAAAGTGTGATCAAAAACAGACTTGACAGTTATAATAAAGGCACTTAAATAGGTAATTTGAATAAGTGGTGATGAATTGAAGAGACAAATTAATTTCAGCTTTTGCAATTAATAGTAGATGAGGGAAATTATTAAGCTTCAGATTCAAGTAAATTATGTCCTTATAATTAATAAGATTAGTTGGATAAGAAATACTTGAAGAGGAAAATACAGCAAGCTTAGGATTTTAAGCAGTTTTATACAAGCTTTCATTCTAAGGACGAGAGTAGATGGAATGTTAATTAATGTGAGAAAAAAATAATAAGTGATGAAAGTGAAGTTTTAATACAAACTGAAAGAAATATAACGAAAACATAAGATTACATTAAATGATAAAAGAATTTGAATTAATTGTAAATACCAAATAACTTGGTTGTAAAAAAGCTTGAGGATAGTATTTAGAAGAAAGTACGAAAAAGCTAGAACATAGCGCAAAAAGAAAAGGATAAAAGGCAAAGAAGATAAATAAACTTGAAAAAAGGAAAAATTTAGAGAGATTGAGTTAATGAAAGAGGCTAGGTTTTTACCAAATCCAAGTTAAAATTAAAACAGCAGAGAAATATCCAGGAATAGTTTTTCACTCACTTTGCTCATGTGAACGTAAAAGTGAGAAAGTGGCAGAGATGAAGGGGGCTACAGTATTGTGATATCCGCTCCTACAGCATCTTTTTACTTTTTTTTTAAAAGGGGCAAAGAAAAAGAGGGAAAGTCCTGGACACACAATTGGCAATACGTCTCAGATAAAGAGCCGATAGAGATGAAGAATGTATTCAATCAGTACTGGAGAATTGTACCTGGATTTCACAGAGAACACACATACTACGTCTGCTCATCAATTCTACATCAGTTTGGGCAACATACTGGATTGAGTGATGAAAAATTATAGAGTAAAGACATAATGATAGTGAATCAGATAATTTTTTCCTTGCTTTTGTGTGACCATGGAGACCAGCATAGAATTTCTTGGAGAGCTCTTTAAAGTAAGATCTGACAGGAGTATAAGAGGGATATATTAAGGTGATTCTTTAGCGTTTAGTGCTGATGCCTGTCGCCAGAGCGCTATTGTTCAATTTTGTCAAAATACAGGCCGAAAGTAATTTATGTTTAAGAAAACGGAGTGTCAGTTACTAGATGATCATCTGAAGAATGTCTCTGCAAAATATCTCATCGAGAACTTCAAAAATAAGGCTGAAAGTATTAAAAAATGGAATAATGCCCATCAAAATTTGTATCGAAATGCGATACTTAATTTTTTGGTACTTTCAGCCTTATTTTGGAAGTTATTGATGAGATAATTAGCAGAGACGTTCTTCAGATGATTCTATGGTAATGTTTCTTGTTTGTTTTCTAAAATATAAATTACTTTCAACCTGTAATTTGACATTAATCAAATTGTAGCGCTCTAGTGGCAGCAATCGGCCTTAAACACTGAATTTTCTCTTTGCTTTGAAGAATCCTCTACGACCAGCGAACTGATTAGAAAATTCATAGTTAAATTGATCAATAAAACTGAGCACAAGCAACGCTGTTGAATGAGATTCATTTGGGACAGATATCTAGAAAATCTTTGTCCAGGCACTCGTTTAGTAAAGGTTGCTCTTGAGACACCTATACATAACAAGCAAAAGAACAGTAGTTCTCGAAAGACTTCTTCAAAAGCTTCATTTGTGTTTAATTTCAATTACAGTTTAACAATGAAATTCCGGATGAGCTCGCGGATTTTGAAGAACGTCCAATATTGGATTTGAAGACAATAAAACACAAGAATAAACTTTGAGAAGTTCCATCCACCAAGGCAGTTGGAGAGTGCTCAGTAGTTCAACAGTCATCAGAACTAGAACCAAGTCTTATTTAAATGAAACTAGCTTGATATCTTTCTGTTGTGCGACACGGAATGGACTATTCCTCTTTGAATCTTCAGAATGGTTTATCAAAAAGAATGGTTGTTCAGAATGGGGTTAAAACGGTTAAATGGTTGGCCTCGTTTTTCTTCAAAACCCAAATATGATATTCACAGGATCCAAAAACAGCTCAATTGAAAACCCAACAAAAAAAATTGATGCGACTAAAAGTGAACCTTCAGGGTTTTCAAACAACACAGGCCACTAGAATGCAGCCGATCAATTGTCGCAATTTTGCTGAATACCTGTCGACTGAATATCAACAATGCAAAAATATTTGATTATCAGCTATTCCCTGTCTAAACTTGGAATGAAACTCTGAGGATTCACGTTCATTTAAGAACGCAAACTAAAAAAGAAATAAAAAAGATAATTAAAGATCTGTAACATTCTCTTATAAGAAGATCAACTTTGCAAAATTACGGAGTATGTTTAGGAGAGTTAGAGAAAATTATGTCACTTGGAATAACTTTCATCAAAATGGATGTTCATAACAAACCTAGCCTTGAAAAAGAAAACAAAAATTAGAACGAAAAAGAAAAATTCAAGATATGAGGTGAATAGAGGCTATAAAGAAACAATGGAGCTTTAATAGACACTTCTCCTATTTTTCTGCCTTTACTTTCTGAGGATTCTAGCAGAGCTGCTGTTTCGCATAAAATCTATCGTATTTTTCAATTCACCGATGATTCCACCAGTTGAGAAAAGATTAAACAATTCACTTCAGTGTATGACTATACTGCATGAAAATATTCTGAACTGTAATCTTTTCTCAATCAGTACATTTTCCGGTTAATTATTAAAATAACCACGATAAGTTTTTTAAAGTCATTGACGACTCCACCGATTTAGAAAAGATTACCGATGAGTGTTTTTTCGTGCATTAGTCATACACTACTGAACTGAAATGTGTAATCTTATCTCAATCGGTAGAATCATCGGTGGATTAAATAATGTCATTAATTATACGCAAAGCGGCAGCACTGGATTCTAGCCACATTCATTGATCTCGTCAGAAAAACGTTCTTTCAGCAAAGGGCAAAACCATTTGAGGAGAAGTGACAGAGGCTGATAAAACCACCGGCAAATCCACGAGTTTTTTCTTCTTTCTCTATGTCATTGGATGTGTGCGTTAGAAAAGGACAGATAACGCAGACACGTGACTTCCGCCCTCTCTCCTTTCCTTTTCTAAAACACACGTTCAAATGAACAGAGAGAGAGAGAGAGAGAGAGAGAGAAAAAGACAATCCACTGGATCCGCCAGTGAAACAAGACAGGCAAAAACACAGAGAAGCAAAGAAGATTAACGGGGAAAAAAGTAGCTAAAAGCCTGGGCTGCTAGGGATGATAAGATTCTGATTAAGATTACCACAAATCAAATGTATTCAGCAAAATGAATTCTATTCGTCATGGCAATTTTAAATACTTTTACTTTTAATAATTAAATTTTTTCTTTCTATCTAACAGTGCTCAGAAAAAGTTGCTGACTTCTTCAACAACTTTTTCTGACTCTGCTTGATAGAAACGAAAAGTTTACAGTTTTAAAGTTACAAGCAACGAGCTAAACATTTATCTCGAGTGGCAGTTTAATGGATAACCTGCGTACACACCATGGGGGATTTTTAGGTTAGGTTTAAGCGAGTAATTTTGTCTATTTATTCCTTAGTATTTTGATGGAACAAACAGAGGCTGGAACATGTTTCGATCCAGCGTCTGCGCATCGGACAACCCCAATAATAAATGAGAATAAATAGAAAAAATGCTCGCTTAAACCTAACCTAAAAATCCCACAAGGTGGTTTGCAGGTTCCCCATTAAAAGGCCACTCTAGATAAATGTATAGCTCGTTGGTTACAACTAAGAAGGATATAAGGTCGAGGCAGAGATGAATAAATTGTAGGTTCAAGATTTAAAGTTCTATTCCTTTTGGGCCATTGCCTTAAGACACATTGTCCAGTATAGGGCCTTCAAAACTTTGTTCTTTTCGATAAAACTCTGATTTAAAAGTTTCTGTCTCAGCGAAAGGAATCTTAGGTCCTATCACAATTTACTCTCTGATGGAGTATTAATCAGTTTACTTTTTGATGCAGCATTTTCCCAGGATATTTTGGAAACAAGTTGCATTGCCATGAATAGAGTACCGTCAAAAAATGTTGAGACTAACAAATGAGAAATGGTAGCGAAGACAGAATAGGACAAAAAAATGACCAGACTTTCAATTTGCTCCGTCTAAAAATGTAGAAAACTAGAATTCAACAAATAGACAGCATTACAAGGTAAAATTATCACGAAAGACAAAAGGAAATGGACCAAAAAAAATAATCAAGATCAAAAATCTTGCAGTGGGAGTTAACTCATTAAAAACCCACAAAGAGTTGATGGAAACAGTAACACTGGTATAAATTCTACAATTTAACTCAGGCCCTTGCGATAGAAAAAAAAATGTAAGAAGATTCCATCTCCTTACACTTGAAATATTTTTTTTTTTTTTTTTTTTTTTTAGAAATTTCTACTGCTTGCTCGGAGGAAATAATTTGAGTGTCACAGCTCAAAAAGGAGACACCTTTTACCTAATAAATCTAAACCTTGAAATCCAATTGAAAAACAGTTGTTTGACAGATAAATGAGCCTCATGCTCAGACTGATGAGTTTTCATTTTTCATTTTTTTGATAGAAGGGATCATGGGCAGATCTAGCAATTTGGCAACCATGAATCCATCCCATTTAAACATATGAGAAACTATCGATTCTTAAGGGGGGCCAAGGCCCTGTTACTAATCGATTGTTTCTCATGTATTCAAATGGGATGAATACACTGTTGCCAGATTGCTGGATCCGCCTACGGTGAAAAAGATGAGAGGATTGCTTGAAAAAATGAACTCAAGGCATCCATTACAAAATCAAGTTACCTGAGCTAAGCTCACAGAGATAAGATGGTGAGAAACACGTCAGCAATGGACAATGATATCAATCAGGAAAGTTGGAATAACTTTCACACTTGACCAGCAAATGACTCCATCCGAATAATTTACATTTTTTGGCAGAAAAGAGAAAAGTTACTTTCACCATGAAATTTCAAATAATACTGGCAGAATAACAATATTGCGCAGAAAAAATGAATGGTAGAATTTACTTTACTGCCTGCATGATTTGGAACCCAACCTCAAAGTATGGTTGAGGTGATTCTTCAGTGTTTAGTGCCGATTTCTGCCACCAAAGCGCTGCTGTTCGATTAATTTCCAATGGGGCAGTTCCATAGGTCTGAAATGTTGTGTTTTTTATAAAGAAAATGAAAGTACTTGAGGAGCTGAGGACAAAGATGCCTTTGGTTTCAAATTAAGTCCCATTGTTCTGAAGATGAGATTTTGACCCAAAATACACTTTTTAAATGGGAATTCCACATAGTGACATCACTAGGCTCACAATTTTTTAGAACTTTACAAGTGTGCATCTCAAAAACCGGGACACTTAGAAAAAACCAAAGGCACCATTGTTCTCAGCTCATCAAGGACTATAATTTTCTTCAAAAAAAAACACAATTTCAGACTCTTGCAACTGCCCCATTACAGTTCCCAAGTAGCTTATATTTAAGAAAACGGAGTGTCAGTTACTAGATAATCGTCTGAGCAACATCTCTGCAAAAAATCCCATCAAAAACTTCAAAAATAAGGCTGAAAGTACCAAAAAATGGAATAATGCATTTCGATACAAGAATCGATTTGCGATAATCCATTTTTTGGTACTTTCAGTCTTATTTTTGAAGTTATTGACTAGAAATTTTGCAGAGATGTTCTTCAGATGACTATCTAGAACCTGACACTCCCGCTTCCTTTAATATAAATTACTTTCCGCCTGTAATTTGACATTAATCAAACAGTAGCGCTCTGATGGTAGAAATCGGCACTAAACGCTGAAGAACCACCTCAACAGTTCCAGACTTTTAGCTTACATCATCTAACATCCGACTAGGTTAACTTATCTCGAAGCATTTATCGTACTTGGAGGCTGGGTCCAAAATCAGGTATGGAGTATGGTTAATTTCACCTGTCATTGTTTTTCATGTGAGAGTGAATTCAGGTACTTTAGTGTTCATTCAGGTTAATTATCTAAACGTTAATTCCAAGCAAGCAGTTGAAGGAGGGGGAAAAACCTTTTAGGGGTTTTGTCCTTTAGACCCTTTCAATCTAATACCTAAACATTTTTAATGGGACTGACAATGGACACAAACTTTTTAACGTTTGCAATTTGATCCATTACTGTTTTTGTACCTCCAATATTTAAAGGTGAGAGATTGAAGAGGTTGTTTAAATTCTCGGAGAGATTCAGGGGTGGGGGAAAGGGATAGAATGAATCTAGGAAATGCCTTGAGGAGAGACCTACGTTGATGCAAAATCGTTTTGGTATTTCAGAGCTCAGGTTAAAAACCGTACTTGCAGGCTTGAACTATGACAACTGTTTTAAACATCAAAAGCTGAGATGTTACGGATAGGAATACATTACAATGCCAATAGAAATTTTGGAAAACCGAGACATCGTATCTATCAGCATCCGACTGGTTCTGAACAAACACGCGCTTGTGGGAGAATACATTAAGCCAGCCTCTGTTCCGAACCAATTAGACTCTACCATGCAAAACATCAGTTTTCTAAAACTCCAAATCACTAACCCAAATTTCAAGATTGAAAAATGCTGGTGATCGAAAGTTCTATTAGCGAAATCAGGGTTCATTAAAGTTCTTTCAATTATTCAAAAACTATAATTGCTTAGGGTTCAATATTTAAAATGGCTGACATTTTTTGATAACGTTTGACAAGACTTTAATGAACAACTAGGACACTTTAGTCTTCAACTTTTTCAGTGAGTTACCTACCAGCTTGCAAGAGTCTCTAAGCATTTCCTTGATCATGAAATAAAAATCGGTTCAGGTAACAATTTTAATTTTTTGTTACAAAACCTATTCGAGGGAAAATCAGAAACCATCACGTACTGCTAAAGGAACTTACCCTTTCAGCATAGTGATGTTCCTGTTGATGGAATAAGTACAACTCTTACCCTGAAGGTGTCATTTGTTCAGCCATCAGTAATCGCTTAGTGTTTACTATTTTTCGGCTTACAAATCTGTAGACTGTAATTTTATTAGCGCATTGCAACCAGAGTTACTTTTCACATCCCAAAGAGATTTGGCAGTGAATTTTAAAGCCAAAAGAAATTGACTCTTCGATGAGCACTCTTGTAAAATACACCCTTTAATTAAATGTGACAGTAAAAGACATCCAAATTTCTTCGTTCACAAGCACGTTGTTGTCGAGGGCTTTCAGACTTAACTCGAAATGTTTCAAACATAGAGTATCACGGTGAATTTTTCAGTAACACCTTAAAGTTATTACAGACTGCTCTGGTACGGCACATATTATATTATTTGAGTATCTTGAGATGTCTATTACTGGTACATTGCTGAAGAGGTGTCTGTCATTGGTGCAATCACCCTAAGACTATCAAAGTTTTTCAGAATAAACAGAAATGCAAGCAATCATGCGGATAGTAAAAATCACACAGAGTAAAGTGATTTTTAATAAAAATTATAGTAAGCATTGCCATCTTTGATGACTAACTAAATAACAGCTTTACTATATAGTTTAATACCTATGGTATGAAAATAGAAGCAACAAAGAGAGGCAATTAATTTTCAACAAGCAATTTTGATAAAAATTAAAAAAAAAAAAAAACTTCCGAATACATTTTGTTATTTAATCATTATAAAAAGTTACAAACACTTTGGTCTTTCAAAATAAACAATAACGGGAGAAAAAAAAATAGTTTGAAACGATTGAAAAAACCAAATGATAAAAAAAAGGTAGTCACAGTCAAGAGTTTGTTAAACTTTGAAATTTTGTTTTTGTTCCGAAACGATTCAAAGTACGGGGATAAATTTTTCTATAATAACTTGAAAAAGGGGAGGAGGGGGAATAAAAAAAAATAAATAAACTCGAATAAATTATTTATAATGATTATGCTTTATACTTAACACCCGTGTCGTTCTATTATGTGTCCAGGGAATAAATAAAATGAAGGGAACGTGGAAAAACCATCAATTAATTTTGCAACTTTGGTTCTATTTTACAAGAGACCAAACATACACCCCACGACAAATACTTCCCGCCAAAAATTACAGACTGACCAGACTTTTCTCAGGAAGAAAGTACAAGAGGGCAAGCATATTTTCTATCAGTGATGAGCAAAAATCATTTTTTGAATAACCACGAATAATTAACTAAAATGATTCGCATTATTCTCATGTTATTCTTCTTCATTATTCATCATTTTTTGAATAGCCATGAATAATTAACTGAAGTGCCAATAGTAAACCAAAGTTTTAACCTAGTCATTCATCTTATGACAGATGAATACACTGCTATAGTCAAAACTTTGATTTACTGATGAGAATGAATTCAGTTAGTTATTCATGGTGGTTTAAAACATGATGAATAACGATCTAAGAAGAATCACATGAGAATAATGCGAATAGTTTTAGTTTATTATAATCATGGTTATTCAAAAACTGATTTTTGCCCATCACTGTTTTCTACCCTGTAAAAAAGGAAGTCAAAGTTGCAAAATTGAAGAGCTTAGATTGTTTTTTCTCTGTACCCTTTACAAAAGGGACGTTTCTCCTTCCTTTTGAACACACTAACCTAACCTAATATTTGAAGGAATTCCATTGGTAAAATAAAATAGTGCTGACCCCACGAAAATCTTTTCTTTTCACAGAAACGGGAATTAGAGATAATCGATGATTGGAAAATAAAATATGGTAAAAATAAAGGTAGAGTTGAGAGCTTTGACTGGCCTAAAATGAAACTCAAATTTCATTACAGTAAAAAAATGTCAAAATCAGTGATCCGACCAAGTCCCTTGCTTACCAGATGAAAATTGCTGAGTTTGGTTTCCAGAAAAAGATTTTAAACAAAATTATTTAGGTATTGCGTCAAATTAAGAAAAGCAGCAAGCGTGCAAGCAAGAAAAATAAGCAAAAGCGATAGAAATAATTCTGCGAGTCATTGAAAAACATTGGAGGTAATTTCGTTTGACCAAAGAATCAGGCCATGTCCAATCGCATAGCTTGCAGTCAAAAGTTACGCCTCTAAGCTAACTCTGGCACAAACAAGAACGACAAATTCATCATCTTTGTTTAAGGTGGTCCTTCAGCATTTCGTGCTGATTTCAGCCAACGGAGCATAACCGTTCGATTAATGTCAAATTACAGGCCGAAAGTGATTTATGTGCAAGAAAACAGAATGTCAGTTGTTAGATAATCGTCTGAAGAACGTCTCTGCAAAATATCTCGTCAATAACTTCAAAAATAAGGCTGAAAGAACCAAAAAATGAAATTTCGCATTAGGATACAGGAGTAGATTTGCGATATTCCATTTTTCGGTACTTTCAGCCTTACATTTGAAGTTATTGACAAGATATTTTGCAGAGAAGTTCTTCAGATGATTGACAACTGACAATCCGTTTTCTTAGGTATGAATTACTTTCCGCCCATAATTTGACATTAATCAAGCGATAGTGCTCTGGTGGCAGAAATCGGCACTAGACGCAGAAGAATCACCTGAGGCACATCAGCACAGAGCTGCATACTTTGGACAGACCTTGGCACATCCGAGGATTTTGTGACAAAACCAGCCAACTCCAAACCTACATTTTAAATTTCCGTAAACTATGCTGTTTTAGACAAACTGACAAGCGCCTTCAGTTCACTGATGTGTTGACAACAATTTTTTTATCATTATTTTCAGTGAATATGGAAAATAAATCCTTGAAAGTCAGAGCTGATATCTTCTGGGTGGCTAGATGTGATGCTTTACTGGGAGGTCCAAAACGCACCGAAGAACCTAGCGCTGCCAATATCATAAGTATCGATACAAGTCGCATGATCGGTCAACGCTCAACTCACCCATGCATTTGGAACCTAATCAAGTAAACTGTCCGATCCTCAAACCCAGAATGTATCAGCTTCGTCAAATGGGACTCCAGTACCAAGGGGATGAACTGCTGAGAGCTTTTCAGTATTTGAACTCGTTCTCCGAGGAAAGTCTGTACACAGGAAGAGAACAGTTTCCAAATTTCAATTTCATAGTAATCTACGCTGATTTTCAAAAATCAAACATTACTTTTGATTACTCTGTAGTGTGATGAAACAAAAATACCCCTGATTTTAGGGGGGGGGGGGAACTGTTCAAAATCACTCTTCAAAAATGCTTAAAAAACTTTCCGAATCCCTAGTTCAAATTACGAAATGCATTCGGCGAGTCGGATTGAGTGCTAAAAGCACTCAGCAATCCAACCTCGGTGCACGAAAAAAAAGACTGGTACAATTTACTATCTGCATAGCTGATTTTGGAGTCTGCTATCAAGTATGGTAAATGAAAAGTACCTTGTGGTGAAATGTCCCAACAGGATATCTTAATTTACCAGAAGGTACATTGCATTTACCATATGATTGTAAAATTTACCATACTTGATAGCAGACTCCAAAATCAGCTATGCAGATGGTAAATTCTACCTGTTTTTTTTTCCCCCGTGCACTCAAATCCTATTTGCCTGATTCTGGCTCCAGTGAAATATTTTCTTTCAAAAACAAAAAGTTTCGACGGAACTTTAAAATGTCTGCAAAGAATTGGCCAGCTTTGCTACAAGTAGTTCTATCTCTCAACTCGACTGAGTAATAAAAATAAGGGCATCTAAAATAAAGCTAAAAGGACAGGACATGCAGGTAAAATAAAGTACTAAGAAAAGTCCTGAGAAATTAAGACAAGCGAGAAAAAGCTTGAGTTAAGATCGGATTAATGACTACGTCACAGAACGATATTATTGTGATGTTTTCGATTTGTTTCGAGCAGTGGCCGGCTCGTTCACTTTGGCAACAATGTAATTCCCTCCAATTGAATCTATGTAAAACAATTGATAGCAGAAATTCATTAAGAAGGGAAAATATTGTTGCCAAATTGCACTAACCACCACCGCTGTTTCCGTGCAAGCAAACTATTTTCTGTCCCTCTCACTTTCACGAGACCCGGTTTTAGCATTCTCAAAATGTAAAGGTGCAGAATTCATATCTGACTGAAAAAACGAAAAAATAACCTGCCAAAAATGTCTCATTTTCAAGTTGAAAACTTAAAGAGAGACTTTACCTGGTCGCGTGAGGGTTTGAGAGTTAGAAGATGGAGGTTAAGCACCAACATACACACTTTTATGAAAACATCATTCGAACAACATTTCCGAGACATAGTTACTAACCTGATTTTGTCTGGATTTTTTCACTAGTTCGGAAAGGAGCACTAACTAAACTTTTCAGACTATTACTGAGGAAATACAGTAGAATGAGAGCCAAAAATCCCTTGGGATATTAACTTTCCTAGGATTTAGCACAAGTTGAAAGCCAGGTGTCTTAGAGAAACAAACCTCTTAAGTTTAAGGTGATTCTTCAGCGTTTAGTGCCGATTTCTGCCACTAGAGCACTAAGTTTTGATTAATGTCAAATTACAGGCCGAAACCAATTTATATTAAAGGAAACAGAGAGTCAGTTACTAGATAATCATCTGAAGAACATCTCTGCAAAATATCTCCTCAATAATTTCAAAAATAAGGCTGAAAGTACCAAAAAATGGAATAATGCATTTTGATAGAAGAATCGATTTGCGATAATCCATTTTGAGGTACTTTAAGCCTTATTTTTGAAATCATTGACGAGATATTTTGCAGAGACATTCTTCAGATGCTTATCTAGTAATTGACACTCCGTTTTCGTAGATATAAATTGCTTTCCGCCTGTAATTTGATATTAGTCGAACGGTGGTACTCTGGTGGCAGAAATCGGCACTAAACACTAAAGAATCACCTTAAATTACCTAAAAAGGACAACATATTGGTATCACGATCTACTGGATTCCAATCTCAGATAGCTTTACTTCTTAACACGTAAATGCTACTAACTGAAAAACTGAAAAAATTCAAGAACACAAGACAATTTAAAACCAGTATTTTTCAAAAGTATTTTGCAAAGAGTAGATAGCAACGCTCTACGAGTCACAAGTCCTCAAATATTTAAAAATAAGTCAATCATGGAGGTCTAAAATATTCGAGTGCTGAAATAAAAACATTCCAAGCTCCTTTAAAATTGGTTGATATCGTGATGGGAGCATTTGAAAATGAAACATTACTCAATATCGACGAGTGTTTAAAACCAAGTCGTAATGCATTGAAATTTTAAAAAAATATTAAAACTAAAATTGATTTAAAATCACTGTGTATTCGCCATTAATTAATTTTTTTTCTTTTAGGAGCTGCAGATAAGATCATTTTGTTCTTTCAGTTAAATTAGTATTTACAGTATATTTACAGGATAAAAAAATAAATACTGATCACTGTTTCTCCAGCAGTTCCTTGATACGAGCGGGCTGGATGGCCGTTGAGATGCTCACCCTGAGTAGACTTTCAGATGAGTATTTTCGTTTCACGACCTGCCAACACAACAATTGTATTAACCACTGCCTACCAAAAATGGTGGTATTCTAGATTCAGTTAGAAGTCCCTGTATATGAAAGATTCAAGACACATGAACAGAATTTAAGAGGATGAAAGGGTCTGAGGAGCCTGGAGGCACACCTCTTGATTTCATTTTCATCCAACAATCTTCCCGCTAAAGATTACTTATACATGTGTAAGTGATCTTTGTTAGGTCAACCTAGAGTCCATATATACTATGAGAGTTGCGACAAGACTCTCAAAATGAAGAAGAAGAAGCGGATCGATGGAGCCCCCAAGAGGCAAATTGCAATTGGCGGATGGCCATTTACCTATGCCCTGTTGCCACTATTTCGCTGCGTTAGGTTCAGATTTTCGATAATAACGGTCGTTATTGAAAGAGATAATGTTCTTCTCCATAATAACATTCAAGCAGAGGAAAAATTCACAAAAATTACCACGGTCACTGTTTCTTCAAATGTGTAATGAAAGCGAGTTCGCGAAAAGTAAACAAACCCTCCGCCATTTGCATTTGCCTCTTGGAGCTTTCTTGACAGCCTAAATCTACGAGCCAATCAGAAATGGATTCAACATTGGCGCAACTCTCATAGTATATAGGGACTCTAGGTCAACCTAACATTCAATTCCCGCTGGCTTCACTACAGGTTTTAATCAACAGTCAAGAGTAACACGTGAACTTTCTTCTGTTCTGAGCATTCTTTCTTCAATTTCAATAGTAATAGATAAAAGTGCCGAAAGTTTCCTCAAAGCTGAGCAGCGGGGAAGATGGTTCCATGACAATGTAAACAAGAGGCATGCCTCCAGTCTTCACAGACCTCTTCTTCTTCTTCAGTTTTCAGCTGTCAATCAGAGCTGGAACCTCGTATGGCGAGACTCTTTCATGTAGAGGGACTCTGGATTCAGTCTCTCTAGACTATGAGGGTCAAATTTCAACACGTTGCTAGACTTAAAGCGGGTATTTAGGAAACATGAAAATTCCTATAAACCTCGATGAGTGCTAAAGAGGTAGATAGACATAGTGTCACTTATTAAGCTTATGGCAAAATGATTTGCATAATTTACGGCTGTAATTTTCACCCAATTTTCCACAAAGTCCATAATATAACTACGCGGGTTCTGACGTTCTTGGGTTTTGGATTTTTCTTCTTCAATTTAAATTGCTAAAATTCTCCCAAAAGCGACTTGTGGTATCGGATTGAAACCTGGAAAAGTTCCACCTGGAATCACCGTAACCTCTCCCTTTATAGTTTAGATCATCTTTTTTAATTTGCGGAGACAAAGAAATTTATAATTCTCCGTAATTAAGAAGAAACGCTCATGATTTTAGAGAATTGTTCACGGCAATCGCATGATTACGAAAAAGATCCATGAAGCGGAGTCAAAGACGTAAGACCTTCAGTTTTACAATATAACCTTTTAAAAACTCACCAGCATTTTCTTGGATACGGCGACATTTTGGATAGTGATTGCTAGTTGATCGATGACTGGTTTGATGCTCTTGAAGGAATATTTGGAATAATAGTGTAATTCCTTGGTCCACGTGGATGGTTTATTAAGAGACAAATGATTGCTCACGCTGAAATACAATGACATCAATCAGAGGAATTATTTATCTGTACAATCATACATTTTTAATGGAGGATGAACCCAAAGAACAGAATAAGCTCAAACGAAGGGGGGGGGGGGAGAAAATGTGAAGCATCCAGGAAAATGGGACCTTAAATCTGCCGTGCTGAGGAAGAACGCCGTAAAAGCCAAAAATAAAAAAATTGAGTTAGACACGGAAATGTACTATTTTTGACATGCACTTTCACGAGGTGAAATCAGAATTCACTTATCTCTATTAGTTTCTGAGATATAGAGGGGCTGCCTGCCGTAAGTACGCCGAAATCGGTACCTTTACTCAGGAGAAACGCCGTAAGCGCCAGGTACACGGGCAGAATGCAGTATCTCCAGCCGAGCTGAGTGGAGATGCGGCGTTCTACCTGTGTATCGGGCACTTCCTCGGCGACCCTTTACACAACAATGCATGCCCCGCCAAATGGGGAAAACGCCGTATGTCCATCGTGTCTGCGACCTTCCTTCGATCTTTTGTTATTTGGAGCAAAAATATTTTACTTGGCACCCTTTTACAACAATAAAAATTCAAGTGAAGATACATATAATCGATTTAGGTACGAAAACTTGCCAAAATCGAAACCAGTTGGGAGGGCCATGCGTTTAACTTTGAACGCGTTTTACTCGATTTCATGTGCAGTGGAGATACGGTGTTCTTCCTTAGCACGGCAGAAATGGCCAGATACAAAATTTGTGTTTTTGCCATTTTTTTATCGAGTTGAGTACCCCAGTTCAAACGAGACCTTTTGAGGTGAAAAAATGATAAATTTGATATAAAACGGCCATTTTGAAGTTTTGGTTGGAAAAAAGACAAATTAAAAAAATTGAATTTATACTTGAGAAATATGTTTCTGTCATGAATTAAGGTGATTCGTCAGCGTTTAGTGCTGATTTCTACCACTAGAGCGCTACCGTTCGATTAATGTCAAGTTACAGGCCGAAAGTAATTTATAATTAAGAAAACGGAGTGTCGGTTACTGGTATGTTGGTATGTTTTTTGTTGTGCTCATCACAATTTTTACTGGATTTTACTCAAGAATCAACTTTTCCACTGCTCAGATCAAAAGTTAGCAAGAATCCCTATCAGCCAGAAATGTTCCTAGACCTTGAACATCAGAATAATAATAATTCATAATAATTATAAGACAAAATATATAAAAGAAATCTTTACCTAATTGCCACATAGATTGCTGCAGCTGCAATACGTGAGGGAAGAACATGGCATAACGCATAATCCAACAAAGCAAGTTCCAAGAAATATTTGCCGTAAGTGTGTATTAGAGGAGTTGCCTGAAAAAATGAAAATTGATTGAATGAATCGACTGACAGCGAAAAATTAATCAGAAGAAGTGGAGTCTAACCGTACCAGCTGAATGCCACAGCTCATTTTCAACTTTCATTTGCATGTATAATGTAGTGAATAAATAAATAAAAAAGAAAAAAAGAAACGACTATGAGTTTCAAGCCGGCTCCACACTACTCAGCATTCCCCAGGTCCTCCCCGAGGGGCTCACGTACTCACCGAATACGGAGTAGTGTGGATGGACATTCGCAACCGTTCAAGACTCGCCAAGTCACTCGACTCGGCCAGTGTTGCTGCTTCCCCAGGGGCCACTCGCGAATTGCGCCTAAAATCGGCGTTGGCGCCTAAGAAACAATTGCTCGGAAAACGTGGCGCCTAATTGAAGTTCGCCGTATGCTCAGCCATAGAGTTTGGGAAAATTTCGCGACAGCGAAATGCCGAGAAATTTTTTAAAACGGTCGTACGCGATCTGATCCTCACGGGAGTATCATTTGTGACCACTTGGGTTCAATTTTGTAAAGTAATTTCGCGAAATCGGCGATTTCCAAGCAATTTCTCCGGGAATCGGGTTTTCAAAATCCAAGAATCACTATCCGGAAATCTGGCGAGACTAGCGTAAAAATCGCTAATTATACCGAGGTGAAAGCCTCACCCCCCCTATGGGGGGAAAGGCGGTCCTAAGTTCACAAAAGATTGCGATATAAATTAGAATTGAAGCAAAATCCGCTAAACCCCATAAAAAAAAAAAAGAATTCCAAAAATTGCCGCAAAATGTGTATTGAGGTTGCCTTAAAAAACCAAAATTGATTGGTAAAATAAGAAAATTAATATAATATTGACTTCTTTACCTTTCTGCAAATAGCACATCTTTAACTTTCTTTGCTTATAATACTAAATAACATTAGTTTTTAAAAAAGAAACATCAGGGCGTATCAGTATCCCAAACACTAATACGCTCCCAAGCTTCCGAGTGGCCCGTATCACCAACGGAGCCGGTCAGTGGCTTCCAAACCTTGAAGAGGCCAACACTGGACTCGGCATTCGCTGTTCCCGCCCGCAGACGGTAAAAGTGACATGAGTCAAAGGAATTCGGCGTCCGAGTTCCACGGAGCCTCGTCATCAAGAACACTACCGCACTTCAGTTTGTAGGATGTGATTTTGAAATTTCCAGCCATGATGGAAATCTGTTATGGACATTTTACACTAACTCGGATTGTTTGCCTCATTTTTTTTAACCTTAAAAAGAGAGTTGTGACAAGTCTACTTGAAAATGGTTTTTAAACAAAAATGCAAGTGTTTGAGAATGGCTATCTAATAGCATCTTATAGGCACTATTCTTGTCTATAGTGAGACACAGAAATTGATGTAAAATAATTGTTTCTTCTTGAAGGATTTGCACAATAAAGAAAGTGACACACGACAGACACAAGCCAAATTTTCTCACCTGGATGGTTGCAATGGAATTCTGTGTCCTAATAGCCACTCTAAAACGCTTGCACTTTCATTTAAAACCAATTTCCAGAGACCAATAGAGACCCAAAGCACAAAGCTTGCCACAAGTATCCACTTTCCTGGCTGTATTTTTTGTCGACACTCATAGAAACAATGGCCAACGTTGGTAGCTTCTGTTGACTGATGAGCCAAAACTGGTTTTCGTTTCCGGGACCGTGGACAAATCACAGCCTTTTGTTGAGCTCCACCACTCAACAGTAGGCTATGTTTATCCGTGCGCCTGGTGACTCCCGAACAAAATTGTGCGCACTAAACTTGCCTTGCACTTTTCTAACACGGGAAGCATACGGTGTGCTGGGTCTCTACTTGTCTTTGCCAATTTCCAGTGAATTAATTGAATTAATTCCAGGTTAAAAAAAAAAAAAAATTACGTTAACAAACCAGAATCAGATGATCCATGCTGTCACACTTTGGAGTAGTAGTTTTAACAATAGTAGTTTTAACATGTATCAGCCTCTCTATCGCCATACCTTCTTGGTTCATCTCCTTCCATTTCCTAGTTTCCAAAAATCCATTAATGCGAAAAGGTCACATTGGATTTTCTGTTTTCATGCCATAATTTCTACTTGAAAATGCTATTACCAAAAAAATACATTGAGCCGAGGTTTGTCTGGAGCCAAAACTGACAATTGACTGACAAATGGATTTATTAACACCAGAGCTGCCTTTTAACCCTTAACTGCAGATGAGCCCAGAACTGGAACAATTACTTTGAAGCCTTATCTAAAAGTAGGGGACTTGAGTTGTACTGTCGCTGCATGATGGGTCACATGTGGAACAGATACTAAACGAGTAAGAATTGTCGATTTTGTCCTAGAGCGCGCAGCACAGGATAGCGAACGTGCAGAATGGTTGAAAATAGCTCACTGAAAATCTGATAGAGATTTTCCGATTTTCATTGTTATGGTTTGGGAGTAACGCAGGGGTACCATATACAAAACAAACAACTATTGAAACTTACTAACTTATTTTTTACTACTTTAATTTTGTTTTTTTTAGCCTGAAAACTTTATTTTCAGTTGCATGGATACCTAAATGTTGGTAAGGCCATATTTGGAGCAATTAATATTCAGGCTCTTTACCATTGAAATATAATGGAAAGAATTTTTTCACTATTTTTCCCTGTCTCAAGGATCAAAATTGTACTGAACAAAAATTATTTTATTGAAAAAAAAAAAAAAAAAAAAATCATGCAGTAAAGGGTTAACATATAATTAATGACATTTGTCAATTCACCTATGATTCCACTGGTTGAAAAAAGATTACACAGTTCAGTTCAGTGTGTGACTGTAAAGCACGATAATACTCTGGTCTGTAATCTTTTCTCAATCGGTGGAAACACTGTTAGTTAGTTAAAATATCCGCAGATTTTTTAAAGTTATCAACGACTCCAACGGTTGAGAAAAGATAACAGATTGGAGTATTTTCGTGTGTTACAGTCATACACAGAACTGAACTGTGTAATCTTTTCTCAACCGGTGAAATCATCGGTGAATCGAAAAATGTCATTAATTGTACGCAAAACGGCAGCTCTGCTAAACGAATCGATTGAGATGAAAAGGAGATCATAGTAATCAACTTACTCCTGCAGCTTTACTATAACGTCTAAGGAAATGAATTGATAGAGGTCGGTAAATGCCGAAACTCAAACTTTTCACAATCTTCTTCTCCAT
The DNA here is from genome assembly GCA_011764245.1 of Trialeurodes vaporariorum. Lineage (NCBI taxonomy): Eukaryota > Metazoa > Arthropoda > Insecta > Hemiptera > Aleyrodidae > Trialeurodes > Trialeurodes vaporariorum. Next base: position 67,213,494 of record VMOF01000024.1, on the reverse strand, counting down.
CACGAATACTTCTGCACTGGTGAAAGCGTTATCGGAGATGAATACGAATGCTTCTATGTCTGGACAGTAGGTTTCTTCGTACTTAGCAGCGATGAACATTGCAGTGACACCGACTAATTGAAGTTTATTTTTGGGAAGATCTAAAGCAATCTGAAAAAGGAATACGTTAGAAATGAAATGCAAGAAAACCACCAAATTGCAAACTCTTGGCTTTCACTTCCTGGCGGATATTATCATCCAAATACCTGTAAATTGCGAGTTTTAAATAATGTGCCATGATGGTCATTAAAAATTGGGAACAATTAAGGTAAATTCCGTTGAAATGAGAAAGGCAACTTGCGAATTACTGATTCTTAACAGAATATATCAGGTGGGGAATTTCCGCTAGTTGGGGAATAGTAATTGAGGAGTTCTTCCGTATTAGGGGGTATATATAACAGTGAGGGGGGGGGGGGGAGTGTTAGTGCTCAAAAGTCCCGATTTCAAATTGTTATTGCATAAAACTCTCATGAGGAAAACTGGATTTTCTTAAATATTGAACAATTAGAACGAGTAGTTGAATCTTCAGAAGACTGAGAGAACCTAATCCAACATTTCATAATCTCAAAATAATCTTTTGAAATAACGTTTTTAGAGCACGAGCACACCCACCGTTTTCTATCCCTTTCACCAAAGAACTCCTCAATTGATAAAGATACAGTGGTGCAACAATAAGGTTTATCAATTGATGTTTGGGGGGGGGGGGGGGGGGGGGGGGGGGGGCACACCCATAAGACTTAAAGCTTTGCAGGAAGCAATTTTGGGCTTGGATCTATTGAAAAAAGGCAAAATTTGAGGCCCTGGATCTGCAACTGATGACTGCACTAACCGAAGATATGTGATCTCTGTTATAAACCTTTTATCGCAGCCGCAAAAACACAGCGAATTGAGTCTGGACCTGCACTGATACCTCAGGGTACTTCGCAGAATTCAAAAATACCGCCCGCCAAAACGCGAAATCAGATTTTTTCCCACGATGACGCGAAATTTGACGAGAAATGTCCTGCAAAATCGGCTAATTTTTTTACGATTTCGCAAATTGACAAAATTATTGCAAGTTTGCGAGTTGACAAAATTTGCGACTAACTACGCGAATTTAAGAAAACCTGTGACACGTCTTTCAATCTCAAGAGGACGCATCACACAAGACATTAAACAGTTAAATTTAACAATAGAAAGAACGGGGTCAAAATTCTAGTCTTGAGGAAGGGTTTCACCAAAAAAATTGCGCAGGAAAAAACGTCAAGCCCACTTTTGCGTCTGTCCGCTGGATACCTTTTTTTCTACCTCTAATTAACCTCTAAATTAATTACCTCTAAAGAAAATGTAAAACCTGGCGCTTGTCACACCATTGGTAAAAAAAAAAAACAAAATTTTGTTGCGGTCGCAGAAAAAAAGCTAAATACATCGAAGTTGAACTGGACAAAATCCCCATTTTTCAAGACGAAATCTCCATTAACACTCGACGAAATTAGGGATTTGAACTTGACGATAAAAAGGTGCCTCTATAAATGGTCTTCAGCATGAATCCCCAACTTTAGTCTTTAAAATGCGGCCCTTTCAATTTGAAGCTACTTCCTACTTCCGGTCCCTTTAATCATGGAGAAAATGCCAGAAAAATAACCAGGATGTAAATTTTGAAGGTTTAGCGGAGTGTTTCAATGAAATTTTGGCAAGTTAACGCGGCTGACCAAATTCCATTTTTTTTTAAATCTGCTCTACTGACTGCAAAAAAAATGATTCGGTAGAGCTTGTTTCAGATGTGAATGCGAAGTCAACTAGAGTAATCTTCAGCACTTTCCAGACATTTTTATGCCTTCAAAACACAAAAGAAGTTGCAATAACAACAGAATTTTTATTTCAAAGGGTTTGTTCAACCTTACAGCAGATGCTTCCTTACAGTCACAGGCAAATCACAATTTTAGGCTAGTTGCAATTGGCTTGCGATTTGCCTACGCAAAGAGCAAGCACTCAATTATGATCAGAAAAAATTCAGATCAAGCGTAATGTTGACCTACAGAATAATTGTATCGAGATTTACTTGAGCTCATTTGAAAGGTAATAGGCTGACGAGAATAGTGATTTCATCAGATTAGGTTTATTTAGATTAATTCTTTCCCTATGATTTTTTAGATGAAGTGTGTTTATAAACACCTGTATTTAATAGACTGTTTTCGTAGAGCGATATATCGTATCGATTGCCGTCCGAGGGCCTCTGGCTCCAAACAAACTCTGATTCAATGCATTATCCCCAAAGCGGATTTTTGAACGGAAATTTAGACTATTAAATCAAACAATTAATGCGACCTTTTTGCGATTATGAATTCTATGTCCACGAAAATGCTTAATTTTGCCTGGTTACACCCGTGAAACTGCCAAAATCAACAAGATATTACAGATTAAACGATGCGTTTGGAGGTTGGAATCACCCAATTGTTATTGTTGTTGTTGTGGAATTGGCGGGATTTCAGGCGATTCTAACCTACAAATGCAACATTTAATCTGTAATATCTTATTGATTTCGGCGGTTTTAGTCAAGGAACCAGGCATAATTAAGCATTTTGAGGATCTAGAATTCATAATCGCAAAAAGGTCACATTAATTGTTTGATTTAATACCCTAAATTTCCGTTCAAAAGTATGCTTATGGGGAATTACATTGAACCAGAGGCCCTTGGACGGCAATCGATACGATATATCGCTCTACTAAAACAGTCTATTGCTTTAAAAGGTTCATAAATAGAGGACCAGTTGAGAAAAACTTGACCTGTGGACATTAATATGACCGTTAACTTATTAGCTTTCAAATGAGCTACAGTAAATCTCGATACATAGTTCTATAAGCCAACATTACACTTGATCGGAATTTTTTCTGATCATAAATAAATAAATGAACAGCTTGCTCTTTGCCTGCGTCACATACATTGTTTCCGTAAGGGAAACATCTTAAATTTTATCAAAGAACAAGTTAACTCTGTCTATACTTCTGAAGCAAGCTTTTCTCAAGGCCCTTAATAATTACCTGTAGATAACGGTCAACGATGAACACAGTCTGGTGGAGGGTTTCTGGCGTCAATTTATACTGTACTTGCACTTCTACTAACCATGATACCAACGTGCCTCTCATACTTGATGTGACCATGGCTCCTTGGAGATAGTTCTCTCTGATTGGATGCTTATTCTAAAAAGACAAAAAAAAAAAATGATTCACATGATTCAACGGTACACGGACTATATTGAATAGAACAAAACCCAACCATTTGATATGGCCCACGAGCGAAATCTGTACAAAAACAAACTTTTGACTAAAATTAGAGAGAACACAGTTTAACGAACTTTTAAGTAATTGTCTGTTTTCTTGGACACAAGTGAATCATTAGGTAAGCCTAAAACTCAAAGCAATGTGGTGATCATTAATGATCAGAAAAGCTTTGCACCTTGGAAAATTAATGTTGTATGCTTAAATAACGGATTCATTTTGAATGCATACGACACAATTTAACAAGTTGACAGACATGAGAGAGGACATTGCTTCATGAATAGTCAGCAGACTTCTTGACAGGGAAAATAAAAAAAAATTTGGGTGGGCGATAACCCAAAGAGCTCAAGTGTAAGGGGGTTTCTTTTTGGTCAGGAGAAATTGACTGGGTTGGGCCCTAAGAGTAAAAATTTTGGGGAAGTAACAAACCTTTTGCCAGTCTTGAAAGTATTTAAAGGCCGTAACAAGATCTAAGGAGAAACGGAAATTGGCAAGGGAAAATTTGGGGGAAAAAACCTTTTGAAATTGTGCATTCCACTAAATGAGCACAGATATTCAGGGTCGTTCTACAGATTAACCAAGTCATGTTTCAGCCATCTTATTGGGCAAAATTAAAGATTGGAAGATGCCATATACTTGCAGTTACATAAAGGTTTAAACAATTGAAAAATAAATCAAAAAATGGTTTTTTTTCCCCCAGCACAATAGGAACAATATAAATTTTGAAGCCACGCGCTTTTCAGAGGGAGGATTTGAGTAGGGGTGCCTGCTTTGAAAATGCAACTCGCCTGGCTATAAAGGTTTGACAGGAAATGAAGCTTTCCGAAGAAACCTTCACTGAGTCACCTTAAAACCTCAATTGCTCTTTTTCATGCGAGACGCACAGGTACATACATCAAAGCCCTTCATACGTACCATTGGACAAGTGGTCAAGACAGAATCAGTAAATCAATAAATATTCTTGTCAGTAACGTAAGAGTTTACAGCATTTAACATTTCGATTATTATTATTATTATTATTATTGTAAGATCATTGTCAGGGGAGCAGTTTAAAGTTTTGCAGAACGCTGCACTCTACATTTTTCTAAGGGAAGCTTAGATATTTTGGATCCGCATGAAAAAGAAAAAAAAACTCCCAGAAGAATGAAGTTAGCCGCAACGCTCATAGATATCTGCACCACACTGCACCTATGGGAAACCAACCAGTAGTGCTACTGGGCTGCTGCTCCCGTAAATGCACAGCTATGGCCCAGGATGGTAGGAATTGCTCACTGGCGTCCTCCTTAGACATCCATTCTGAACCACCGCTTGAATGGTGCAGAGTTATTCGCATTGTTGAAAGGCGTCTCTCCATTGTTCTGAGGGCTCGATGGATCTCTGTGGTCGCAGAAACGAGTGGGGCTAGCCGCAAAATTCAGAAATATCTGCACCACGCTGCAACTATGGGAAAACAACCAGTATGTAGTGCTACTGAGTTGTTGATCCCGTAAATGCATAGCTATGGCCCAGGATGGTAGGAATTGCTCACTGGCGTCCTCCTTAGACATCCATTCTGAACCACTGCTGGAATGGTGCAAACAGATTTGTTAGTTTTCCCTATCCTACAAGCCCAAGTGCGAAACGTATCATACAGAGCTCCTTTCTTGAGGCATCGCACTGTTGCCAGGGGCAACCCCGGGATTCTGATCCATACACACCAGAACGATTCCAGTAGGAGAACTGTACACTTGCGAATGCACATTCCTATCAGCGAAACATTGTCCTACCCAAACAAGACTCGGGGGCTTTTCTTCAAGGGGATTATGTGTCATCATTTTTCAAACTATCATAAAACTTTTATGTAACTGCAAGACAAAGACATCTTCCTGTCCTCAACTTTGCTCATTGACACTATGGGAATATGCCTTGACTCACCTACAAACTGGCATAAATATCTTTGACCATTTTACAGAATGGGTAATTTCACAAACTGAATGAAACAAATCCAACCAATTGATATAGTCCTTGATTAAAATCCGTGCAAAGAGAATGGTTTGCACAGAAATTACAAAGGACACTTTTTCACAACTACAAATGTTATCTTGTTCAGACAGAATAGGAGAATTGCATGTGCTTCCACGTCAAAAATTAAGCAGCCAATCACCAAAAGAACTCAAAAAGTTTGATATATTGAAAAGATATTCGGTTAGCTTTATATAACACATTCATTCTGAATGCGTACAACAGAATCCAACCATTTGATTTAGTCCTCGAGCGAAATCTGTGCAAAGACAAACATTTGACAGACATTAGAGAGGACATAGTTTCACGACTTGAGGTGAGTCCAGATGAAACTTTTCCAGATTCCAAACCGAAGCGCCACTAGACACTTTCGGGCAAGTCATACTTTTGGAATTCTAAATTGAAACCAAAGAAAAAATGCAAAATCCAATGACATCAGAACCTGCAAAATTTTTTCATTGAGTTTTTGAGCCCAAAATGAGAGAGTTGGTTGGAAATAAAGCTGTAAAATATGAAGTTCATTTCACCGAAGGCTTAGTGAGTGGGAGTGAGGGCGAATGATAATATGTCTGTTTACCTCACTCGCACTCATTAAGGGTTATGGGAATTTTTTTACTTCATATTTTCCAGATTTATTTTTGAGTGTTTCATCTTGAAACATTCAGGGTATCTTCCTGAAGTATACGCGCAGGTGTTGACGTTCTTCTTAGTGCTCTTAGCATAAAATCGTCAATTTCAGACAAAAACTGTTGACTATTTACGCAGCACAAGTATATACACGATTCGAACTAGTCGACCGTAGAATCATGTTCAGACTTACTTGCTGTTTTTTTAGACAGGCGTGAATTAATAAGTAAGCCTTTAAAATCAAAGCTATAGCGCCATTAAATATCAAAAAGCTTTGCCCAAGAAAAAGCCATTTGACTTGCGCTTGTGCTCAGGACATTAGTTAAGAAGAACCTGACAAGACCGGCACAATACCTTTGATTTCTACAACAAAGCTGCGGATTTGGTTGGGTTTGGCCGGCAGCCCAATCGCCATTCTAAGAAGGACCGTACAGCCAATTGAACGCAACTCTACCTCAGCTTTTTCTCTGTTTGCAAAGCAATCTCCTTTTCTCTTTCAAGTTTCTCATGTCATGAATTTTCCTAAATTTATATAGTATATTTCTACTTTGGCTGATGTTTTACGCCTTTTCCATCTTTAATCTAAAGTAATCAGTGAACTTTAAATACCGAATTCATTTTGTACTCATACAACAGAATTTAACAATTTGACAGACATGAGAAAGGACCTTGCTTCACAGCTATTCAGCAGATTTCATGACAGAAGATAAAAATGATTAAAGTAAATAGCTTATGACCCAGAGATGTAAGTATAGCTTCTCACAAAGAGAAGTTGTTCGGTTAGCTCCAGATAACACATTCCTTCTGAACGTACATATCACAGCCAGTTTGAGAAAGTTTCCATTCAGCAGGACTGGCCAAGAAAAGTGCTTTATCCAGACAACTTAAATTGGCAAGAATGAACTTAAAAATTGCGCATTCCACTGAATGAGCACAGATATTCAGAGTCATTCTACAGATGAACCAAGTCATATTTCAGCCATCTTATTGGGCAATATTAAAGATTGAAAGACGCCATATACTTGCAGTTACATAAAGGTTTAACAATTGAAAACTATATCAACAAATCTTTTGTTTTCCTCCCAACACAATAGGAAAAATAAAAAGTTCCAAGACACACACTTTTCAGGAGGAGGATTTGAGTAGGGGTGCCTGCTTTGAAAATGCAACTCGCCTGGCTATAAAGGTTTGACAGGAAATGAAGCCTTCCGAAGAAACCTTCACTGAGTCACCTTAAAACCTAAATTGCTCTTTTTCATGCGAGACGCACAGGTACATACATCAAAGCCCTCCATACCTACAATTGGACACGTGGTCCAGACAGAATCAGTGAATCAATAAATATTCTTGACAGTAACGTAAGAGTTTACAGCATTTAACATTTTGATTATTATTATTATTGTAAGATCATTATCAGGGGAGCAGTTTAAAGTTTTGCAGAACGCTGCACTCTACATTTTTCTAAGGGAAGCTTAGTTATTTTGGATCCGCATGAAAAAAAAAAAACTCCCAGAAGAATGAAGTTAGCCGCAACGCTCATAAATATCTGCACCACACTGCACCTATGGGAAAACAACCAGTAGTGCTACTGGGCTGCTGCTCCCGTAAATGCATAGCTATGGCCCAGGATGGTAGGAATTGCTCACTGGCGTCCTCCTTAGACATCCATTCTGAACCACCGCTTGAATGGTGCAGATTTATTCGCATTGTTGAAAGGCGTCTCTTTATTGTTCTGAGGGCCCAGGGGGATCTCTGCAGTCACAGAAACGAGTGGGGCTAGCCGCAAGATTCGGAAATATCTGCACCACGCTGCACCTATGGGAAAACAACCAGTAGTGCTGCAGAGTTGTTGATCCCGTAAATGCATAGCTATGGCCCAGGATGGTAGGAATTGCTCACTGGCGTCCTCCTTAGACATCCATTCTGAACCAATGCTTGAATGGTGCAAACAGATTTGTTAGTTTTCCCTATCCTACAAGCCCAAGTGCGAAACGTATCATACAGAGCTCCTTTCTTGAGGCATCGCACTGTTGCCAGGGGCAACCCCGGGATTCTGATCCATAAACACCAGAACGATTCCAGCAGGAGAACTGTACACTTGCGAATGCACATTCCTATCAGCGAAACATTGTCCTACCCGAACAAGACTCAAGGGCTTTTCTTCAAGGGGATTATGTGTCATCATTTTTCAAACTATCATAAAACTTTTATGTAACTGCAAGACAAGGACATCTTCCTGTCCTCAACTTTGCTCATTGACACTATGGGAATATGCCTTGACTCACCTACAAACTGGCATAAATATCTTTGACCATTTTACAGAATGGGTAATTTCACAAACTGAATGAAACAAATCCAACCAATTCATATAGTCCTTGATTAAAATCCATGCAAAGAGAATGGTTTGCACAGAAATTACAAAGGACACTTTTTCACAACTACAAATGTTATCTTCTTCAGACAGAATAGGAGAATTGCATGTGCTTCCACGTTAAAAATTAAGCAGCCAATCACCAAAAGAACTCAAAAAGTTTGATATATTGAAAAGCTATTCGGTTAGCTTTATATAACACATTCATTCTGAATGCATACAACAGAATCCAACCATTTGATTTAGTCCTCGAGCGAAATCTGTGCAAAGAAGAACATTTGACAGACATTAGAGAGGACATTGCTTCACGACTTAAGACTAGACAGGAGTGCGTGCTTCAGTAAGCCTTAAAAATCAAAACTTTACACGCCACGACAAACAGATCATATAAAGCTTCGCACAAGAAAAAGTAGTTCAGTTAGCTTTAAGTACTATGACGTTAAAAAAAAAGTACCCTGGTCGAAATTCGGATGGTTTCCCCGTTGTTTCGAATAGAAGTTTCAATGTATCCTGACGTAATCGGAAAGGGGCATTGTGATTAGTCTTTAACCCCTCAATGACTGCGCCGGAGTTAACTCGGGCTACGAATGTTGCATCTGTGGACCAAGCCCGAGTTATCTCTCTGCGGATTTTAGAGTTGTTTCTATTGCAATTTTCCCTCGTGGACGTAATACAAAACAAATTAGTGAAAATTATCACTCAACATGAGACAGATAATCGTCATGTTTTTCAAAAATAAACCTGGTCAAGGGGGTAAAGAGTCAAAGAGTAAACAGTTCGACCCGAGTACTTTTTTTTAAAGTCATAGGACATTTATTTTGAATCATACAACAGAATCCAACCATTTTCTATGGTACACAGCAATAACAAAGACCACTACCTTGCTCTTTCCTCATACACATGTGTTGTACATAAACTTCTTTCGCATACTTGTTTTTTGCGAAGCGTTTTTCTTTAGCCCAATTAAATTAGTAAACGTTTTTCCCCATACCCAGTGTTAATAAATGATCATAATTTCAGGTTTCAGTAGACGTTTCATGAGTGAAGCTAAATTTAAGAGGCCCTGAATGAATTTTTTTTAATTTTTTCCCTAAATTTTCAAAAAATGTAAGTTACAGCAGTTTTTAAAAAAAAAATTTGAATGAGACACCCTCTAAATTGGATGCAGCGTTATATTCAAGCACTCCTGAGTATAACATGTCTGAAATTTGAAAGTATTTGGACCCATAGGAAGCTTAAAAAAGGTAGAGAAACTAAAAGCAGTAAAAACTGCATGATTTCCAAAAATAAACCTGGTCACGGGGTGCTTGCAGCCCGAGAGGAACTTGGTCTGTAAGAGGTTAAGACTTTCACATTAGCCACATTGCTCAACGGGGCAGTTGCAAGGGTCTGAAATGTTGCTTTTTTTTATAAAGAGAACGAAAGTACTTAATGAGCTGAGAACAAAGATGCCTTTGGTTTCTAATGAAGTCCCACTGTTTCGGAGTTGAGATTTTGACCCAAAATACATTGTTTTAAATGGGAATTCCGCAGAGTGACATCACTACTAAGACGATTCTTCACAACTTTAAACATTTGTATCTACAAAACTGGGACACTTGGGAAAAAACCAAAGGCACTATCGTTCTCCGCTCATCAAGTACTACCATTTTCTTTAAAAAAAAAAACACAACATTTCGGACCCTTGCAACAGACCCATTAACTTTTCCTGCGAACAATTACACAGGCTCTTATTTACCCAATAAAAAACGAAGAAATCAATTAGGTACTTACTTCTAATAATCTTAAGTAGTCATAAATTTCATTGACGTAAGGTGATACTAAAAATGGATTGTCATGATCATTGGCGTCAATATCTTCGATGTACTGAAAATCAGGAACAGGCTCAGGTGTGACTTTCCTTTCCAGTGTCCTTTCTTTTGGTTTCGTACTGATCTCTAACTTTGCTAGGGGGAGGCTTTCCACAGCTTTGGCAGACTGAAATCAAATGAAAAATCAAATAAAATTCAGCGGCCAATGGGGAAAGAGATTTGGAAAATAAATTTCAAAGGTAAAGCAGGGTGTCTAGTAAAGTGCAATTTTGAAATTCCCTGACTTCTAATTTTTAATTCCCTGACGTTTCCTCAATTCAAGACAATGTAACAGATTTTAGATAAATAGGAGAAACGCAAACCTGCCAAAAAATACATTAAAAATTTATCTAAGGCGGAGCTAGTGAGCGTAATGTAATGGTCGCAAAGGGTAGTAATAATGGGAGATTCTTATAGCTTAATTTTGTCACTCTCTCTATGCTGACAAGGATGATTCACAGAGTAATTAGTCATCAGAGTAGTGATCCACATTCGATGAATGGTACCATGACACCTAGTGACACCAGTGTCAAATGAAAGTAGTCTCTTATAAGTTATGGGTCACTAATTGATGGAGTTTCAGTATTGTTAGATAGTAATCTCCCAGTATTACTACCCTAAGCAACCATTACGCACTTGCAAATAAAAACGTTTACTTAGTTAAGGAGTGGCTTTCGGAAGTTTTTAGTGCCGCCATCTTTTGTCTTTGTTGAGGTTTTTACACCAAAATCGACAATTAAACCGCTTGCAGCAAAAGTGTGCAACAGCCCCATTTCAGGAAGTGCTTATCAGAAACAGGTGAAAACAAAAGAGGAACCAATACTCCTGAGACAGTAGAAAAGAGGGATATGTTGTGATCCGAGTCCAAGCCGCCTGACGCACGGTCATGTCCTCTCGTCTCTTAAGTCGAGGGCTACTACATAGTGGGTTTTAGTAATGGCGACTGCCGGTGGTGAGCATTCCAAACAAAGACAGTTCGTCTCTCTTGCTCTTATAAAACCCCCATGTGCTGCCATCTCACTCTAATTTAAAAAATCGTACATGGAGACTTATTTTGTGAAATTTCATGGCAGAAATGAATTCCTCGAGGCATATCAATGTGATTTTGATAATAATGTGTCGTAAAACAAGGCTCTTTATACGAATTTTGAAACTAGAAAGAGATGGATATCCATGGGGGTCACAGGAGCGTGAGTGAGGTAGTTTGGAACGCTACGCGAGTTTTATCACAACCGATGAGTGCATTGTTGTGGTTGTTGGCTAACCGTTGACTTCGCACTAAAACCGTCTATAGCACAATGCTTGTCAATTTTGAAAAGCGGCCAATTTAGTTGAAACTGACTATAGGCTAACTAGAGGGCTTCGCCCCCTAGCCGCTCCGCGGCCCCACCCCCCGATAGAGTGGCGCTCCGCACCACCCTCAAAGGTGACTACGTGCCGTCTTCGTCGTTAAAGGTTGACCCGCGAGTTTAAATGCAGATAGATTATAGATTCTCTTTTGAATCGTAATTTGAAGCAATATTAAAACCTGTAACAACGAAGACGACGCGGGGCACCACTCTGTGGAGGGGTGGACTGCGGAGCAGCCAGTGGACGAAGCCTTTTAGTTTAAAAAAAAAAAAAAAAAAAAAAAAAAAAAACAACTACAACAAAAACACAAAATGAACGGCTGCCAGGTTGAATGTGAAATCCTTAAAAATGTAGACAGGTTTAAAAGTATTCTCCACCTTGCCCTACCCGACAACGCAGAGAAATAGGGGGTGGGTGCAGGATTGTCCGCAGCGTATTGACAGATTTATTGACGGGAGTAAAAAGAAGGTCTTCTGACGGGTGAGCCCTCTTTGTCTCATCTCAACCTTCCACACGCTCCGAATCCACTCCACCCGGACCCCCCCATGGACGGATGAACCTTTTTCGTCTCGGTCACAATCTCCCAGACGCTCTGCGATTCACCCCACCCCCGCTGCGATTGCCGCGGTACGCAAATTCGCAATAACTCGATTACAAATCAAGGTATCAAAATTCTGAAAATTTCGGGCTCCTAATCACATTAAAATCTATTATCATGCCAAGTTACAGCGTTGTAACATAAATAGCAACGTCCGTAGAGTGTGGAGACACATTTTTGAACATTTTTTTAAAAACTCGACTCAAAACTGGACTCAAAACTCGACCCAAAACTCGACTCAAAACTCGAAAAAATAGGGCTTGTCAGATTATACTATGTAAAGATGCCAACAGCAAAGAAACACCCACAGAGAAAAAAGAAGCAAGGACTACTTACACTAGTTTTTCTGACTAATGAGCGAGATGGTTCTGGAAGTGGCAGTGTAGTAGTTCGGCTAACCGGTCTGGACTGGAGTAGACTGGTAGTTTGTTTAGTCAAGCCGGTTAATTTTGATGGTCTTATGGGATTCCGACTAAAATCATGAAAAAGTTAAGATAAATCAAAAATTGTAGAGAATTAGCATCAAAAGAAAAGACTGTACACATTCTATTGAAAAAGACTTGGAACCGTCAACGGAGGAGTAGGAAAACCTTAAGCTTGTAGCCAGTTCCTGATTAGTTATAGACTGTTTTAGTAGAGCGATAAATCGTACATGCCTTCGTACACGCTCAAAGTAGGATCATCAAATTGGCATCGGTAAGCTGAAATCCACCGCGAAAAGTGGAATTGCCAACCTGACATTTCTAAAATTCGAACAAAACCTTAACCAAAACACCTCAAAAACGGGGTTTATTTGTTTTGTTGACCGTAGGTTGATGAATAGATGACACACCATCTATCGTCAAATAACTCTATAGTTTGATGGGCCGTCAAATTGCACAGTTGTTCGACAACGTTTTAACCAAAGGAACATGCCACGGTTGGCTCATCTGCCGTTTTGTGGTGGATCTCGGCTCACCGATGCCAATTTGACGATCCTACTTTGAGCATGTACTTAGAGCGATATATCGTATCGATTGCTGTCTGAGGACTTCTGGTTCCAAACAAACTCTGATTCGACGTATTTTCCCCATTAACACATTTTTGAACGGAAATTTGACTATAAAACCATACGCGCCCAGAATTGATTAAAATTTGGGGGTGTCTTTCTTAAAAAACCGGAAGTTTTGAAGTCCAGCTAAATGATACCTTTTTAAAACAAAAAAACTTCCAAAATGGGTTTTTGAGTAATGTTGGTCCAAAGTGAGTGGAATTTGGTTCAAAAATAAGACACCAAGTGGGTTGATAACGACTCACTGGGCATATATGGGTTAGATCAAACCATGAATGCGACCTTTTTGCAAATATAAATTCGATGTTCTCGAAAATGCTGTTAAGCCTGGTTCCACGACTAACACTGCCGAAATCAACAGTATATATTACAGATTAAACGATGCATTTAGTGATTGGAACCACCCAAATTCTTGCCACAATCCCGCCCATTCCACAACAACAATAACATTTGGGTGATGGTAATCTTGTCATATGCGGTTTACCACCAAAAATCTACGTCATAAGAGGTAAAGTTTTGTTCTAAACAGTTTTTGAGTTGAAGCTAATGAATACAATTTCAGGTGATTCTTCAGCGTTTAGTGCCGATTTCTGCCACCAGAGCACAACCATTCGATTAAGATCTTAGAGGCCGGAAGTAATTTATAATTAAGAAAACAGAGTGTCAGTTACTATATAATCATCTGAAGAATGTCTCTGCAAAATATCTCGTCAATAACTTCAAAAGTAAGGCTGAAAGTACCAAAATCTGGAATATTGCAAATTGATTCTTGTGTCAAAATGTAATATTTCATTTTTTGGTACTTTTAGCCTTATTTTTGAAGTTATTGACAAGATATGTTGCAGAGACATTCTTCAGATGATTAATTAGTAACTGACACTCCGTTTTCTTAAATATAAATTACTTTCGGCCCGTAATTTGACATTGATCGAACGGGAGCCCTCTGGCAGAAATCGGCATTAAAACGCTGAAGAATCACCTTAATAGAGGAAAAAGAAGATGTAAGGAGAGAACTAAAAATAGCATTTATTTCAAGATCATATCACTCGATTTAGTCCTCAAGCAAAATCTGGGCAATGAAATTATTTTGACAGACATTCGAGAGGACATCGTTTCCATGCATATTAACACACTTGAGATGATTCTAGGGTCAATTAGTTTGACCCGAGGGCACCCACCGCGCTATTCAAAAAATCAACAGTTTTTGGCTTTAACAGATGAATTTACACAAAAATTACAAATTAGAGGAGGGTCAGGACCTGCAAACATGCCTCAGGAGGATACTCAGAAAGTTACAAGCTGTAATACGCAAAGACAAAGCCGGAAATTATGAAAGACCAAAATTCTCATAGTCCTTAATGAGTGAAATTAAGGCAGATAGACACACTAAGATTATCACTCGCATTCACTAAGCTTACGGCAAAATGAACTAAATCATAATTCTTCAAAGCATTCATTTCTTCACAAATATATTATGTTTCCTTCTAAGTCAATTTTTTTTTTTTTTTTTTTTCAATGTCTTTAACTACAGTGAAAACCGCTTGTCTCGGACACCGCGTTAGCCGGAAAACCGCCTATCTCGTATTTTTCGGCCGGTCCCGTTTTTCCGTCCATAAGAACAATAGAAAAAAATCCCGCGTTAGCCGGAAACCGCGTTTCTCGGAAAACCGCTTGTCTCGGAAATTTCTCCGGTCCCAAAGCATAAAAAATCCCGTACGTCTCGGATTTTTACGGAAACTTTTTTCTTTTTCCTTCATTTCTCCCTCCAGTTTACCTCCCGAACATGTTTAGCTGGTCTCCTTCCGTTTTTTTTATCATGAATCAGCAGAATCAGCTTCATCGGCGTGGTGGAGAGTGCCACCCCTCTGCCGCGAAGTCGCACGAAAGTTTCGTCAGGGCTCATTTCACACATCGCCATGGCCCATGATCGTCTATCAGAGATTAAGATCTTACATGTTGCGGGAGTGCGCGGGGTAGTTGTTGCCTGTCGGTGAGATAAGCGCGATCCTCAGACCAACAGTCTGCATCGGCAGACGCGTGCATACCCTCAGGCAGTGCAATTCGTGGCGTAGCGATAGCGATGCGGTGCGATGGCGCCTACTCGTCGCGTCGGATTGCAGGGACTAAATAATACTGAAGCTTGACATGGCAGGCTGCCGCGCCGGCTGGTGAGCATTTACGGGGGGTTTAACCCCTCGCAAGTATTTACTCTCACTCATACTCACTGTCCAACGTATTTTGTTGGGGGGGGGGGGGGGGGCGCGCCAAGCCGTAACGTTTATTTGGTCCCAGATCTTTAGATCATTCAACAACCATGCCGACAAATAGTTACTGCTCTTCATCATAATGAACCGAGTGTGTCTCGCACTTATTTCGCGGATGTTTGTGTGTAGCACCACTTTGGCAAAATCTAAGTTTCAATAAAAATCCAGCGGCGCCATTTCACCGATTTTCGGAGAGAGGGGCACAGCGATGACTTTTTTTTTCATTGTGAGGCGGGGGGGGGGGGGGGGGGGTAGAAGCCGTCTCCTCCCCCCAATGGCACCGCTTTTAAGCTTGGTAACAAGATAAGCCGTTTCGGATAACGAAAAATATACGTGAATAGAGGGCGAGACACTTTTAGCGAGATAATACGAAAATCGACCGCAACTATCGCGATTTAGGACATCAGGAGCAAAAAACCGTTTTTCTCGGAAAACCGCTTGTCTCGGATTTTTCGGCCGGTCCCGAGCCGATCCGAGACAAGCGGTTTTCACTGTAATTAAATTATTCTATTTCTCTAACTTAAATTTTTTATACAATGTGATTAATTTTAGGAATCATGACGCCATCTTTCTTGTAACTTATTTTTTTTTTCTTCTTTTGTAATCTTATAATTTTATACAGGGCTTTGCTTGTTTATTTTTAATAAATAAGTAGTAGTAACGTAGTAGTAAAGTCCAGCCGCCCAAACACGTGGTTCCTTATGCTGATATTTCACAGCGAACGACTGGACTGCATAAAAAAAGAAGGGGTAGGAAAGACAATCAAAGTATTCTCAAAACAAAGGATAGGAAAGAGGAGAGCAGGGGTGCAAAATGTGCCCGATCTAGCGATCCGCGGATCGCGTGAAAGTGAGGAAATTTCTGGGAAAGTGAGGAAATTTTTCAACTTTTTTTTTTTTTTTAATAATGGCAATAAGAATTTCCCAGGAAAATAGTATTGAAAATGGGAAAATATCGGTCATTTTGCGAACATACGGTGTTGAAATGTTAAAATAAGCAAAAAAAAGTCATCAATTTCAAATTTTTGTGAGGAAATTTTTTAAAATCCTGTGAGGAAATAAGTCATGGATCGCGTGAAACTTCCGAAGTTTTGGAACATTTTGCACCCCTGGAGGAGAGTAACGGCGACCTGCCAGGGACTCAAATTTGGAAGGAAGTACTTAGAGCACTCAAGGAGGTAAAGTGATCTAAATATTTTTCTCTCTCTCTTTTCTTATGAATATTACTCCACTCTCTGTTTCTGCTACGTTTCTATCCATTTGTGTAACTTTGTTTTTTTTTTTTTTTGTATTCTCTCTATGCAACTGTGTAACTTAAATAAATAAATAAATAAATAAATAAATAAATAAATAAATAAATAATTTACAGCTTTAATTATCAACAGATTTTGTTCATTTGAAGTTCTAACAATCCAACAAAAAATTTGTGGATGTTCGTGGATTTTTCGATAATTTTTTGTTTTCAATTTAAAATGCTAAAAAACACAATTTTTTCAAAAGCAACAAGTGGCGCTATCCAATGCATTGAAATCTGGAAAAGTTTCGCTTGAAATCACCTCAACAGAAGGGGGAAAAAACTGCATTGATAGCAAGAAGAAAACTATGCCTCCCTCTAAAACAATGCCTAGATGAAATGAGAATTTAAAATACTTACGCCGAGACAATTGGTTTAGAGACTGTGACGGTGTTCTGCACTCTGAGAGGTTGTTTGTCGATTTTACCATTTTTCTTGGCAGCTGCATTTGCTGCAGCTTGTTGTTGAGCAAGCGTGTTGGTAGATTCCACCAGAGCGGGTCTTTTGGCTGGTTTCACTGGATTACGCAAGTTTTTACCCTCTGGGATACAGGGAATGTTTTCTTGGTTGGTCGATCTCATGGTCTGAGTGGACTGGAAGGAGAAAACAGAACAGAAATAAGAATAAACTGTAGGAAATACCCTCCAAACACCAGAGGTGCAAAATGTGCCCCATCTAGCGACCCGCGGATCGCGAGAAAGTGAGGAAATTTTTGGGAAAGTGAGGATTTTTTTTTTTTTTTTTTTTTTTAAATAATGGCAACAAGCATTTCCCTGGAAAATAATGTAAAAAATGGGAGAATATTGGTCATTTTGCGAACATACGGTATTGAAATGTTAAAATAACCAAAAAAAAGTCATCACTTGCAAATTTTTGTGAGGAAATTTTTTAAAATTCTGTGAGGAAATAAGTCATGGATCGTGTGAAACTTCCTGAGTTTTGGAACATTTTGCACCCCTGATGAACACTTTCTCACATCAAATTTAATCTGGGGCAGACTCCCTTCAATATTCTGGGGGAGACCCCCCTTTAATATCCTGGGGGAGATCCCTAACCCCCCTTCGATATTTTTGTGCAGATCTAAAGATAAAAAATTGTGGGTAGCGACAATCATCATTTTTTTGGATGAGTAATTTAGGGGAGGGGGGGATGTTGACACCTATCGCCCCACCCCTGGTTGAGGGCCCCTCAGGGGTGCAAAATTTTCCAAAACTTTCAAAGTTTCATGCAATCCATGACTTAATTCATCACAGGATTTTATAAAATTTCCTCACAAAAATTTGAAAGTGATGACTTTTTTTTTGGTTATTTCAACATTTCAACACTGTATAATCACAAAATGACCGATATTTTCCCATTTTTTACACTACTTTCCTGGGAAATCCTTATTGCCATTATTTAAAAAATAAAAAAAAATAAAATTAAAAAAAATCAGACAAATTTCCTCACTTTCACGCGATCCACGGATCGCTAGATCACCCCTGGGCTGGGGCCCCTCACAAGACTTGTTTCAAAACAGACCCAGCATACTTCTAATGGGAAATGATTCCTGATACATTTTATTTTCATTTTTTTTTTTTTTGCAGAATCTGATTCTTCAAATGATAAGCAAAAGCTCTTACTGAGAGCTATTTTTTTGCATCACCTCACCTCAGCTTTCAGCTTTAATTTGAGAATCATATCACATGATTGAGCTAGAGACTTTTGAGTAGTAGGATCAGACCTCTTTCCTAAAACCTCTTTCTTCTTTTAAATTGAGACACGAGTGGCACTGCCAGTTAGAGTAACTTGCCCTCTAGCTCTCAAGAAATACTAGAGAAGTTAGCATGGTTAGAAAACAGGGTTCACAGAAGCCCATCGGCTCACGTCTATGCAAGAGTCGAAATCCACCCGTAAAATATCCCAAGCTTTACTGAAACTGCAGCTAATATATAGGCCTTCACAGGCAATCAAATCAGTTCTCCAATGTGGGCATTTGGTGATTGGTTGGCAAAATACGTAATTTTAAAATATTCACAAATTCACAAACAATGGGGCTGTAGCCCACTTTTGCTATATGCGATTTAAAAGTCGATAATAGTATAAAAACCACCAAAAATAACGATGGAAGCACTAAATACTTCCGAAATCCACTCCTATACTCGATAAACGCTTTTATTTGCGCGGGCGTAATGGTGGCTGAGGGTAGGAACAATGGGAGATTCCCATCTAACAATACTTCCACCAAGAAGTGACCAATAAGAGACGACTTTCATTTGACACCGGTGTCACTAGGTGTTGCGGTACTATTCATCAGCTGTGGATCATCATTCTGATGAATAATTACTCAGTGATTCAACCTTGTCAGCATAGAAAGAGTAACGAAATTAAGATAGGAATCTCCTATTGTTACTGCCCTCGGCCACCATTACGCCCTTGTATATAAAAGCGTTTAATGAGTTTAATAGTGGATTTCGGAAGTTTCAAGGGTTGTCATTGATATTTTTCGAGGTTTTAACACCAGTATCGACCGTTAAATCGCTTACAGCAAAAGTGTGCAACAGCCCCATTGAGAACCCTCCACATCTTGATTGGAAGTGAGTTAGAATAGTGAAGCAGCCAGGATAGAGTCTTTCACTCTCTTACCCAATTTAAACACATGTGTTAGAAAAGGATGGGTGTAGGGGCTGTCACGCGACTTCAGCCCCTGTATCTGTCTTTTTTTAACACATACAGTCAAACGGGGAAAGAGCGAGAAAGACAAATTCCTGGCTACAACTATGAGTAGTGATGAAAGATGAATAATGAGGACCAATCCCAAAATGCCCATGTAGAGAGTATTTCCAAGAGGCTTTCGTACGAGCTCAAACAAGTTCCGTCAAACTGCAGGATTGCCAGCTTGACAATTCCAAAATTCGAACATAGACTTAACCAAAACACCTCAAAAACGAGTTCTAATGGTTTAATTTACTGAAATTGATGCACAGACGGCAGTCCATCTATCAAATAACTCTGCAGTTGTTTGACAAACGGAGCATCACCTGCACATGCAACAATTGGCTCGATTGCTGTTTGTGGTGGATTTCAGCTCATCGATTCCTTGTTTGATCGTGTACGAAGCGCCGAGGGAGGGCAAACATGGGCCCACTCAAAAACAAAGTCTATAGGCTATTAATTGCAGGGACTTGCAGCACTTTCAGTGAATGGGCCCCAGAAACCTCAAAAAATTGCAGAAGACATGATGGAACAGGGCGGAACGCATTGCTCAAAGTTACTCTTGATCCGTCTGACATAACCCCGATTGGTGGACGGACTATCCTCAGTCGTTGACTTGTTCCATTCTCATGGTATACTGGAATCACCCCAGCCAAAAATTTTCCTCAATGTATTGTTTGGTAGAGCAGAGGCATTTTGAGTATCAGGTTCTGACTTAGAAAGTAGTGGCTAGGGTTGTGCGGTACTGATTTGGGTATTTTTCGGTATTTAGCTATATCTCTGACTGCAGCCTCTAAACGAGTGAGACTGATAAAACTGCCGTGGGTGACATAAGTCAGAAGCCAACCAAATACTATGAAACTGTCTAAGTAGCATTTCTATATCATAATAATACCTTTGAATTCCCTTAAAGTTATGTAAAATACCGAACTGGCTGATTTTTTCAGTATTTTACATAACTTTCAGGGAATTCGAAGCTACAACGATGCGGGAATGCTATGTATCAATACTTTGACAGTTTTATAGTATTTAGTTGGCTTCTGGCTTACGTCACCCACGGCAGTTTTATCGATCTCACTCATTTAGAGGCTGCAGTCAAAGACACGAGCTAAATACCGAAAAAATACCGAAATCAGTACCGCACAACCCTGGTAGTGCCTGCTTCCCAATCGTATCAAAACACATCAGGGAGCAGTTGGTTAGTGCGGAGTTTCAATTTCAAATCTTGGCTCATCAACCGCTCACCAATGCACTTTGATGCAATTCAGAAGCAAGTCAGCTCTAACACGTATCAAAAATACACAAACAATAGCCAGCAGATGCAATTCAGAAGCAAGTCTGCTCTAACGCGTGTCAAAAATACACAATAGCCAGCAAAGCCCATGACCAAGATAAACCTTCACAAAGAAGAACATCAGCTAGAATAATATGGCCTAGGGCAGAGCTCAGAATACTGTCAGCCAAGTAGTACTTACTGGCCGAAGCAACATGCATGAATTCAAAACATGAGACAATGGCGGGTGCAATATGGAAGTATATCCAACTCACCATTCCTCAAATCAGCTTTCAGAAACATCAGACTATTACCACTAAGGATCATTCCGATTCATTGAAGCTGATGAGCCACGGAATGAGAACTCTTTGAGCTAATACAGTGCTTTTGAATGGCATGCAAGATTTGAACTGAAGAGTTGTCTGCGATCTTTGAAAGAAAATTTTGAGCTGCAAAACATGCTTTCATTTTGCCAGCAGGAATTTAAAATGCTGACTGTGGACGCAAACAAGAAAGTGCTGTTACGTAAATAGGAAACCTTGCGATATACTTGGCTTCAAAAGCCATTGCTTCGAGCGTCCCAATTCGTATCAACAGAAGTGCTTAGAACTCACTTCAGAGGTGGAGGGCTCAACTGATAATAATCGTAATTCAACAGCTGTTCCTCACACTCCATGATGGAATTGAAGGAATACTAATTTGAAAGCATTGCTATTCACAGGCACTTGAAAAATACAACTTCAAAGTCTCCGGCAAGTTGTGATTGGATTTGGAAATTTGCCAGAGAAAGTTATAGTTTCAGCTCAGCTTTCAGTTCTGAAAGGCGCTGAACATCTCCAGAGAAATGTGATCAGGGAAAAGAAGTAATCGATCATTGATTAGATCAAAGGAAGACAAAAGTCAGCGAGGAACAAGGAAACAAGAGGCAGATGAGTTCTGCTTGGAACAATAGCCCAAAGGATGATATGATGGAGAGAAGCTTGGGTTGAATTCGATTACCTGGAGATTAGGATAACTAACGGCGCTGAAAAGATTCAAGGAACTGAATCTGGATATGCTACTACGGAAAAAAGATTCGGAGAAAAGACAGAATAAAAATGAAATGGAAGGTATGAATGAATAATGATGAATGCTTGGAGCAAAGCAAGCAAACATGCTTTTGGAGTTTGAATTCAGAGACGCACAGAACAATGATTCTCGACTAGACGGATCGGAAACAATTCTTTGAGAAGTACAGAGTGATATAGAAAGAAAACTAGCGAAAGAAGAGCATAAATTGATTGGAAACTTACGGCAAAAGTACTTCTTAGTCTGGATGACATGTTGAAAAAACCGTTAAGATCTTGCTCTGGACTAACACTTGAATACCGAGCGGCGAAGAGATCAATGAAAGTGATGACTTACATAAATACAAAACAGAAGATAAATTGACTAAAAGTTCAGTTAAAATATACAAATTCACAGATTAAAATAGATTAAAACATTTCTGTTCGTGGGGTGTAAAAGTCAGGAATTCACTTCAGTCGAACAAAATGGTCAAACCGTTTGAATGTGCACAGAGAAACGCAATTCGCTCGGAGTGAGACCAACGATAACTCCCTGCCGTTCGATCAACCAATCACAGAATGCTTTGAAAGAATCTGATTGGTTCTCGCTCCCTACAGCGAGAGACAAAAAAGTAACCACGCTACCAACGTATTAAAAAAGGAACCATTTCCGAGTCTTGCTGAAATCTAAGTCTTGTTAGTGTTTGGGACTTACTACAAAATTATTTAGACGCCAATAAGCAAAATGGGGAATTATTTTAAGCATGAGCTCGTAATTTTTTCTCCTTACTAGAAAAATCTTCATAATTTAGAGTAACTCATAATACCAGTCGTCAAGTGGTTACATATGAGTGAATGGTTTAGGTTGGTACCTTAAACCCGCAAATTTTTAAAATGCCGTTGCAATATTGGCGTAGAGTACTGGAGAAGGGATTTCCCTTTCTTTTCAATTTCTATTTTCTCTTCTCGCTGTTTTTCCGTTACAAAAGAATAATTCATAGGTAACATTTTCCCAAATTTCCCTTGCATTCTACAATTTACTGTTGCACTCGAACTTTCTTTCTCCCTTTGTAATTTTTGTTTTCCTCCATTGTTTTGTTGGGCATACACCTACACAGCACAGGATTTCCAAAATATATCAAGTATCAGTGGCGGAGCCGGGGGAGAGGAAGGCATGGGGGAACCCCCCCCCCACCGCAAACTTTAATTAGTTCTATTTCCCTTGAAAAGTAGCCTGACATTGCTTCCTCTTACATTTCAAAGTTCACAGGCGCGTGCCGGCCCAGGAAAATTTTCTAGATAGGTATGTCACTGTCAAGTATCAATATCAACGGTCTATGTACTTACAGAGGAAGCGAATTGTTAGGCCAATGAAATGAGATCAGACTTTTTCTTAAAATAAGATTGCTTCAAAATTCCGAAAACATAAATCATAAATCTGCTGATTACTTACTATTTGTGATTGAGTATTTATTTGAAGGAGACTCAGGCATCAGGAAAGGAGTCTGGCGTGGGATCAGGGGCCAGCAAATCCAGCAGTGTTATTCATATTTTATCTAAATTAGCTAATGTCGCAGTTGTGGCTCGTGAATCACTGAACATAATTTAAATTTACCCCATCCTGGCCTATAAGCAAAAGTTTTGACTATTTAGAGGAATTCAATTGCAAACCTCCTCTCCCCCCCCCCCCCAATCCACAAAGGATTGATTGTGTCTCATTCCAATGAACATATGTTAAGAAACCTACATCTCCAGCTTATGAGCTCGAAAATATGATTTTTGATGATGAATACTCAAAAAGAAGTCTGCCTCACTTCCAGTTGTTTCACAACTCGCTAATGCTTTGTAATTTTTTTGACTGCCGTTCGTTTAGGGCGACTGATAAAAATAATCATGACCTTTTTTTAGGGTCCATGTAATATAATCTGTGCCTATAGAGGTTGTTTCAGAAGTCTAGGCACTTCTAGACCGGTAATCTTTGAAATTTTTCAACATTATTTCTCTCACTACAAAATGAAATTTAATGAAAATGGATCAGAGCATTGGCTATTTGTTCAGCAACACTTTAGAATCAAAAGTCTAAAGTTGGAGGAAAGTTTTGTCATGATTTGAAGGAATTAAAATTGAAAATTTGCCAAAGATAATGTTTTGGATACGCTTACTCTTCTGAAACAAGATCTACATTCAACAGCACCAAAATTCACCTTCCCAAAAAGACAAGAAACAAAAAAAAGGTGAAGGCTCTTTTGCCCATGTGGAAAAAAGTTATTATTTTAACCATTATCTCTTGAAAGTTGTCAATATAATAGTTAAAAAATTATACTTTTTTGCTTTCTTGGCAAGTTCCAATCTATTCATGTTCCTTCTAGAACTCTTCGCAATTTAAATCGTATATTTGTTATCCCTCCATCACTTAACAATATTGTAGGCATAGACCGCTTATTCCCATAATTTCTGGTCTTGCTAATAATTGCTCAGAGTGGATTACATTTTTTGGCATACCCATCTCTATTTTTAAATCTCTTGTTAAAGAGCATGTTTTTGTTTTTTAATTTAATCTTTTTTCTTTTTGCGCATGCTTTGTCCTTATGCGATGACTCGGTTTCTTGTGCTCCCCCCAGGGTTTTCTTCTGGTAACCTCCAGGTGAGGACAGGCACTCGCGAGATGCCTCACCCATGCAGCTCGGATTTGCAGCCGGTACTAGACCAGCTAACCAAACCGACCCACGAGTAGAGCATTTGTAAAGGTGCTCATTTTCTGTTACTTTTTGGGACCTGTCCCGTTGAAATTGAAGAAAATAAATAAGTAAATAAATAAATTTACAGTGGCACCTGTTTACAACGGAACCTCTTGATAGCGGAAACCTGATGTTATAGGAAAATTTTGCTGGTCCCGTGGAATTGCTATGGTAAATCAATGTAAATCAGCCTGCTCATAGTGGAACCTGTCCAACGGGGAAACGGAAGGTTTTAAAGGCGTTTAACAGAAAAATTGTAAGAAAAGAGGCAATTAATAGAAAAACGGGCAACTTCTGTCTCTCAACAGTTAAAACTAGACGTTTTTTTTTTTCAAATCTTAAACAGTTCAAATTTTTAAACATTATAATTTGTAAAGTTTCAAAGTTTTGATCATTTAATAAGTTTTAAAGATTTAATTAAGTTCCAAAGTGTCGAAGGTAAATGAATGTAAAAGACAGTCAGCCTTTCAATTTTCTATTTTTCGTTTTTTTTCTCCATCCGGTCAACCTGCCGATAGCGGAAACCTGATATTAACGGAAAAATATATCCGCCCCGTGAGGTTCCGTTATAAACAGGTGCCACTGTATAAATATATAATTCAAAGGAATGAAAAAATGGAGGATGAAAGAGACAAAAATAATGGAACTTAATAAAACTTTTATTTTTGCTATTTATAAAAATTATACAATTATTGGTACAGCAAAATAAGAAAAAAAAAATGTACAAACAAAAGTAAAGGAAAAAAAAAAGAGACAGAGAGATTAAAAAAACCAAAACAAACGAGATTGAAAGAAAAATTGAACAAACGAGTATAAAAACAATTACTCTCATTACATTTAAAATTATTGTTGTAGTCGTGATCCTTCCTACTTTCCTTCACTTTCTTTATTTTGGCAATTAATAATTTTGAAACAAACAAAAAAAAAACAAAAAACAAAAAAACAAAAATAATAAAAATCAATCATATATTTATGCAATTCATAGAGGAAATAATTAAGAACATACCTAGCAGAGGGAACACAGAGTATTTTAGTATTTACAACAAATACACTTAAAAAAGGGGGAAAAAATTAGTCCTTGTAAAACACGAAAGAGAGGAGAACCATACTGAAAGAAACGTAGCCTTACTCAAGGATAGGTAAGATGCGACAAAAAATAAATGCAGAAATTCCTAAGTTTCTTAAATTTATGAGTTTTATTTTTTTTTAAATGAAATTTAACTGAACCACTTGAAAACCAAGGTACCACGGTATCTGCTTGCAAGGCAGAAATCTGCTTCATCTGTATCAGATTATTGAAGGAAATTCATAACTATAAAAGAAAGCTCTTACGCTATTTTGTGGAATCTTTCATCTAAAGCGTAGTGACAATCCTGTTTTTACTATAATCAAAGTCAGTTGGCTCTGCAAGACACAATAATGCTATAGAATTTACGTTCTACTGAACCATCAAATCTATTATTGAATTATTGAAGGGTATTCAGACGTTGCTGTGTCATGAAAGTAAGCGCTTCCTCTATTTTGTGAAATCTTTCGTCTAAAGCGCAGCAACACTCCTGTTAATACTATCGTCAAAGTCGGTTGGTTCTGCACAACACAATGATTCTGTCAAATTTTTGACCAACAGAACCATCAACAGTCAGAGATTACAATAAGCACTCCAACTAACATTGGGAAATGCATCTTTTTGTCTATTTTCTTAAACATCTGCCCCCTTAGTTAGAGCTAATCAGTTTTGAATGGTCTTATAATTTTAAGTGTTGGTTAGGGGGCACTTAAGTCGCTAATTATTTTGCTTCGCGCAGTAAATTTCATATTTTTTTACTCTAAGCACACGGAAAGGCTATAATTTTCAAACAAAGTTTGAAATAGCAATTTCTGTCAAACAAAATTATAACAGCCACTAATTAAACCTTGCAGAGTGGATATTTGAGAAGAATAAAAAAATGAAAATTAACTTTAAACTGCTCCTCATTCAGGTACAAGGTTGCCAGATCGAGGGTAAAAAGCTGTATCGTCCCCTTATAAATCAATCACAGACAAACTAAGGATTAAAATGGGAACTAGACCAACAATAAATAAAAACTTCCGAGACATTTCGGTTCATTCACAGCACCATTATCAATCGGAAAAATAAAAAAAAATTAATTTTAAATTTTAAATTAATTTTAAATTAAAACTGTTTTTTTTCCGACTGATAATGGTGCTGTGAGTGCACCGAAACGTCTCGGAAGTTTTTAGTTATTGTTAGTCTAGTTCCCATTTTAATCCTTAGTTTGTCTGTGATGTTTTTTTGGCCACTTAGTTTGTAATTGTTTTAATATATAAATCAAAGTAAAACATACGGCTTTTTCACCCCAAGCTGGTAACACTGCATGTATTTCCTTTGTTGACTCTTTTGGTGTCGGAAACCGTGATAAAACAGGTCCTATTTAGATCACATAGGTACTTAACATGGTTCTTTAAAGCTATCACGATATTATAAAGAAAGTTTGTGAAATCAATAAGTATGTTATTATACGCACAGTGTCATCATGAAAAGAAACTTCCCTCAAAGGTTCTTAAGAAAGTATCAACATAAAAAATGTATTTAGTTAATTTACTTCCCAATTTCAATCTCACCCATCAGAGGGTTTTTGAAAGAGAATTGATACAGAAATTTGAGCTCTTCGAATACATTTTACAATGAACGCCATTAGTATGATTCTCAGTTAGGCGTAAGATTTGAGATTGTGGTAATTGCAGTTAAAACCCCTTCAAAAAGCAGTATATGCAAAAACAAATCTGAGTCGTAGACAATCTATAACTTTGGACAATGGACAGCCCCTTCAAAACGAAGTATATGCAAAAACACATCGGAATTGCAGTCATTAGGGGGAGAAGCATCTTTGTAACTAAACAAGTCCTTACTGATATTGTCAACAAAATTTATTCAGCCCAAGCGAATGAAAGAATGAAAATAAAATTGATTAATTTATTGAAATTTATTTTCCTTTGGAAGAGGGATTAATTAGTCATAACACTTTATTTTGGCATCATAAGAAAAGGTGGTGGTATCATGTAATTTACGTACTTATACAAAAAAACAAAAAAAAATTATAAATCAATCTTAGGTAATTTCATTTTTGTTTATTTTTATTCTTTTAGTAGTCGAGTTTAAGTTCTTTGTCTATCATAGAATGGCAGGCATTAGTTTACCGTATATGTTTTTTCTTACAAGTATTGCAAAATAATTGCAGACTAAAAAGTTGGGGCAAATGTCATGATAATCTTCTTAGGGTTTTCTATTCTTGAAAAAATCATCCAGATGAAAACGCTGGGTCTTTGATAGGAGCACGCCTAATAACTGACTAATTGTCTGTCGGTAGGCTGAACATTCCGAACATTCGATACCATTGAATTTTTTTATGGTATCTTAAGGAGATTCCATGCAAAACTTTTCCAGATTTCAATTCCAATGGCCGGATAGCGTCATCAAAAAATGCTCATGAAGTAACCAGTTTCGGGCAGAAATTGGTGAATTCACGTCAAAAGTACAAATTTTAGGAACACCAGCACCTACAAACATACCTCAGGAAGATATCCGAAAAGTCTCAAGCTGAAACACTCAAAAATAAAACCAGAAATTATGATATACATAATGCCCATAAGCCGAAATGAGTGCGAGTGAGGCATACGGACATATTATCACTTGCATTCACTAAGCTTACGGCGAAATGACTTTCGTAATAAACGTCTATAATTCTCAACCATTTTTACTCGTTTAGGGCTCAAAAAATCCAAAAAAATGTGCTGACGTTCTAGGATTTTGAGTTTTTTTTTTTTTGGTTTCAGTTTAAGCCGCTGAAAACGGAACATTCCCAAAAAGCGACTAGTGGCACTATCCATCCAATCGAAATCTAGAAAAGTTTTGCAAGGAATCACTTTAAGGTAGGAGGAATACTTAGTTTTTTTTTTTTTTTTTTAGTTATTTTTAGATTTCAGTTCAGAAGCTAAGAAGTTTTATTTTTTTCCGTCTCTCTTTCTTTGGATACCGTTCCCTTGTATTCCAGCTTTCTATCAAAACTTTTTTTTTTTTACATATTACTGCGTTATTTCTTTTGGCAACTTAAAAGTATTGTTCATTTTCATTGAGTAGGTATTTTCTCCTCTACGCCTAACTTTTCTACATCACATTCCATTCAGGCTCGAAAGAGAAATCAGAAGCTGTACAGTGTACACCGTTCACAGTCTCCCGAAAAAAAATAATGAAAGCATAACCAGTATAATACTAAAAATAAACACATTGCTTTCATTGCATTTCCTAATTTACGATTGCACTTGCGCCATACGTACTCTTCATCTTGACAAAGTCGAAGCAGAAAATTGAAGGCGGAAGAGGACGTTTTATTCTGAAAGTGTTGAGCCATTTGTACTAGTCTCTGAAATTGAAACAATTAACCAAAGAGGATAAAAAAGGTGGTCCCCGAGAGATTCATGCATGAGAATTAGATACCAATATCAACCAACAGAGAGCAGATCAGTGTAAGTTCTTCGTTCAGATGTAGGTGTAGGATTCAAAATTTATGAAAGCGTGTTTGTAGAGTCAGCAAATAAAATAATGTCAGTCAACTCCTTGAATTTCGGGCCAGGTACTAGGTAGGCAACCCACAACGCTTACGTGCATTGTGATAAGTATTGCTGGTTGCCTACCTGAAACAAAATCTAAGGAGTTGACAGACATTCTTTAATTCAGCGACTGTACTTACTTTAAAAACATGTTATTTACTTTTCTTTAAAATTTGTAATAAAACAAGTGCCCTTAGAGTAACTCTTTCATCCGACAGAGAGAAAATTCTCAATTGATGCATGGATCGATCAGATCAGTTAAACCTAATACTTTTGCCAATTTTCCCATCTTAATTGTTCAAGTTTTGAAAAATTCCCTTTAACCTTAAATTGGCTCAAGATCTAAAATCTCTAGGAATGTTTTTTTTTCCCCTTTTTTTTTCGATCCACTTTTAAGGTAAGGAAGATATTACTAGAGGTAGTTTCAGAAGTGTAGGCGGACCAGAACCATAATCTTTGGCGAATTTTCAACTTTTATTCCTTCAAATCAATACTGAATTTGCCCCTGACTTTATTCCTTTGTGTTTAAAGTTTTTCTCATTGAAAAGTGAACACTCAATTTCATTTTTATTCATTTTCATCGAGTAATATCATAAATAATGTTGACAAATTCCAAAGATTATCAGTCTAGGTCCGCCTACACTTCTGAAACTACCTCTACCACCACGCACACTACACAGATGTTGGTTTTAAATTGTTAAAGTGGTAAGACTGTCGAGTAAACTTTTTCAAAATAATTTTGAGAGACACAAGAAAAAGGAAGTACCTGAAACGAGATTCCCAGTGTGCTGGAACACATGAAAGGATTATCTAAGACAGATATCTTGTAGAGGTCATTTAAGAAGTGTAGGCGCACCTAGAGCGATATAATCTTTGGAATTTTCCAACTTCATTTCTTCTAATACATAATAATACCTAATAAGTAAAAAAGAATTTGAGCGTTGGATTTTCAGTAAGGAACGCTTTAAAATTAAAAGGTTTTGCAAGCAAACTTTTTCTTTTATTACAACGAATGAAAATGGAAAATTTGCCAAAGATTATCAACCAGCCGCACCAATACTTCTGAAACGAAATCCACATACATATCACTTTCGCGCTTTGCCAATTCAATTGGACCACAGCACTCTGGTGGCCAGAATTGGAACTAATTGGCCGGTAAACCTCTGAATCATAAAGACTGTTTTTCCATGAGAGCAAAAATTAATCACCTTTAATTAATCTTATTTAATTATCTTTATTAATCAAATACTCTTCCTTGATGAAGACTGGTTATTGCGACTCTTTTTTCCGCTGCTTTCGGGTTCGACTCTCGTCAAAAACAAACAAACATATTAACATTACTTAAAAATTGGCAGATTTTTACAAAGATCAATTTGTATTTTTCGATCAAAACAAAATTGAATTATGTTTCAGGTGAATTATTGACCTCTGCATCAACAACAATTGCAAACAAAAACAAAAACCTCAGTGGAGGGAAACAATTAATATAAAACATTCTTACAATAATAAATTTTTATACGGGGTGTTTCAACAAAACCTAAAAAATTAAAAAAAAAAATTTAAAAATTGTAAAAAAAAAAAAATTAAATTAAAATTAAAAAAAAAAAAAAAAAAATAAATTGGTAAAAAATTGGCAAAATAATCAAAATAGTTTAAGCAAACAACATATTTACCTATTAACATACAATACATTCATAACTTTTTTTTCTTCTTTCCTTTATTTCATATTATCTTTATTACCCGAATGTAGGTATAACGGATTTATTTATTTTTTTTTTAAGATCACAGAATAGGACGAACTGATAGATAAACAATAACAAAATCTCTGTACAGGAGATGATGAAAAGCATAATTTTCTACAGCACAGATTAATTAGCTTTCCCTGTTTCCCTGCTTTCTTCAATTATAATTTTTTTTATTTATTCTTTAAAGGTTTAAAAATTAGAATCTTTCTGTGCCAGCGCATTTGTATAAGTGATGTGATCTTAGTAAAGGGCCGTCATCTGACTCAAAGACATTTTCAGATATTGACATCATATTTTTTAATTGGACCCTCCACTGAGTGATACAAGATGAAGATTTCCAAAAAAAAAAAACACTATCTTAACAAAGTAAAAAAGTTTAAAACTTTACAATAAAACTTGCCAATTTCAAGAGAATTGAGTTTACTTAAAGTTCATAGATGTTCGAGGTCCATTTTGTCGATTTGAAAGTTATTACAATACACAATGCTAACATTACCTACATTCGATTTAATTTTTAACCACCACCGAGTAAATCAGGTGTACCTAGCACGTAGTCAGCAAAAATTACAGCTAGGTACTTTGACGACCAAAAATCAGCAAGTTAAAATTACTTAAGATCATATGTTTGAAACTTTTCAGTCTTAATCCTACACATTTAAACTACTAATAACAAATAGTTAAAAACAATTTATTTAACTAAAGTGTTACTAAAATAAAATGTGAAGGCTTCCGAACAGCACCTAGAATTTCAAGTAATTCCATGCTGCTGATTTTAGGCCGCTAAATCAATTTATTTCTGATTATCTGCTTGATCTGCCAAGTTAATTTTTGTTTGTTGTTTTGCAGGAATCAATTGAGCGAGATGACACAAAATAGAACGCTACATGTTTTGACAGCGGTAATGTCGTCAGTGCAGTTTGAGTGTTCCATCAAAACAAAATGGAGAGCCAACCACTCTGAATATAGTATATCCACTGATAGCAATTACTTTAGACCAACCGAGAGTAAGCCAGAGATATAAAAAAA
Organism: Trialeurodes vaporariorum; assembly: GCA_011764245.1. Classification (NCBI taxonomy): domain Eukaryota; kingdom Metazoa; phylum Arthropoda; class Insecta; order Hemiptera; family Aleyrodidae; genus Trialeurodes; species Trialeurodes vaporariorum. The sequence continues at coordinate 67,181,662 of VMOF01000024.1, read as the reverse complement.
CTAGCCTTTATTACTCAGTGCATTGATTTTCTAATAAGTTATCAATTTCGCCTACTTTGACCATAAAACTGATTTCCGGCTAGATCATAAGTGGCGGTAGCTGCTAAAACAATACGCAAACTATAGTTTGCAGACCCTTTCGATAAATCTCGACACAAATAGTAAAAATACACACTCCAAAACTAAGATTTCGGTGGTTAGGAAAAAAATTTTAAAAAAATAAATAAATAAATAAATAAATAAACAAGAGAGATAATGAACAAACACATGGTTCCAGATCACAAACTCAAGTATTGTGACAGCTTTAATAGGTACAGAAAGCAACAAATAGTATCGCTGTTAATTGTCACTTTTAAATCGTGTTTAAAAGGAGATTGATAAATACTTGAATGGACTGGACGAAATTTAATAGGTAGGCTTCCTTCGAAATAAACTTTAACAAACTGAAGGAAAAATTTGGCAGCTCTGATCAATTTAAATGCAAATGATTTTTTGTTTTCATGCTTCACGGCTTAGTTGTGAATCGTTTCTAGTATTGATACTGAGACATGTGTTCTAATTTAAAAGAAATAAATGACATTGTTGAAAAAAACCTCATATTGACATCTGTGATTATGGATCAATTAAAAATTGGAACACTGGTTTACGTGTATTGCGTAAGTTGAGTTACTACTGATCAATTGAATTGGAAGCTAGGCCGCCTGGAGCGCACTACTCTCAGGCCACAAATCCTCATCAATTTTCGAGGGGCCCAGAGAAGAGAAGAAAAAAATGGATTTTATTTTTTTAAATTTCTTTGAAACTCGTAGAATTTCTAGATAAGATTTGAGTTTAAAATTGTTTTCAAAATTGTAATGAGAAGGGAGGGAGTTGATCAACAGAGCAAGGAGAGGATCTGGATTCACAATTTTTCTGCAAGACAAAAATTTTCTATCGGCCCTGATTGATGGTTGGCCTCAAAATGTATGCAAAACAATGACGTCGAAATATTCTGCTTAAAATTGAAGTACCTGATCTTATGTTATTTTTATTGTAAATACTGACCATTTATGATAGAGAAACCCCAATTGATGACGTCATGAATATTGATCGTAAAATGAATGAAAATTTTGATTGTTTTCATGGCGTATAAAAATTTTGTCTCGTGTGTACCTATTTGCAAGAAGTATGTTGATCGTATGAGTAGAAAAAAAAACCCTGTTCATTCTATGAGCAAGATTCCTAAAATGGACTCAAGTTTAGTTAAAGCCACCTGAAGCTTTAAAAAACACTCGAATTTTCAATCAAAAAATAGCATCACTTAAGAACCAGTCATGATAATCCATTTTCAAGAGTTATTTTACGTGTAGAATCCATCATAAGGCTTAAAAAGCTATTTAAAGTGTCCAAAATAGGTTGCCAGGAGTCACACTTTCAACGGCAAAAATCTCTCTTCATGATGCAAATAAAAATTCTGAAATTGAAGTGAAAAAACTTGGGAAAGGAGAAAATTTACCCTTCAGGTAAGTAAGACAGCTCACTATGCATGCTCGCTGAGCAAAAGTCAGCAGAAAAAATTGGATCTTAAGAAGGCTCCCAACTTCTACCCTACAAACTTAAACAAACATTCTGCAGGTAAAACCTTTCAAGCCAATTGAAAAGGTATCTTCATCTTCTGATATTCGAATTGAAAAAAAAAAAAAAAAAAAAATTGCTGCGGACTAAAAATTTTCAGTTTTTACTTACCGTCGGGATTTTGCCATCCAATTTTTGGAATTTTCATTCACAACATGCAGAAGTTTTTGCTTTAAAAAAGGGATTCCACAGAAATCTTCTCAAAGATTTGATTCCTTCAACGTCTGTAAGTAAAGAATTCTACGAACAATAAGTACTTAAAATCCGTAAGAAATCACTCCTGAAAATCGATTTTCATGACACTTGATTCTTCATCGTCGATGCAATTTGAAGAAAAATAACAGTGAAACTAATAATTTTTCAAAATTTGAGACGTTTCGGCTAAGCAGAGGTTCATTCTGGGTCGTGAGCTTTTAGTAGAAAAAAAGGGTTCATTTTGAGCAGTGGTATAAGCGCTAAATGTAAGAAATAGATTAGGACGTTACACCCTGAGAGACAGATACTAGGTCCCTCAACATGACTATAGGGAGAACCTAGTTGATTTGTGTGATTGATGATATAAGATTTGCAGTAAGGATAAGGGTGTTACCTATCGAACAAACTTTGATGAAAATAGATCCTGAAATCTGGATCCTTCCCTTTTTTTTTTTTTTTTTACTCTGGTTTTGATGATTTCTGATAAACTATTTTGAGGAGCTAGCAATTAGCGTACCTTTCAATTCTTAAAATCACCTACGAACTTCAGTGAAAATAGGTTTGAGGTCCATCGCGAAAGATAGCAGGATTGGGCCTGAGAATGAGTTAGGGAATTTTATATCACAATCGGATGAAAGTTTTTGTGCTTCCGAACAGAAATGCTTGACCGAAAACATAAATCGAACCTAAGTAGAAAAAACGGAATGATTTGGAAGTTCCGCCATTTCGAATTTCGCGCGCACTGTACTCAGAGCGTCACGTCAGTCACGTGACCGTAGACAAACGAGCCGATAGCATAGAATAATACAATCAGGAACGGAAACTCCCATAAGAGCCAATGGAAGCAAGTTTGTATTTTAACGGCACCTATAGGCAACGCTGTGGTCCTATATCCCAGCGGACGAGTGTGATTTGTGTTGAAACTCATTTATTTCTGTAAATTCTGGAAAGAAATCTTAAGTTTCCGCCCTCACTTCTATTCTAATGGCATTTCACAATGAAGATTTTGCGGATCATGTCCTATATTTTTTTTTCGCGCGCGAATCCAGATGTAAACATCCTACATCCCAACATGGCGGACGCGAAATGAATTTGCTTCAAAATCCGACAGAGTTTCCGTTCTGATTGTATTATTCTGTGCCGATAGTGCGTATTCGCGGTACGTTGGAGTTGAATCTTCTGAAATAGTTCAAATTTCGGCCACCACAGCGCTGCTACTGGAGAGAATATACAGTGACTGGATAAACCACAGTGCGGCCATTTGCCCTCCACCCCTCAATAGTGCACCCACTTTAGCATGGGCAGTATGATTGTTCCTGAGTTTCGGAATGAAATTTTCTCTACCCCCTGTCTGAAAAAAGTCATTAATGCTATGTATAAACCATTTTTAGGGCGGGGGGTTGCGATATTTTTTACGAGTGACTCAGGAAAGCACTTCTTCCCTATGGCGCCCGTGTTAAGTTGGGTGCGCATCCGCGGGGGGTCAGTTACGGGGAATCGTTGATTTCTCTTGATTTTGCGAACCAATATGGTTCAAATTTGACAGAAGAACTTCAGTCGTGTCTAACTTGCCTGCGAGAACCCTATAAAACTGTAAAAATACATTTAAATGCTCAAATTCGCGATCTAAGGAATCCGACCAATCAGAAAGACGACCGAAATGGCCGCACTGTGGTTTATCCAGTCACTGTAAGAGAATACAAATAGACACGAAGCCCTACTGCATAATAAACGATAGAGACCAACCGCAGAGGACCCTGTTTGTTTCGTTGAAAATTCCCCCTCTAAAAAAAAAACTCTGCCTAAACCGTGGAAATTGAACTAGCACATTTCAACGAAATGTTTGCCTCCTTACCTGATAATAATAATCGATTTGATTGTCCAATAATTTTAATTAAGTTATCTCAACATCCTCCTTGATCAAGACATTCAACTGGTCACTAGTGTTTATTTTGCCTACCCGTAAAATTAAAGGCAAAAATCGAGACCTACATCGGCCTTATCTACGAGAATAATTTGATGGGTTTTCTTTTGATGGCCGCAGTTAAAACTGATCAATTGGTTTGCTTGTCTGGAGTCTTACGTTTGATAAATAGTGAAAGATTTTAGCGCCTCCAATTATTTCGCTTGCCATAATGAGTTATACCAAGGTATATGGACAGGAGGCGGGGTTTAAGGGGCTTTCGAGTTTTCCCGCCAAATGATGACGACACGCTTACTTTGACGATGACGTAGCCGTCACCTATTGCAGTAGCGAGAGATGGGGATCACGGGAGAGTGAGTGAGATAGTTTGAAACGGTAGGCGAATTTTATCGCGACCGTCTAGAACATCTGTGACGTAGCCGTCACCTACTGAGATAGGCTCCGCCTCCTGTCCATACCTGTTCTTCCATATACCTTGGAGTTATACATAGAAAAAGCTTGAATTATAATTTACCCCTCTCATGTCATTAAGGCATGGGACGAAAAACGAACGAAAAAAGGGGTGGCCCGGGGGAGATCGCTAACCGTAACGAAAAGAAGTACCTAGACTTATAAAAAAATATAGTCAATGGGGCCCTCGCAAGATATTTCTGAGGACAAAAAAAAAAAAAAAAATAATAATAAAACCTGGATTAAACCTGGCGAGGAATACGATGGTGGCATTGAAAAACTTTCAAATCCAATCATTATTTATTTCAATAACGGCTCTTAAACTCGTGACCTTGGTCTCAAGGGCAGAGGAAGATATTGCTCAGCACCAATCCGATTGAGTTTCCGATCTACAGACCAAACATTCTATGCCGCCGCGGCATTTTTCTTAAATTACATTGTTCTCGGATAGTAATTTTGAATGAAAAAAAAACAAGGATTACTTAGCACCGCCACCTTCGTCATTTTTTGATGGATTTTCGAACCATTAATCATTCAAACCGGTTGAGAGTTAAAATCTTGATCAATGTAGGCCGTTTTGGCCGTTAGTTCCATGAGTGCGAGTGACACGTAACCGCATCTCACTCGCACCCACTGATGAATACATGTATATGATGTATACGGCCGAAAATTGCCTCGGTGTCCGGTGTAAGGCATAAAGGGAAGGTAGTTAACTGTTCGTGCTCGGGGGAGTTGGAATTGCCTGTACGATAAATTGAAGGCGCCAAAAGAAACCTTATCTTTTAAGTGTTTTTATTGATAATCGCGTTTATCCAGAATGAAGACTGAAACAATGTGAAATTAAAGACGTAAAACGAATGTATCCGAGCTTGAGGTCGCAAGTTTAACCCTTTGACTACCAGGTTCAAATTACCAGAAGAAATCAAAGTCATAATGCGCTAAAATTTCATGGCTGATAAATTATTCGTACTCCACGATGTTGGATTTGCCTATACCGGTAATTGAAGGCACTTGACAAAACTTTTTTTGACGATATGATTTTTACGATTAGGAGAAGCTCTTTAGCTATCAATGAGAGAAGTAGATGCGAAATCAAATGACTCAGGCGTGGTATTTGAAAGTGTTAATGAGAGATTTTACCGAATGAATTAAGGGATTTCAGAATTTTTCAGTGCGACTATCGTTTTTCTCGCTGGTTTTTTACTGAAGCAGTGGCGAAGCGTGTAATTTGGCAACAATGTATTTTCTCCATTTAAATTCACCAAAAAAGTCGAAAGCTTCATTCATCGGCGATGACCAGGCATTTCGACCTTTCTAATGTGTTTAAAAGGGGGAAAAGGAACGTTGCCAAATCGCAAGCCTCGCCACAGTACTTACTTAAGGTTGGATATTTAATTCGTCTTGGACACTGACGGATCCAGGAATCTATCCTTCTCTCTCTTCTCCCATTAGAATGCGTGTGTTAGAAAAGGACAGCTCAGGGGCTGTCACGAGATTTTTAGGCCCCTCTTCCATCCTTTTCTAACGCGGGCACTCTAATGGGAAAAGAGAGAGAAGGGAAATTTCTTGGATCCGCTGCGCTGGTGGTCTGTGAAGAAAAGCTTGCGAGGACCCCATTGGCTCGAGAGTCTTGTTTTCATAACGAGGCGAAAAGAAATAGAAGAACTTTAGATAATTGTATCGGAAAAGTAGAAGGGGTGGGGCTAAGAAAAGGGGTGAATTTGAGAGGGAGGGGTCGGAAATAAATCGATGATGATGAAATTAATGGCCTGTCTGACCATTCAATTGATGGATCACTGACAATGAAATGAGAGAGAGAGAGAGAGAGAGAGAGAGAGAGAGAGCCAAATTCACGGGGAAAAGTAAGCTCGATAAGGACCCTTTCGCTTCATGAATAGCTTATAAATAATCGCTTTCACTCGGATCCCGATGCAAAAATATGACACGGGCAAGTTGCCTGAGTTTGTTTCATACCTACTCCGAATACCTACCTAATGTAGTTATACTGTTATAGTCTAGCACCTTACCAGTCAGCGGCTCACAAAGAATCGATAACCTTTCTCCCATTTGAAGTAACACAAAAGCATCGATTATTTAAAGGTTCAATTGCGGCCGTTTCTGGAAGGGAGAGCCCATAAAACAACGGATGCGCTCTTTCTGAGGGATCATCATTGTGATAAAATAGAGAATTTTGTCTGAAGAGCGCACCTTACGTTGAATAGATCAAGGCCGTCGTCTAGAGGGAGGATGGGGGCTAGGGCAGTTTGGCGCGTACTCCTAACTCCGAAGAGCCTCCAACTTTGAAGTCTTGAAAAAAAGTAACAAGTACAAGGAGGGAGATGTTAAGTTTTAGAATAAGCAAACTTTGTTTGATATAGGTATTCAGCTTTCTGATCGACCGTTTTCTCAAATGTATCCTCGTTAGATAACATTTAAGAAAAAAAAAATTCAAAATCTCGCTGGGTGGAGGGGGGGGGGGGGTTTATACGTTGAAAATATCGAAGATCGAAATTCACGGGTCACTATTGGTGCTTTTTAGCTACTACCTGCCGGCTGCTGAGAAGGACTTTCTGAACTTGTGTAAATATCTCGTAAATATATGTATATACCCAAACTGGATGAAATGGTCAAGGAAGTTTCAAAATTAAAATTGATATCTGTCGGCGTTTTTATTTCTTTTTCGTTAGAAAATTGCGACAAGTTGGATTATAGTTGGATGCGAATAAAAAGGCTAGGAAATGTGAGAAAGGAGTGCAAAACACGCGTAAATTCGAAACGATAAAATCCGCTTCTTGAAGTTCTACATTTTTGTTGGTTTCCTTTTAATATGCGTAATTTTGTCCTCTGATACAGTGCAGCTCAATTTTCCTTTGCCTTAATTATGACCGGTAAAATTTAGATTACTAGAAAATCTCTCCAGAAAGTACGAAAGAAATTACAAGCAACTTTAAAGCGAGTTCCCAAATCGTGGGCTCTGAGATGTGTAAGTTAATGACAACTGTCCAATTTTCTTGCAACTATTTATTGATTTTTTTCTTTTAGACTTTAGAGTCAATTTTTCGGGGGATTACGTAGTGAAAGGTATTTTCCATTACATTTTCAAATATTTTTAGATTTTAATTACATTCGGTTTTACCTCACTTGCACTGCCTGACTGCCATGAAGAATACTCGAAATTCATATAATAACATTTTGGCCAAAGACTATGAGCGACGAAATGATCAGTATTTTCTTTTTCTTCACTGAAATATTCAATGTATTTGAACTTTTAGGCATAGAGCACACCTTTAAGGTGACGATTAAAATTAGGTATTATAAAACAGAATTGGTCCAGACTAGAGTAAAATTGGTATAAGTATTTTAATTGAATTACTCAATTAATGCACTTATTCTACACGTAAATTTCATTACCTATAAAACAAATAATAAACAAATTTATAAGGTATTGTATGTTCGAATATACACATAATTGTGTATATTAATAGAATGATAAAAGTATGTTCAAAAATTTATTTACAAAGCAAAATTCATACTTATGCTCATTTAACTAATGAAAAGAGGTGGGATTCTTAAATTACACATCTTAGGTAGGTAGCTGTGATTATTATAATACACTTAAAATTTATTAACAGGATAAATAATAACAAAATATAATACAAATTAGGTATATAAAAAATATACTTAGCAGCAGTATATGAAGAATTATACGAAGATTTATCGTAACATGTGATAGAAACAACTAATTTTCGCGGTTAGTTAGTTAAGACCATGTACGCATTGAATCTGAGAGCCTTGTTATGTGCCTAATTTCTCATTTAAAAATCTTACGAGTTTAATCAAGTAAACAAACAAAAACGTTCTGCAAATGAAATATCGAAAAAGATAATATTAATTGATTGCTTTGTTAGTTAGCATATTCTCGGGTGCAGCGCCTTTCTCAAGCAAAGAGAGACTATCAAATATCAAACAGATCATTGATTAATCATTCATTTTCGGGACTTCCAATCTATAGACCAAAAGCATATATTATTATTTGATTCGAACTTTTCAACAAATCAACATTGCTTACATAGGAAAGGAAAAAATTAAAAAACAAAAAATAATTGATGGAAAGAGGTAACTTTCATTTCTTTGGTTTTAAAAAAACAAAAACAAAACAGACGTAGAGAAGAATAAAAGTTCTCAACGATTTGGACTAGATCACTGGCTCAAAAAATAAGAAAATACAATTAAATAAATTGAAAAAAGTAACATTAAAGTTGGGACAAAAGTTGAGGGTAACAATGACTAGAATTTCATTTTTTACGCAATGCGGTAACTGAAAATTTGCATCCTGCAACCAGGGCTACCGTTTTGCGTAGAATCAATGCTATTTTTCTATTCACCGATGATTCCACCGGTTGAGAAAAGATTACAAAGTTCAGTTCAGTGTATGACTGTAATGCACGAAAATACTCTGATCTGTAATCTTTTCTTAATCGGTGGAAACTCCGTTGATTAATTAAAATATCGGCAAGTTTTATAAAGTTATCGACGACTCCACCGGTTGAGAAAAGATTACAGATATGAGTATTTTAGTCTATTGCAGTCATGCACTGAACTGAACTGTGTAATCTTTTCTCAACCGGTGGAATCATCGGTGAATTGAAAAATAGCATTGATTATACGCAAAACGGCAGCCCTGCCTGCAACACAGCCTCGTTTTATAACTACTCCTATCATTCGGTGTTCATGAAAAGCAAAGACGACTAAGAAATCTATTTTCACAGGCACTCAGATTGAATAGCGTACGACAAGTCACAATGGCTATACTTCGAGTTAAATCTATCTAGTTATTAAGTCGATTGTACGTCTGCATTCTAATAAAAGGTCCCATTTCTTAACCGTTTGAACCAGTGGCGCGGCGCGCAATCTGGCAGCGATGCAATTAGTAAATTAAAACCAATGCAATTAATCGAATTCAAGGTTGATCACTGTGCGCTCAGGAATTCGACTTTTCTTATGGGTTTGAATAGACTAAAATGCAGCGTTGCTGAATTGCATGTTTCGGTCGCTTCGCTTGTTGGTGTGAACTAGTGTCGCCGGATTCGGGGTTGATATTTGAATATTTTGCACTGATTCTAATGGGGGAAACAAACGATCTGGCAATACTAGTGTGAACGTACAAGTGATGTTCCAAGAATCATTTTTTTTTTCTTATCGCAGATTTATCAATCCGGCTCGGTATGTTCGAAAATGCAAATTGATAATTCGAGAAATCGATGGACCGAGGAAAAAGTTATTTTCGTCCCTGAAAAGTGATAAGTACTTACTTATACCTTCTCTGGGAATAATCACTACAGTGGAGCTCTTGCAAGGTTTTGCTGTAGACAAATGGCCTATCATTTCTGATGTAAAATGCTGCGAAAATAACGATGAGACCATTGAAAAAGTCTAAAACTCACTCCTCGCAGAAAAAACTTAACTTGAAATTTCGGGTGACCACCCTTGCATGTATGCACCAACCTTGGATTCGGGCCCCAAACAAAAGAACAGGACATGAAATTAAGTTCCGACTTCCTCGTTTATTACGCAACGTAGAGCTTTTCTGTAATTATCACCATGCTCTCAGTGACAAAATGTGAATAAATGGACCTATAATTCCTTCAAATTTACTTTTTTAAAGCAAATTCATTAAACTCATTTCCCAATTTCGTAGGTTGTGTTCTTTTCTTTGGGGTCCGAATCCGAGGTCGGTGCATAAATGCAAGGGTGGTCACCCGAAATTTTTAGTCAAGTTTTCTCTGCGAGGAGTGAGTTTTAGACCTTTTTAATGGTCTCGTCGTTATTTTCGCAGCATTTACCATTGGAATCGCTACTCCATTTGCCTACAGCAAAACCGTGCAAGAGCTCCATTGTGAAATGGACTATCTCACTACAGCAGCATGGACAAACTATTGATCCAAACAGTAAAATTTCCTTAGAAAGTTGAAAGGTAGATAAGTGGCGGCTCGTGCAATTTGGCAACTATGCCGTTTTTCCATTTGAACCTATACAAAAGAATCGATTTCATGGGGAGTCCAAATGAGCTCATTTCAGGGCGATTATTTTACAAAGGTTTAAATGCAGTGGCGTAGCGTGCAATTCAACAACGCGGTATTTTGTCCATTTAAACCCATGGAAAAGATCGAATGCGATGGTGTTCACCGAACACCCAACACTTCGATCTTTTTCATGGGTTTGAATGGACGAACGGCAACGTTGCCAAATCGCACGCTTCGCCACAGTTTAAATGGTGAGAATACGTTGTTGCCACATTTCACAAGCCACCACTGAGGTAGGTAATCAAGTAAACAATGCAAACGCGAGTATGTTTTGATTATTTAGAGCTATTACAGGAACAGGAACCGTAGGAATGATTCTGGAGTTTCTTTAACTAAGTAGCGTGGTGTTTTTCTTAGGAAATTTTACACATACCTTTATTCTTACTAGATATTTGACGAGACTGAAATAAGAGGGGGGGGGGATAAATAAAATAAAAATCGTTCGTGAAAGAAAGTCGCTCTTCGATCGATCAACTATACATTGGAACATCACTTGTGGGTGAGAATGAAATGAGAGCCATCCGATTGCGTTTTGCTTGCTCAGTCACACATAAAGTCGCGCATGCGTGACTGAGATCAGTGGGGTCGCGTGCGATCCGGCAACGTTGTACTTTTCCTATTTAAACCCATGCAAAATATCGATTCGAGGTAGAGCACTGATCACTTCCCATGGCTCGACCTATTTCCTGCGTTTTAATGGACATATTGAGTACAATACGTTGCCCATATTGCACGCGACGCCACTGACTGAGAGTGTTTTTGATTGGCTGCATGTCGGCAAGTATGAATTATTAAGGTAGAAACAAATAAAAACGAGGAATAAAAAACGGCAGATCAACACATTGACTGCCATGACGAAGGCGAAGGTTGCCCAAAGATGCGGAATTTTTCACACAGAAAATCGATTTGATCGAAACATCGACCGAGAAATATCGATTTACAAAACAATCGAATTCGGTCGATTTTTCAAAACCGTTTAAGGTCCAAAATTTATCAGGTTCATCTAACTTCCAGCAATTTTTTTTTCAGTAGCGAAGTGTGTTATCTGGCAACGTGGCATTTTGTCCATTTGAACCAATAGAAGAGGTCGAATTCAATTCTTAGATAGTTCGATATTTTTCGTGTTTTTAATGAGAGCCAAAAGCAACGTTGCCAGATTCCACGCTTAAATTCGCTACTGATTTTTTGTATGTTAACTCGTTATCCCCCTCCTATTTTCTTTAACAAAAAACTCGGAAATAAAATTACCCATACTTTTCCTATTTTCGATGCAGAAAAATCTTGTTTTTTTTTTCGATTCAATTCTGTCAAATGTTGATTAGAAATTGGCATCCCAGGATCATCAATACTAAAAGCAAACGCTTTTGTCGACTAATTTCATCCAATATAGAAGTCGACCAAAAATGACGCTGATCACTATCAACCATCTGATTGGTTAATTCAAATCCAGTGGCGTCGCGTGAAGTCTGGCAACGCTGCATTTCGCTCATATTGGAACTCATGCGAAGTTTTGATTCGAAAAAGTGCACCTTGAATAGTTCGATCTTTTTCCTGCGTTTTAATGGCCGCAATGCGGCGATGCCGAATTGCAAGCGACGCTATACTGTTCAAATTACTCGATCATCAACTCGGAATTTCCTCAACAACTAAAAAGCACCATAAAAACGCCTTCATTTATTGAAGTATGCATTTTCATCGCACGCATTCATAAATGGCTGCATACATCCACAAATAATTTTCATTCGTAATAATATGTCCGAGAAATTCCATGTTCCAATCTACAGTGCGCAATATGGTTGAGATCACAATATTTCGCGGCCGCTCGGCATTAAAACAGTGAGGCTCGCGTTCGATGTGGCAACGTTACATTTTACTCATTTAAAACCAGGAAAAATATCGAAGTCTTGGGATTATAGTGAACACCCCCCCCCCGATCCGTCCCCCAGTTTGATCTCATGCGTGGGTTTGAAACCATTTCGATATCAAGCCCCAAGTCACATGCTCACACAGTCCCAATCTCTGATAAGCATTACTTAAAGTATATAGCGCCTTCAATTCCTGGTATAGGCAAAACGCACACAGCTGAGTAGGAACATTTAACTACCCACTCAATCTAAGAGAGAGACTAGAGAGAAAGAGAGAGATAGGGAGAGCGTTGAATCGATGAAATAACCTGGTGCAGCTGAAAAGATTAAATGGATATGAATACAACGTTGCCAGATTGCACGCTACGCTATTGCCTTAAGGCCAGGGTTGAACCGGTTGGCGGTTAGTGGTTACTTCCATCAGAAAATTAAATCGCCAAGGATTCTAAATAAAACTTGGCGGAAAAAATAGCGTTTTCATGACATTTGTGTTCTCACGAAATTTCAACTCCTTTAAGATTTCGTTCATGTTTGGTGAAAAACCGTCCGGCAGTCAATGCGTCGATGAACAAAACTTGAAAAAAAAAAACACAGTAGAATAAATAAAGTATGAAACGAATGAGTTCAATAAATAAATTCATAATAAAAAAATGGAAAAAACGAGGAACGAGAAAACGAGAAAGAAGAAAGTTTTTTTGGTTATTCTTATTATTATTGTTTGATTTTTTTTTTTTTTAATTTTTAATTTTTTTTTTTTTTTACTTTTAATTTTTAATTTTTTTTTTTTTTTTTTGTGGTTAACGATAAATTAACTTGAGGTCTTGGTCGGCGTGCCAGCGCTTCCGCTATCTGGTTTCACTTCGTCGCCGTTCGACAGTTGAGCTAATTTCCTATACAGGGGCGAGTTAACGAACCGAGGGTAAGAGTCGCGATGCATTAACGTATATATTTGAAGCTGGGCTTCGTCGAAAGTTCGCGTGGTCGGCACCATCATGTTCCGGTTCACCGTCTCCCGAACTTTGGAATCTAAGCTCACCTAGAAAAATCAAGAAAAGCAACAATCTGTAAACTTAGAATCTATAAACTATTCTCATTTACATAAACAAAGAATCATGGTTCATGGAAAATTTTTTGAAGAAAAATTAAGGATTTTCAAGGACTTTTCAAGGACTTTTTACAGGATTTCAAGGACTTTGGACAAGCAAAAATCTTTAGACTATCCTCATTTACATGGGCGCCCGCAGAGGGGGGCAAGAGGTGAAGAAAAAGGAGCAGGTATCAACAAGTAGACAACTGTTAAAAGTTGTTTTGCTGAGCCCCCGAACAAAAGTTAACTCGTTTTACTTCCCACCATTTCAAAACAAGAGAAGCTTGACATGTGCTGAGTCTTCGGTCCAAAGATAACCTCATTCATGACTGATTTTCGTATCTTCGCGCAGGTTGAGCTAAAATTAATGGTGGCGCGCTCTGTAGAAGCGGCTCGTGCAATTTGACGTGTATTTTTTCCATTTAAACTTAGGTAAAACAATCGATTCTTATGAGAGAGCTGACAGCCTCCTGGTGAATCGATTGTTTTACATCCGTTCAAATGGGCGAACAAAATACCAAATTGCTTCAGCTGCTGACCCTTTCACTCATTCCCTTAAACAACAAGCAGGGGCGTCATTTCGCGTTCGGCTTGGGGGGGGGGGGGGGGCAAAAATCTGATGACCTCTTTTTTTTTCTTTTTTTTTTTGCTCATCAATATAATTTAAGAGCCACAGTGGCTTGGGGGAGGGGGGGGGGCAAAAATCTGATGACCTTTTTTTTTTTTTTTTGCTCAATAATATACCTCGTTTCCGTTTTTGAGCCTGACTTCAAATCCTTGGAGGCGGCAAATGCCCCTGCGCCCCCCTCCCCAAATGACGCCATTGACAACAAGTCTGCTTGTCAATTTGTCAATTTTCGGTTGCCAAAATAGTTTATTCAAAAATTATATTGAAACAAAAGAAACAAAAACAACAAAAATCAAAAACAAACAAAAAATCGAAAATGAAAAGGAACTGACGCGAAAAGCTCAAAGCAAGAAAAGGCGGAAGAAAGAAAAAAAGAGGGAAAAGAAATGAAGAGAAACATTAAAGGCCGTGCAGAACTTCCGAGAGAGAACTCTGAAGCGGAAATGTTTACGCTTTCCTTTTTCCTCGGCGAAAAATTCATAATACACCTGCACTCGAGAACTGACCTCATTTTACGGACCAATGAAAATACACTTCAATATAAAGACAACAGCGTCATATTCTATGGAATTTCATTTCATTTCATTTAATTTTTAGCGAGGCTCGATCTAGTTTGTTTTAATGTTTGATTCGTAATCTTTTGTCGAAGGGATAAAGCTCATATTCTAGCTATACATTATTCGCATCATTCAACGAATCGGCTTAATCCAGGTTTGGCTCGCGAAAGCCAACCGACGAACCTTCGAATTACTGGTTTCTAAGAAAAATGTATGATACAAATCCATGGCCTTATTTTATAAAACGGGAACAGGTGAGACTCATATACTTGATGCATGGAGCGTGTAGAAAGATGGATGGCGCAAGGAGAGATGATAAAGAATAGTATAGGAATTATAGGATTATATGCTTACCTCTTTAGGTGAAAGAATTGAAATATAATCTTCGTAAATAAACCTCGCTTTTTCTTCTATAGCTTCTGGATTTGACTCTTTTTTCAGCTCTTCGCAGGCTAACCAGAATAGGATGTTTTCTTCACTATATTCACATTTAAGAAAGTCTCTAAATAATTTTCGGCCCCCTGAAAACAGAAAAGAGAAAGTTGGAATGAATAAACGAACGAGTCAACGAGTGAATCTGAATAACAAATTAACAGAGAGATAAAAGCACAGATAAATGGATAAAAAAACAGTGGCGCAGCGAGATATTCCCTACCTCTCTATTTTCTTCATTGAAAGAGGAAAGACATAATTATATAAGGTAGGTGACCCAAAGGTGGCCATACCTAAGCTTGGAGCCAATTTGCACTAATATGGAATGAGAGAGAGAAAAAACGAAATGCGTCAATTTACTCCTCAGACAGTTGGCTATCATATACTGATTTCATTTTTATAATTTTGTTTTGTTTTCGTGCTTTTTTTTGCATTTGAAAAAAGTAGGGTTTTGACATCGCGCAAAACGTGCACCTAAGGTGGCCACCCCTATTATTTTTGATGCACCTAAGGTGGCCACCCCCTTTCAAATTTCATGAATACGCAATCGAATGCTATTGTTTCGTTCACAGACGGAATATATACCTTTGTTTAATCAAAAAGTACAATGATAATGATAAAGTTATAATGTTTAAGGGGGGTTTTAACCCTTTTTGGCCCCCTTACACTTTTTCATTTTTTTATCGCTAATTTTCCCATTTATAATTAATGATAATATTCCAAAAATGGTTATTAATAGTAATTAATTAGCTGCTGATAGTATAATTAGTTCATCTTTACTAATTACCATTATACAGGGAATTATAAACTAAATATTAGTACCTATCACGGAGTCAACGGGGACCATAAGCACCAGTCAGTGCAAATAAAATAGAGAGAGAAAAACTTATTTTTTCATATTTTCCGTGAAAATTTATACTGAGCGGATTTTTTTATTTTTCTTTACTTCTTTTTGGTTCAGTTGTGCGTTTTGACACCTTATGCTAATGACACCGTCCTACAATTCGTTAAAATTAATTTTTCACCTACCGTAGGTTAGTATAAACATGTGACAAAAACGAGCGGGCCACCTTTGGTGCACCAGTCAAACCACGTGTTTACACAAATATTTGCTGATATCGTCAATACAGGTAAAGTTTACGAAAAGATAATCATGACTCATGAAAGAGGGGTAAATAAGCATTTAAAAAATGTATAACAAGTCAAGATTAAATTAGTTTATAGGCTTAGCTTTTACGATTGTTTAATAACTTGAAAATTGTAAGAAGGCCTGCCAAAATGGTGATCACCCTTTTCCGCACCGACTGAATCACCCGACACACTTGATTTTTGGTATGGGGGAAGCAATAGCATCCTGTTACTCAGCATTAACGCCATCTATTGTCAATTCATGAAACAAACGGAAATAAACAGGGGTGGGCCACCTTAAGAGCCGGGCCACCTTTGGGTCACACACCTTAGGTATAAAACAATAGACAAGGAAATAAAATTATTTTTCAGTTACTTTAGGGTTACCCTATACATATATAAAAGTTGCGAAAACTCGAGTGCAGTCGTTTGAATGGACGGGTTGTTCTGAGGAGAGAAGTAAGTATGAGTCGATAATTCGAAAATAGTTAGAGCAGGACCATTTTGAGTATATCGGGTTCTGAAAAGTAGCGGAGCCTGCTTCCGAAACCGCATCAACCGCATCGGTGAGCGGTTGGTTAGCAAAACGAGTCGAAACTCTGCACTAATCAACGTGATTTTTTAGTGCGATAGGTAATCGTTATTTTTACAGGGCTTTACCCCATAATCAACTATTAATAAGCCTGTAGCAAACGTATGCAACAGCTCCAATAGTTTAAAAAAAGTTAAAGAAGATGGAATAGGTTAATTGATTTTAAGAGCTTTAAGGTACCTATGACAAAAGGAGTTGAAAATGGCTAAAGAAGGTCATGGGCGGATCCAGCGATCTGGTAAACTGTGTATTCCTCCCATTTGAATGAGTGAGAAATAGTCGATTAGTCAAGGGGCCATGGCCCCGCCGAGAATCGATTCTTCCTCATACGTTCAAATGGGAAGAATACATGGTTGTCATATTGCTGGATCCGCCCTTGAAGAAGGTTTAACAAGATGAAGAAATTAAATGGGCTTTAAATAATTAAATAGGACTGACAGAGTAAAGAAAAAGTAGAATCAGATTCCTTCGAAAAATTTTACGATAAGAACTAAGGGCTAGGTGATGACCTGCGGGCCGATCATTTACTTTATCGTAAAACCGATCGTTAAAACTGTCTACGAGTGATGATATTAGTCGAAAATTGTAAAAGGTGGATGTTGCTATGGTAACCATCGTTAAGAGTCTTGTTTTATAAAGGCTATTCATGAGTAAACTTTAAAAAACGATCACTATAACGATGGTTACCATAGCAACGGCTAAGTTTTACAATATTCGACCAATAGAATCACTCATACACAGTCTTAACGATCTGTTTAACGATGAAGTAAATGATCGGCCCGCAGGACTTTTGGGAGCCGGAGCCGTAGTTAGATCTGAATTTTATGATCTGCACGGCAGAAAACTACGGGAATACTAAAATGAGTTACAATTTATCATTCAAATACTGAATCCAAAGGCTCTTGCACCAACAGAACTTCATTTCAAATATTCGGTTTTAAGTTAAGTTAGTTTTGCGTTGGAAGCTCTTTAGAGAGCGGCTCCCAAAAAGGGCTCCCTAATAAAGAGCTCCCAACGCAATAACTTAAAACCGAATATTTGAAATCAAGTTCTGTTGGTAAAAGAGCCTTTGGATTCAGCAAGTATTTGGATGATACATTGTAACTCATTTTAGTATTCCCGCAGTTTTCTGCCGTTCAGATCATAAAATTCAGATCTAACCGCGGCTCAGGCTCCCAAGCCTTCTCTATGACAAAAGGCGTTGAATATTACTGAAGAAGGTTTAGCAAGACAAAGAGATTCAATGGACTTTAAATAATTAAATAAGACTGATAGATTAAAGAAGAAGTACAATATGATTCCTGAAAAAATATTTACGTTGAAAACGATGGGCTAGGCGATAACTATTCCTACACGCTGGATATGGAATTGCGTTCTATGAGAATGAAGGCGCCATCTTGAGTTATCGAGCCGTGTACTCACAATCACTATAAACCGACGCGATGCGATAAGTAATAAGTATTCCTTCCAGCCTGACATGGAATTGCGTCAGCCCAAAATGAAGGCACTTTATCATTGCCACCATTGCTCGCTTTCAATTCGGTTGAAGCGTTTCAGAGGTGGAGGTGGTGCTCCACCGATATTCTTCGGCGAATTTTCAATTTTTATTCCTTCAAATCGAAACGAAACTTGCCCGAGACTAAGACTATTTTATTCAAAAGCACCTTCTAATGAAAAACCACAAAGCTTAAGTTCATTTACATTCATTTGCATCAAGTAAAACAAGAACTAGCGTTGGACAAATTCCGAAGAGTATTGGTTGAGATCTACCTGGACAAATGGAACGATCTCTGTGATTTCATTTGTAATTTATATACAATGATTCCCTGTAAACAGTTCTGCACACCAATCATTTACTTTCGCGTTAACCCGATGGTTCAGATTGTCCTTCATTGACACTACCATTGTAAGACTTGGTCGTTGCTATGTTATAACCATCGTTAAGTTTCCCGTCAGCAATTTAAATGAAATTAATGAGAATAATCATTGAAAGACAATAAAACTGTGTTGGAAATAAAACTGATGATAGGTGCTTATATTGTCACGGGCATTTATGTCGCAAAAGCATTGGCGGATACAGGCATTTGTCTTTCTCTCTCTACTTCCGCATTTGAACACACGTGTTAGAAAAGGATAACAAATGGGGCCATCACGTGACTTCGGCCCCTTTCTCTGTCCTTTTCTAACGCACGTATTCAAATGGAAGGAGAGAGAGAAAGACAAATTATGTATCCGCCCATGAGCATAGGCCAGTGGCGTAGCGTGAATTTGGGCAACGTTGCAGTAGACCATTTAAACTCATAAAAAATATCGAACTATTGGGTGTTCGGTGAACACCTACGCATTCGACTTTTTACGTGGATTTAAATGGACGTAGTACAACGTTGCCCAATGAGTCTGTTGCAAACTTTTGCTACAACAATTAAGAGTGTATAATCTATTGTAAAATCGTCTGGAAAGTCCATTGGTGGCATCAGAAAGTTATAAAATGCAATAATAAACTCACAAGAGGCGTTTAATGGAATCCAAGATGGCATAGAAATATCGAGCAATTTGTATGCATGCACCACGAACATCCAAGGATAGCCAACCTCACAATATCGATCACAACCAATCACAACGTAAACAAACACATAACCTGTACCTCCAGTGAGGTTGTCAAAGTTGGCTATCCTTGAATGTTCGTGGTGCATGCATACAGATTGCTCGATATTTCTCAGCCATCTTGGATTTCATTACACGCCTCTTGTGAGTTTATTATTGCATTTTATGACTTTCTGAGGACACCTATGGACTTTTCAGGTGATTTTACATTAGATTATACACTCTTAATTGTTGTAGCAAAAGTTTTCAACAGACCCATTGCACGCTACGCGCCACTGGCATGGGCCTACTTTAAAGATGTTGTGTGCTACGCTACAGGAGGGCTTCCCTATAATGGGTTAGAATTTCACCAACAGGTCCCGGAGGATTCATGTAACGAGATGGTTTTGAAATAGTTTAGTGACACCAACATTTTTTGTTCCGCTTGTTGTTCCATGAAACCTGACTTTCCGTTCGTATGAAGGAAAAGTTTGCAACTCCCCTTTCTGTACTGTCCGATTTTTTACGCGTTGAAACAGACACAGTCCGTATAATCGCCGTTTTCTTGGAACTTTATCCCGATCCGCGTCCAAAGTTTCCCATTCCACGCGTTCCAACTGTGCGGTGACTCATACCATCACCACACGTAACCGGCCGCATATTCGTGCTTAATTAAGCGCCAAAGGAATGAAGGGGGAGTTGGGAATTCGGACGAACCTACGGACAGTGGGTCAAAGGGGTCTGTTGCATACTTTTGCTACAACAATATAGAACCTTGATTCTTATGCAAAATTCGGCGAAAATAACGATGCGCACATTAAAAACGTTCAAAATCCACTCATTAACTTAACTCGGGAAATCACTTCAATTTCAAACAGCCCGCGCTACACTAGACACAATTTGCACCGGTATACTACTACATAGACGGAACCACCGTGCCTAAGTAAACAACATCGTAACTACAAAATGATGGAATTCCTTTTTAAATACATGAACTATTGGCTGCATTTGCTGTCTGGTCTTTTCGGTTTATCAAAGATTACAAAATACTATAGGAAATGTACGCATCTAAACGAAGCATTCCAATGTTTGTAAGTTCTGTTCATGTTTACATAAACGAGATGGTTAAATCTATGTAGTTATAAGTCGGTGATATAGTGTCTAGTGTAGCGCGGGTTGTTTAAAATGGAAGGTATTTTCTGAGTTAACGAGTGGATTTTGAAAGTTTTTAATGTGCGCATCGTTATTTTCGCCGAATTTTACTTTAGAAACAATGAGTTATATTGATGTAGCAAAAGTACGCTACAGAACCATTGTAGAAAATGCCGGGACAAAAATCGAAAGTGCATACTTTGAAAGTCAACAAAATCCAAAAAACAATCCCTGGTAAAAAATGTTCCATGACCAATTTTCATTGGAGACCATGTACTTTCTCATGGAAATTGGTGTGATTTCCTTAGAAATCAATGTGGGTTCAATGGAAAATTGGCCATGAAACATTTTTACCAGGGAATGTAGAGGTATGAACTTCAGAACTGAAAGTATTCCAAAGATTTTACGGTTTTAGTTTGAAGTCAACGGTTAGCCAACGATCACAAAAATGCACTCATCGTTCGCAATCATAGCTACGGTGAAACTCGCGTGGCGTTCCAAACTATCTTTCTCAATCTCCCGTGACCTCTGACCCCCAAGCACGGCTAACCATTTTCTATTATCGAAATTGAAGTAAGGGGCCTTGTTTCGCTACATTTTTGTTCTAAATAGCTTTAAATTGCCGCGATAATTCCATGAATGCCCACAAAACTAACAAAAAAAAAAAAATCACAAAAAATGTCTCTATGTACGTAAACGGTTTTTAGCAAAGAAGAGTGAGATAGTAATACATACATATGAGGGTCAAGTAACAGTATAAGAGAGATGGTTGGGAACGATTAACCCTTCACTGCATAGCGAGACACCGGTGCCACATCGTAAGTCGAATCCAACGTTTCAAAATTTCCAAACTAATTTTTATTTTTTCAAGTGCGATCAACCATTCAATTACTTCAATTAATATTTTTTTGAGATTCTATAACTCATGAAGAACAGAGGAAAAAATATTCACAGTTTATTCATACATGCAGTGTCCTTCGAAAAATTTAAAACTTGAACGATGATCATGAAACGTTGGATTCGACTTACGCCTATGCGTCAGACGGACGACGACATGACATAAAAAAGCTCTATGTCAGACACTGTAATGTATATTTTGACTTATTTCAAATTGTATCACCGGTGTCACATTATAAGGAAACATAAAAACGGGCTTAAATATTTTTCAAAAGACTACCAGCACTCATTAAAATGCATTTATTAATGGAAATCATGGCGGGGAGAAAATTTGCCCCCGTATCCAATTCAACCCCAATTTCATTATTTTTATGAAGCTCCAAAAGCTCTTACATTTACAAAATGCTCTCACAAAAGGCATTTACTACTTGAAAAAAGAAGTTCCGCCATTTCTTATGGTGTCATAGCATGTGTGAGTAGTAAAAAAAAAGAATTTTTACCGAAAAACTGTCCTGTTAGATGTTAGACTTGGCAACGCTGCGACGTGCCAAAAGCAGTGTGACTTTAGTTAACCTCGTGAGTTGTGTATGGTCGCTCCGGTGTATTGACATTAAATAAAATATGTACTTTTAAATCTACTTATTGTATTCTTAATAATAATGACGAATACCCGAATATAACATGGCGCTGCGGTTTCGGAAGAACATCGTGTGAGTTTTTGATAGATATGTAATCAGTTCGAAGTTAAGTGCCTCTAATACGTGCGTGGTGTGGTGATTATAACCTCGAAAGTTTCGCGCCGAATATGCGACTCGTGCATTTCTGTTTCTAAAAAAAAAAAAAAAAAAAAAAAATTGCGAAATCTCTCTATTATGGAATTTAATCGACCATCTCCTCTCTCCTTGGATGGAAATCTGTCAGATAACTTCCGACGGTTCAGTCAAATTTCTTAAATTTTATGAAGGCAACCGGCTCTGATAAGAAGGAGTCCAGCATCAAGGCGGCTATTCTCCTGAACTTAATTGGTGAGGAAGCATCCGATCTGTTCCTAACATTTAATGTCCCTAAGGATGCTGACAATGAATATGACTACACTGCTGTCCTGAAAAGCTTTGAAGATTATTGCAACCCGAAAACTAATGTTGTCATAGAAAGATTCAAGTTCAATTCACGCTACCAACAAATTGGCGAACCTTTCAGCTCTTTTTTAACTGACCTAAAAAAGCTAATTAAATCTTGTGAGTATAAGGAACAAGAAGAGAGTCTCCTAAGAGACAGGATTATTTTGGGTATTGAGGATAAATCTTTACAAGAAAGAATACTACGGGAACCGGACCTATCCCTCGAAAAAACTATTAAAGTTTGTCGTGCAACTGAAATGGAAAGCTGCAGGTGGAAGAAATTCAAACAGATCATCGACTCGTGATATTTGTGCTTTCAGTAAGAATCCAAACCTTGTATCTGCGTCACCAACTTATGCTGATGAGACTTACTCGTGTAAAAAATGTGGTCGAGTACACTCACGGAAAAACTGCCCGGCTTATGGCCAAACTTGTGCCTACTGTAAAGGTTTACATCATTTTGTCATAGGATGCAAAGTAAAGCAGAGTAAAAATAATGGTCGCAACTTTCCTAAGAAAGATAATAATAATGGCGCTAATGCCTCCCTGTCTAATGTTAATTGTGTAAGTGAAGAAATGATTGTTTCTACATAGGCAAGATATCTGCATCAGGTTTTGATAGTAATGTTAGTGCTAAACAGTGGCATGAAACTGTTTGTCTCAATAATATTAAGTATTCATCTTTTAAATTAGATACGGGTGCGGAAACCAATATTATTCCGTTGAATGTGTTCAATTTCTTGCTTCAAAAAGATAGCAGCTTAAAGTTATCTGGCACTAATGTCAAGTTAAGAGCTTTTGGAGGAAATGAAATAACTCCTGTTGGTACTGTCAAGTTAAATTGTAAAGTTAATAAAACTGAAAGAGTAATCGAATTTTTGTCTCGGATGCTGAAAGTGACATAGGAATTTTAGGGTTACCCAGCTGCGTTGCCATGAATTTACTAAAAAGAGTAAATATAGTCAGTGAAACTGATATGTTAAGTAAAGAAGAACTTGTGAAAAAAAAGAATTTATTGATAATAATATTGATGTTTTTCAAGGCACAGGAAACTTTAAAGTCAAGTGTCATTTTGATCTGCAACCGAATGCAACAGTAACAGTTAAACCTCCCCGGCGAATTCCCATTGCTTTACGGCCACGAGTTAAGTCAGCTCTTGATAATCTAGAAAAACAGAATATCATTACTAAGGTAGATTCTCCTAAAAGTTTTGTTAGTAACCTAGTGGTGGTAGAAAAACCTAATGGAAGTGTAAGATTGTGTATCGATCCGCAGGATTTGAACACAGCAACAAAAAGAGCTCCGCATCTAATACCATCAATTCAAGACATAACCTGTAAACTTGAAGGTAAATGTGTATTCTCTGTTTTGGACTTGAAAGATGGGTTTTATCATGTTGAACTTGATAAAGAATCATCCGAACACTGTGTGTTTAGTACACCATTTGGTTTGTATAAATTTTTAAGGCTCCCCTTTGGGTTAAACATAGCTCCAGAAGCCTTTCAAAAACTAAACGAAAGAATTTTTGAAGGTATCCCTGGTATAATCATCTACTTTGATGACATTTTAATTGCTGCTAAAAATGTTAAGGAACATGATGATATCCTCAGACTGGTTATAGAAAGAGCCAGGAATTTTAATGTAAAATTTAACGTTATCAAGTTTCAGTATCGGGTTAAAATTGTTAAATTCTTTGGTCATATTTTTTCTGCAGCAGGCATACAACCAGATCCTGAACGTATCAAAGCCCTAATAGCAATCGAAGCTCCCAAAACTAGAAAAGAACTTCAAAGAGTTCTAGGGTTATTTAACTACCTTCATGACTTTGTACCTAACATGTCCTCTTTAACAGCCCCACTAAGAAGTTTGTTAAACAAAAATGTTATTTTCTGTTGGTTACCCATTCATAACGAAACATTAGAAAAGCTTAAAGTTTTAATTTCTGAAAACCCAGTGCTTGCAAATTTTGATGAAAAAAAACCTATAACGTTACAATGTGATAGTTCTAAAGATGGTATGGGCTTCACTCTCATGCAAGAATGCAAACCTGTATTTTATGGATCCAGAAGCTTAACTGAAACTCAAAAGAACTACTCTCAGACTGAAAAGGAGATGCTCAGCATACTAGAAGCAACAAAGAAGTACCACAATTTTTTATACGGTCAACGTTCCATTGAAGTTCAAACAGACCATAAGCCCCTAGTTTCGATTATGTCTATGCCCATTTGTAACATAAATAACAGTAGGCTTCAAAGAATAAAGCTAAAGCTTCTAAAATATGACCTGAAATTAAAGTATGTCCCAGGAAAAAACATGTTTGTCGCTGACCTGCTGTCTCGATCTTATATCAAAAGTTCTGTCTCCGATGACCCTGATCTAATCGAAACCATACATTCACTGAGCAAGTACGCTCAATTTCTGAAGAAAGGAAGTCTGAAATTGAGTCAGCAACAAAGGCTGATGAAACTCTGGCCTCTGTCATAAAATTTGTTAAAAATGGATGGCCTAAGGATAAAACATTAATCCCCTCGGGATTTGTGAAATTTTATTTTCAGTTTCAGAGTAGGTTAACAGTTGAAGATAACTTATTGTTCTTAGATCATAGAATTGTAATTCCAGTTTCCTTACGAAACAAGATTTTGTTACTCCTTCATGAACCTCACATGGGAATGGAGAAAACCAAAATGAAAGCGCGCCAAACGGTTTATTGGCCTAATATTAATGTAGATATTGAGAAGCAAGTAGCAAAGTGCGCGGTCTGTGAAAAATTCCGTAATAATAATATTAAGGAACCATTACTTAGTCATACCCCACCTAATCTGCCTTTCGAAAAAGTTGGAACTGATTTACTTCAAAGTAAAGGCAAACCTTATATTGTATTAATAGATAGTTACTCAAAATGGATTGAACTCTTGCCTTTAAAGTCCATGCTGGCAAGTGAGGTGATAGAAAAGTTAAAGCTTATTTTCTCAGTTCATGGTATTCCTAAAACTGTCTGCTGTGATAACCAACCATTCAACTCATTTGAGTTCAAAACTTTTGCCAGAGATTGGGATTTTCAGTTATGCTTCAGTAGTCCAAGGTACCCTAAATCGAATGGCTTGGCAGAAAGAGCTGTGCAAATAGCTAAGAACATATTAAAAAAATCGAGCAATCATGATGAAGTCTTGATAGGACTTCTTGAGTATCGCACCACCCCAGTTAAGGGAACAAATGTGTCCCCTTCCCAGGCATTAATGAGTAGGTTGTTAAGAACAAAAATTCCCATAGCAAGTACCGCATTGAAACCGAGAGTGGAAAAGGGAATAAGACAAGCTATATTGGACTCCCAACAAAAATCAGCAGAGTACTATAATCAAACCGCCCGTTTCAAAGAAGACTTGAAAGGTCCTGATGTCTTGTTTAGAGATAATAATAATAAAGAATGGAAACCAGCTAAGCTAATTGGTAAGGCCCCCGAGCCTAGATCATACTTTATCAAAAATCAAAATGGCAATATTTTAAGAAGAAATTCACATCATTTAAAAAACAGTTCAATTTTAAAGATGACAGTCTGTTTTCCGGTGACAGTCTGTTTTCCACCTGTTCACATGATCATAATCTTGTCGTTGCCCCACCCCTCCTCTTGACCCACCTCCTGCTCCTGCACAACCAGCAGAACATAATCCCATTGCCGAACCACCCCCTGCTCCTAACTTGCCCTTGCAGCCTGTTGTTGGTAAAACCAAATTTGGTCGGGTTGTAAAGCCCCCAGTCCGTTATATTGCTGAATTCTGATTTTTGTAAAAAAAAAAAAAAAAAAAAAAAAAAAAAAAAAAAAAAAAAAAAAAAAAAAAAAAAGTGAAAAAAGAGATGTTAGATGTTAGACTTGGCAACGCTGCGACGTGCCAAAAGCAGTGTGACTTTAGTTAACCTCGTGAGTTGTGTATGGTCGCTCCGGTGTATTGACATTAAATAAAATATGTACTTTTAAATCTACTTATTGTATTCTTAATAATAATGACGAATACCCGAATATAACATGTCCAATTATTTGTGTGCTATTTATCCCATACATTTGATCACCTAGTGACTTGAAAAATCCATTTTTGGTTAGGAATTAGATAAAAAAATCTCACGCAGTGAAGGGTTAATAAACTTCTTCACCGGATGTCGTCATCACTAAAACCGTCTATCGTTGGGGTGCAATTCAGGAACTTCACTTTCGTTAACTTTGCTAGGCTATATAGAATACTCAAATCAAGGCGAGTTGAGAGAGAAAATTTGAGCAAATTTGAGACGCACACCGCAAATCGGCAATTCTAGAGAGAAATCTTGAGTTATGCTCAAAGTATCGAACGCGCGAGCTACTTCGCGCATCCTTGGGATTCGTTTTGAATACACTTTAGAGTGTGTACCCGAAGCGTCTCTGAATTTTGAATACACTATAGTGTGTGTATCCAGAGCGTCTCTGAATTTTGAATACGCTATGGTGTGCGTAATGTGTATCCAGAGCGTCTCTGAATGGAGCTCTTGTAAACTTTTGCTATAAGCAAATGAATAGTCCAATCTGCTGTAAAAACCAGCGGAGATCAGAAAAGTCACACTAGGGAAACTTAAAATTCAGTAATAAACTCACATAACTGCTTTAATAACGGCAAGATCGTAATGGCACTTCAACGCAGGTATCATGGCTGATTCCTGTCTAATCTGTCACTTTCTCTACAGAAACACAGAGATATGTCTCATTTTAGATAGGTATCTCCCATGATACCTGCTTTAAACCGCCATTATGCCCGATTCTGAGAGTGAATTTCGTGATATTTTAGTCTACTTATTGTCATTTTTACAGGTTTTTATGTAAGAATCAACTCTTCAATCCTCTGCAGGAAAATTTTGAAAGAGCCTCATTGCAAATGGGGCAGTTGCTAGGATATGAATTTTTGTGTTTTTTATACAGAAAGTGATAGTACTTGATGAGCTGAGAACAGTGGTGCCTTTGGTTTTTTTTTCTAAGTGTCCCAGTTTTGGAGATAGACAGGTGTAAAGTTGCAAAAAATCGTGTGCGTAGTGACGCCACTACGCGGAATTCCCATTTAAAACAATGTATTTTGGGCCAAAATCTTATCTCCGGAACAATGGGACTTAATTAGAAACCAAAGGCATATTTGTTTTCAGCTCATCAAGTACTATCATTTTCTTCATAAAAAAACACAATATTTCAGACCCTTGCAACTGACCCATTCGTATCGGAATCGCCTTTGAAAATCCCTTGAAACTCCCTCGATAAATTTCAAGGCGTGCCTCTGAATTTCCAATTGAATCTGGAGGACGGTTTCAGTAAAATCCAAGCCGAAGAAATCTCAAGGAAAGTCTCTATACAATTTCTGTATTACACCCTTACTCTCTGAAAACCTTAATTTTAAAAACAAACCCTGAAAATAATAAAATACAAAAAATGGATTTTTCTTGTCCGGAAAAATTCTTTGTATCAATTCTACTGTGCGATAGCCGGGGCGAGTGGATTAATTTGAGTTCCACTCTTGACGCGAGTGATCAAAAATTCGGAGAACCATAAAAATTGTTACTCTCGTCTCCCTTTTTGCGTTCCCTCTCTAACAACCCCCCCCCCCCCCCAACAATCAAGCTTTCAGCACTTGCCGCTTCTCTCCATATATTACACGTTTTGGTTTTGTTCCCCTATTTTTCAAGTTGAAATTCAGCTTCAAAAACAATTTTGCAACACGTATCGACCGCTCGCAGTTTAATCCTCCGATTCCTGGCGGATCGGTAAAACTCGGACGATTGAGTTTTGCGGTGATCGTGATCAGTAGCGTACGCAGGAATTTGTCTTTCTCTCTCTTGCCCTTGCCCCATTAGAACACGTGTGTTAGAAAAGGACGGAGACAGGGGCTAAAACGTGACTTCAGCCCCTATTCCTTTCCTTTTCCAGCACATACATTCAAACGGGAGAAGAGAAAGAGAGACATATTTCTGCGTACGCTACTGATTGATCGTGATGAGCGACTCTTGGAAATTTGACTGAGAAGGCGTGAATACTGAATGGGTCTGTTGCACATTTCGGCTAGAGCGCTTTAAAGTGTCAATTCATAAGTAAACAGCCGCAAAAACGACAATGGGTCTGTTGCAAACTTTTGCTACAATGCTATAGAGTGTACAATCTATTGTAAAATCGCCTGAAAAGTCCAATGGTGGCATCAGAAAGCTATGAAATGCAATAATAAACTCACAAGAGACGTTTAATGAAATCCAAGATGGCGGCAAAATATCGAGCAATCTGTATGCATGCACCACGAACATTCAAGGATAGCCAACCTCACAATATCCATCACAACCAATCACAACGTAAACAAACACATAACCTCTACCTGCAGTGAGGTTGTCAAAGTTGGCAATCCTTAGATGATCACGGTGCATACATTCAGATTCCTTGATATTTTGCCACCATCTTGGATTTCAATAAACGCCACTTGTGAGTTTAATACTGTATTTCATGACTTTGTGATGCCACCAATGGACTTTTCAGGCGATTTCACATTGTAATTAACACTTTTTATTGCTGTGGCAAAAGTTTGCAACAGGCCCATTGCAGCATCAGAAAACACAAAAATTCATTAATAAACTCACAAATTGAGGAAAAAAACTGGACACTATTTGACTAGATATTCACCCCTGTATCTTTCCACCACGTGCACGATATTTCGCGGGGTTAGCGTGGTACATTCAAATAATCATGGCCGAATATCATCACAGCTAACTTCGTAAACAAATAAATAGTAAACACTGACAGCTTCTGTTCGAATTCTTACGTCTCAATATCCTTAATTCCTGACAATAGGTTGTGAAAGGTACAAAAACCGATATTTGTGTCGAAAACTTGTCAAAATGAAACAATAACACACAGGCAGGGCTGCCGCGGTGCGTATAATCAATGCTATTTTTCTATTCACCGATGATTCCACCGGTTGAGAAAAGATTACGCAGTTCAGTTCAGTGTATGACTGTAATGCACGAAAATACTCGCATCTGTAATCTTTCCTTAATCGGTGTAAACTCCGTTGATTAATTAAAATATCCGCAAGTTTTTTAAAGTCATCGACGACTCCACCGGTTGAGAAAAGATTACAGATACGAGTATTTTAGTTTATTACAGTCATGCACTGAACTGAACTGTGTAATCTTTTCTCAACCGGTGGAATCATCGGTGAATTGAAAAATAGCATTGATTATACGCAAAACGGCAGCCCTGCACACAGGAGTTACGAGTATGATTCCAACTTCAATCATCATCCTTGGAACTCATGTGTTTTATGTTGTGTTCAATTCAAAGTTCGAAAAATCCAACAACGCCACACCGCACTGTACCATGACTCTCAAAAGACAGTACCCCGGTCAAAATTCTTCTTGTTGAATTTTTCCGTTGTTTTCTGTAGAATTGCCGATTTTTCATGTCGTACATAAAATGGGGCATTCTGATTAATCCTTAAACACTTGAAAACCGCAAAATTGTTCAAACATCGCCAAGCCAGGTTTAAAGGAGTGAAAATTTCGACAAGGGTACTTTCTTTTGAGCAGGGGCGTCATTTCGGGTTCGGCTTGGAGGGGGGGGGGCAAAAATGTGATGAAATTTTTTTTTCTTTTTTTTGGTCTCGTCAATATTATTTTAGACACTCTACAGCCCTGCATATCCGACATTGATGGCCCTAAATTCCAAAAAAAACTCGTTAATGGCCACCAAATTTTAGTTCAAAACTTTTTGGGGGAGCCCCCCCACAAATGACGCTACTGCTTTTGAAAGCCATAGTACTATGGCTTTCGCAAAATAAGTATATTGATAGATATTGTCAAAATTTAATTTCTCGACCAATTTGCGAAATTTTGCTGTTTCCAGGTATTTCAGAGTCTCTCAGAATTGCCACTAGTAACATTATGCCTCAAAAAAATTTAAAACGAAGGAAAATAAAAGAAAAATTCATCAAGAACAATTTCGACGAGAGGACTTTCTTTTGAAAGTCATAGTACATTGTGAGGGGGTTGAGGTAGGACAAAAAAGGATCATCGGATAAGTAGGGTGGGTGTGGAGTGTGGAGAGGGAAATGAGGGATAGAGTTAGGGAGAGGGGTGGGGGAGGGGAGGGGAGGGGGAGGGGTGGGGAGGGTGGAGGGGTGGGGGGAGGGGTGGGGGAGAGGGAGACGTGACGGCCATTAGTCGAGATAGAAAACATTTGTTCCGACATCCGAATCGCTTAATTACACGTTCTCAAACTCACAAATCGCAGTGTTATGTAAACAAAACGTCTGGTGGCGAAAATATAAATAGACTCTCTCTTCAATCGGATGCCGACTCGGGAATGCTCATTTTGCGAGCAGGACGAATTTCGAAGTGAGGAGAGAGAAATTCAATTTGAAGGAAATTGGGTAAACATGCCGGCCGGTGAAAGCCACGATGTTGAAGCGGCAAAATCCGTGCAGAAATTAGAGTGTCGGACGCGCGACGCGACGGACAGCGACGGTGCATCTCAAGCCCCACGTCCGCGTGTACTTGCCATGTGTTGTAAGTACTATGACTTTCGAAAGAAAGTATCCCGGTGGAAATGTTCAGTGGCGATGCGTGAAATTTGACAACGATGTACTTTCTTCATTTAAACTCACTGAAAGAATCGAATGCTGGAGTCATCGGCGATGACCAGATGTTTCGACCTTTCTAATGTGTGTAAAGGGGAAAAAAGGAATGTTGCCAAATTGCACACCTCGCCACTGGAAATGTTATTTCTTCCATTTCTCCGAAAATTTTAAAGAGTTTTGCAGTTTTCAGGTATTCCAGTATTTAACAGAATTAACATTTGAAAGTATGCCTTAAGGGGAGTGGGACATGGATTTCGGTCAAAATTTTAAAAATTCGTTTTTTCAGCTAAAGTTGTTCCATATATCATCAGCTTTAATTTAAGACCAAGTTCACTTATTTTTGATGAGTAGTCTACTCTGTAAGAATAATTTTATTAAAAAAAGAAAAACAGTGTTAAGTGCATTTTGCATTCAAAGTGTTTTTTCCGGAATTTTTAAATTGTGTTTTCCCCGAGTTTGTGTTTTTTCACACAAGAGGTACATTTTCTCAGCAACCACTGGGCCGATTTTCAAAAACTTTGGCTCATTTGATTCGTCATAGTGCCCTGCATATTTTTACACGAGCTTTTTTCAAAATTTTGTTTCCCTGAATTTTTGTGAATTTTCAAGTACCAAAAAATAATGCATTTTTCGAACCAAATTTCAAAAAATCGTAAAATTCTCAAAATTCAAGATTTTCAAAAAACCCCGTGTTAAAGTGAAGAGGGTAACAACACGAAGCAAACAAGCTAAAGTTTTTGAAAATCGGTTGAGTAGTTCCTCAGAAAATGTTCCTTAAACATTGATGGTTTAACATGGGCTGAGATAGGATGTCCCACTCCCCTTAAAAAAATTTAAAACTCTCTGAAAAATAATGGACAACTTTACCAAGGACGATTTCATTCGATTAGTGGAATTTATATCACAGGTCATAGTACCACCATTTAGTTTCCTCCTTGAAATTTAAAAGGCTCTGATTCTCATTATTATTTTTTTATTTTTTTTATTTTATATTTTTTCCGGGCAGTTTAGACACAAAAATGGTGGAAGGGAGGAAATTGTTAAGATTCAGGAAAAAGTGAGTTTCGAAATGGATTCAACGAAGTAAGCATAAAAAACGACATAATGTGTCCGCGACATTCACCATTCATCAGTGTTGATTTTACTAATTTTTAGTGTTTCAGAATAATTCTACGCCTACAATTTCACTTCATCATCGCTAAACTATGTATTTTGAGACGCTGATTTCAAAAATGCAGTCAGTTTTTATTAAACTAGCCTAGATTTTACTTAAATTCGAAATTACGTCTTCTTAGCAAAAACTTTGAAATTCTGGAAAAAATGTGAGTTTTGAGTAAAAACTGCGGCCGAATTTGAAATCAGCGGGTCAAAATACATGGAAAACGTCGTGAGCCGGACACACAATGTCGTTAAGGCGTAAAAATCGATTGAACGACTCAAAAGACATTAGTTAACCTCTTTCAAATGCAAAAAAGTGGTCTTGAAATCCCAGTCTTAAAGCAAGACAGCGGACCGCAGCAAATTCGGTTCAGGTTCGGTTCGCGGTTTCACAATTTTTGAAAACGTAGAAAGAGGTCGAACCATTGAACCATTTAAAGCTCCAATGAACAAAGTATAAATGTTACGACGAAAAAAATCTGGATTCTGTAAATTCAATTGAGAACGAACCATCACACGCAAGTTGATACAATATGGAATCATTGAAACTGAACGGCTATTTTAAAAGTCAAAAGGTCATTCCACTACTATGGAAGAATGACCCGCGGCAGAATGACCTTTTGACTCCTCAAACACCGCAACATTTGATGATTCGTCGAATGCATGATTCGTTGTGGATGAAAATCCGCAGAGTCCAATGCCTTTGGCTGAATCAATTAATTAATGTTTAGTAGCTGTAACGGTTCCAACAATTCCATTACTACACGGAAAAAAAAGATTAGTGAAATTAACCATACGATAGCTGATTTTGGCACCTGCTAGATGTTATGGTAAACTTGACCAGAAGTATGGTACATTTACCGATACTTTGAGTAAACTCGACATGCAATCAGGTAACATCACCTAGTACCTAGTCAAAACATAGTATACTTTTGGTTAACATTGCCATAACATCTAGCAGGTGCCAAAATCAGCTATCGTATGGTTAATTTCACCGTAGTTTTTTTCCGTGTATTACCACTGCAAAGATCTTTTCATTAAACATGAGCAGCTTACCATCCCTTCACTGTACATCTTAGAGTGCATCAGCTATGCAGTTGGTAATGGCATGTTAACGCCGGATGACCTGGTCCCAAAGCATTCTTATAATAGTCGGCATAATAACATAAAAAATCACAAAATCACTCTAGTAACTTCTGAATCCAACATCAAATTCTCTTCTATTCAACTTTTCAATGCCCTGCCACCATCAGTCAAAGAACACTTTAGAAATGGGGATTTCTCAACTTTTTTCCGACTACTTCATTCTCTCCTAATTAAACAAGCTTTCTATGATCTAAAAGAATTTATAAATGCTAGCTACAAAATAACAACTGTAAAAATTTAACTGTAACAACTGTGATTTGTTGATTTGTACCACAATACGTAATTTGTAATGCACCGTATAATGTAACCATGTAATTTGACTTGTACCACAGCTATTAATTAATGGCATCATTGTACAAAAATTGTAAAATAAAATAAATAAAAATAAATAAAATTTCAAATAATCATACCGGGGTCAGCAAAAAATCCTATAGCGTTGTAAAATCACCTTATTGATCAGGGACCAAAAATGGATGTTCCTCGCAGTTTGCGCAAGTTTAATTGCGTGCGGTTTTGACAAATCAGAGAGCCTACGCACGTCACGTGACCGTGCGTAAATTACGCTCGGGACCGAACATTATTTGGTCCCAGTGCAATCTGAAAATCGTCGCCTCGTAATCTCGGAATATACGTCGTTCTCCCTTTCCGTCCATTTAATAATAAAAGTAATAATACTTAACAATAATATATTAATAATAATAATAAATTAATTAAATTAATTTTTGGTCTAGTGACATATCCGATTTTTGATCTTTTCATAGCATAGTCGTAAAATGCCATGAGAGCATCCGTTGTATTTTTCCTCTACCGAAAGCCAAATTGGCAGTTTGTAAAAACTAAAGAGACAAACATTGAGAATTTGAATACGTTAGTTAAAAAGGATAGAATAAGGGGTCATCACGTGACTTTAAACCTTATCTCTTTCCTTTTCTAGCACATGCGTTTAAATACATAGAAGGAGGGGGTAGAGTGAGAGGGAGGAAGAGAGAGAGAGAGAAAGAGAGAAAGAGAGAGAGCGAGAAAGAGAGAGAGAGAGGGAGAGAGAGAGAAAGGGAGAGAGAGAGGGAGCGAGAGAGAGAGAAAGAAAGAGTGTGAGAAAGAGAGAGAGAGGTAGAGAGAGAGAGAAAGAGAGAGAGGGAGGGAGGGAGGGAGGGAGAGATAAAAATTCCTGGATCCGCCTTTGTATTTCAAGAGAAAGCAGGGCCCCTGCGTGGGAGGATCAAGTTAAGCAACTGCTCGGGGCGCCTTTTGAATGAAAATTGCCAAGACTAAGTTAGAATTCCCGAGGAGGGATGTGTGCTCTGTACACAGCGTACATCGGTGCTGCCATATTTTGCAACTGAAAAAAATACACTCTCGACAATCACATGATCACGAGGGAAGTTTGTATCTAATTCGCCAAATCTGGTAGCGCGGGGGTGAATAGGGCGCCCGTTGGGTATAAATCTGTCTCACAGGATTTTAACGTACGTGAAAAGCCCGCGGAAATGGAACAAAAGCGCACGAACAAACAAAATGGAAGAAAATAATTGAAAAAAACAAAAAATCAAACACAACTTAGAGGCAATTCAAAGGGCATTTCGAATTAATCACGGAATTTGTTTTTTTCTTGCTCTGGAAAGGTCAATTTTTCGGTGAGCGGTCAGAAGCAGAACAAAGACCCCCTCCCTTTCCTTACCCTTCCAGCTCCTATTATTTTGCTTATCCGCCTTTCCCAATAAACATCCACGGCTGTCAAAATAAACTAAACACAATATGACAAAACGAATAACATTTTCGGCGTTGAGGCAGTTAGACAGTTAGACGGTTGGAAACCAGATGATTTTGTATACGTTTTAAATTATAATAATTTCTTTTTCAATCTAATAGAATTACTTGGATTCGAAATAAAAACGTGTGACAACTTAAAATATAAAAGCACTCAAAATGTCAGTGATTTACACACAGCCATTAAAGCAAAATCTTAACTACTTGCGAACATCCGTGCGCTATAAAATGGAAGAAATGCTGTCGTTAACCCCGGAAACGTCCCGTTTTATCACGCTGTTGTGGGCTAGTATTGTTGTTTGTTTCGTTTCTATATAATAAACGCATCCGATGGGAATATTAAAATGATTCCAGGGGTCGATTAGTTGCAACTGTGGACACCATGTCGCGCGTCGTGCTGCTCAAAAAGTCAACAGTTTTCGGATAAAATTGACGAACTCATGCTAAAAACACAAATTTGAGGAACGTCAACCTGCGAGCATACTTCGCAGAAAGACACCCTGAAAGTTTCAGGCTGAAATACTCAAAAATAAAGCCGGAAATGATGAAATACGAAAATTCCCATAAGCCCCAATGAGTGCGAGTGAGGCAGATTGATATGTTGTCACTCGCACTCACTCTCACTCACTAAGCTTATGGCGAAACGAATTTCATAATTTATGGCTTTAATTCTTGACCAATTTTACTCGTTCTGGGCTCAAAACTCAGTCGGTTTTAGTTTGAAACGCCGAAAAGCGACGAGTGGCGCTATCAGTGGCGTCGCGTGCCATCTGGCAACAATGCAACTGCTCCATTTAAACTCATTAAATATATCGAATTTTCCTTGTGCACTGTGCACCCCCTGAATTCGATATTTTACATGAGTTTAAATGGATAGAATACATTGTTGCCAAATTGCACGCGACGCCACTGGGCGCTATCCAGCAGATTGAAACCTGGAAAAGTTTCGCCTGGAAACACCTTAAACCTGGAAAAGCTAGCATTGTTTTTCGAATTTACGGACAGTGATATGGAGAATTGGATCAAGTTGAGGAAAATGGAGCTCTAGCGAGAACTTTTAATAGGTAAGATTGAATAGTTTAATCTTGCGTTGACAACCAGCAAAAATGACGTGGGGTAGACTATAAATAAGATAAGTATATAGGGAATACCTCACGATAAATTTCTCACATTAAATTTAATCTGGAGGGAACCCCCACAAACCCCTTTCATATTCTGGAGGAGACCCCCAAACCCCCTTATAGTATTCTGGGGGAGACCGGAGACCCCCAGCTCCCCTCTAAGGGGTTAATTTTACACTCGGCTGGTTGCAGAATGTTTCCGCAAATTTTAATCAAAATTAAACAGCTTTACTTGGAATATTCACATTTTTCTCGCATTTTTACCCGTTTAACCCATTTTCCCATTGATTTTAATGAAAACCTTTTATCTTCCATCATTTCCTTAAAATTTAAAATTTCGAAAAAACAACAGTAGTCCCTCTCAGGAATGTTGAAAGCAAATTCTGCAAAATTTTGATGTACAGGGTCTTCAAAAAGTGAAGATTGTGACTCATCAGACCTTAACCTTAATTGACCTGCCGAGTTCGAATTTGGCCTTAGTTTTGATCGAAATATTCGAGATTTTCCACAGTTTAAACTTTACCACGAACATTTTTTAAAAGTAGAATATGCGTAAAATCGGAACGACTTAAGTAGAAAATGATATCATTTTTGAAATCAGCGTCCCAAATACTATTAATTAGCATACTGTTAATGTAGGTAACAAGAAAATTCATTGAAATACATTGAAATTTAGTTTAAAACAACACTGATATCTGGTGCTTTCGCGGACAGTTATGTCGTTAAAGAAGCCTACTTATACAAGAAGATAATCCCATTTCATCATTTTAATTACAATTTCCCATTCAATAATCTTCTACGTGGAGCATTAATTTGTTCCATTTTGAAATAAAAAATAAAATAAAATAAAATAAATAAAAAAAAGAAATAAATGAGCAAATCACCCTTGCGGTATTGATAATTTGATTCAAAACATCAGCGTATCCAAATTACCGTGTTGATTTAACTACACTGTTAAAAATAATTCACTCCAAGAAGGACTTAATACGGGAACTAGGCCAAATTTAACACCAGCGTTAGAGTGAACTCAAATATGAACTCGATTTGACGAGTCATGCAACACACGTTAGATTAGTTTCACTCTAATTGACATAAGTTTGGATTGATTAATAGAAGAAACGTTGGAATCTTTTTATGCGAAAATGGATAATTTGACGCTAGCTAAGAGTTAAAGTAATCCATATTCTCGAGTGATTGATTCCAAATTGGACTATCCATAAACCGGGATTGTGGAGTAGGGGAGGGCGTGGGAGGGGAGGGGTGGGGAGGGGAAGGGGCGGGGGAGGAGGGTTGCGACGGAGGGTTGGGGAGGAGGGTTGGGGAGGGCATGGGGGGCTGGTGAGGCGAGGGGAGGGAGGGATGGTGAGGGAGGGGCTGGGGAGGGAAGGGCGGGCGTGGTTGTAAGAAGAGGGGTGAAAAAGGGAGGGGAGGGGAGAGGAACAATATTAGGGATTGATAAAGCCAACAAAAATATTGTCGTGTGATTTCGGAGTCCACCGACCAATTGTCCGGCCTACACCGATTTCAAATTTTTACTGCCACCGCCGGGATTCGAACACGCAACCTACGTATTCCTAGCCTAACACCCTATCCGATACACTAACCTAATAGTTGACAGAATGCGACGAAATTACGGTATTTAAGTTTGTAGACGGTATTGAAACGAACTCCAAGAACTTTAAAATGACTCTATGACAAGAGTTCATTCACTCGAGCATCAGATTTAACTGAATCTAAGTCTTTTGCTGATTTAACTCTAAGTTCAGTTCCTTAAACGTCTTTTTCAAGTGAAGTAATTCTTGTGAGAGTGTTTTGACTCCGTTTCCGTGAGATATAAAAATTAACCTGACGTGAGTTCATTTACCAGAGCGCAAGATTCAATTGAATCAAAGCCTCGCTGATTTAACGACAAGTTTAGCTCTTTTCAGTCTCTTTTGTAGATGGATTGACTCTTCATGTGTAGTCATTTTGGAGTGGAAAAAAAACAAACTATTCTAAGTTTTTAGTCCTTTCACTAAGCATGGAGTCAATTCACTTCTCAGACATTATTTAACTCGATAAAGATCAATTTGTCTAATATTTGGGTAAATGCAACTGTCAATAATGTGAATTTTTAATCAATTTTAACTGAAATGAATCATAATTCCTCGAATGATTCCAAAAAGGAGTTACCGACTCCAATTTAGGGTGCATTTGGATCCGAAAAAAATGACTCCAAGTCACAAAAAGTCACTCCAGTGTTACTTTTTTTTTACAGTGTAGGTATATATTTATATCAATGAGCAAAATAAAGGCATTCGATTTCCTGTTTGAGTCCATTATTTAAACAGAATCTGGGCAATTACAATCGAACGAAACATCGGGGTTGCTCTTTTGTAGACATCGTTGTATTGAAATAGTGCGGATTTTGTCGAGAAGAGCATCTCTGAAATTTCATGGAACCTCATTCGGCCAGACACCATTTCAATTAACAACCGAGCGATTAGTTTGAATTTTAATCAATCAATGAAATATGAAAATGAGTCTGGAATTTCTGTTACGAGGTAATTCGATTTTCGGAGAAAGCAACAGTAAACGCGAGATAAATTCTCCGGAACCTCAACGTTCATCGCACCTTCCCAATAAACATTCGCCGGATGCTTGAACGTTTATTGGAATAAAATCCGTTTAAAATGTCGGTATTGACATTATTTACATTCTATCAGTGGTGAGTGAACATTCAAGCATTACTGTCGCTGGGAGGCTACGGACGGGTCTTCCGAATAGGATAAAAAGAGAAACAGACATTATTTTGAGTTGAGACTTTCTGCCTGGGAAAGAAAAATAATGAAAGCAAAAAAAAGACCAATGTCGTTAGCGTGTATATAGTATAATAATTGAAGCCGTTTTCAGAAAAATAACCCATAAAATATGAGGTGCGCTTTTGAGACATAAGTCTCTATTCAATCAAAATGCTGATTTAAAGAAAGAGCAGACCCGCTGTTTCATGCCTTATGGGCCATTTTTTTTCCGGACATGGCTTCAATAAATGGAGCTGTTGCACACTTTTGCTACAAGCAACAACAAGAGTAGATTCAGGGGCAAAAACCTCAAAGAATTACAATAGTGGCACTATAAAATCACGAAATATACAAAGGTAAGCACCAGGCACCAGGTATGGACAACACTCGGCTCAGGGGGCGTGGCCACTGGCCACATCTGAAAAGAGTGAAAGGCGACTTCGTCGCCATCTTGATTTTGCGAGTGATTGAGTTTTTTTTTTAAATTATTGAAGATTTTAAAGGGGCTTGTGTATAATTTTGAATTTAGCAAGCGTGTTTTTTCATCTCTCACAATCACTTCGGAATCATATACTTCGAATTAGAGATTATTAGTCGAAATTTTGTGATGGAGCTTAGGTTAGGTTCACCGCCACTATCCTTAGTTTGATTAGCGCGGTGAGAAAAATGGCAGCCCAGCCGCTTTTTTGGCGAACCAGTCAGATTCGACCTCAGAGAATTGACCATACTTGTTCTCCATCTATTTCGGAAATGCACGAAATCGCATGCGTTTGAGGGGAAAAATAAAAAAAAATAAATAAAAAACGCGGAAATGTCGAAATTTTATAGGGTTTGCATTGCTTGCAAGAAGGGCAATAGCTAGACACAGTGCTGGGCAAAATTTTAACTGATTAGTGGCCTCACCAAATCATAGAGTTACGTGTTACGTGTGTTACATGTTAGTTACGTGACTTTAGCCAACATCTCTGTTATTTTCTAACACACGTGTTCAAATGGAGACAGTGAGAGAGAAACAATTTCCTGGACCCGTCTTGGGATTCGAGGCTTCATTTTGGAGAAGTAAACATAAGTTTTGAATAACCGAATCAGGAGTCACCTTCGAGATTTTGAAATGACTTCGTCCGACTCTAAAACTTTGAAAGGCCCAAATAACAAACATTAAACAGAGTAAACATGATATGAACCAAAAAATAACTTGAATGGTATGAACTTACCTGAATTTCTCATTAGCCTATCGAATGATTTCCCCCAGCACCTAATTTCTTCCAACGTTGGCCTGGGAACAAAAAAGGAAAGAAGAGAATTAGAATCGCTGAATAAAAACCAGAGACAAATAGAGACGCGGAGCACTAACTGGCTGCAGCAGAGGCGCTCTGAATTCTCGCGGATTCAACAAAACAACAGTCAACGTCGCATGGTGTTGAATGATGAGCACACTCCTCTTCACTTCCCGCCCACCCCCCCCCCCCCAGTGTTTTCCGAATGTCACCGTTCAACACCATGCGACATCTCAAGGTGTTGACTGTTGTTTTACATGTTATTTTGTTGAATCCCCGAAAATTCAGTGTGCTTCAAATCTTCCCTATGTATTTTAATGTAGTGCTCCGTCTCTATTTGTCTCTGATAAAAACTATGAATTACAAATCACACTATACTTGAAAATAACTTTTTAATTATATTTCAAAAGGGTCGAATATTAAAAAATTGGTAGAGCTTGTTTCAGAAGTGTACCAAAACCATAATATTTTGCGAATTTTCAACTTTTATTTCTTTCAAATCAATACCGAATCTGCCCCTGACTTTATTCTTTTGTGTTTAAAGTTTTCCTCATTGAAAAGTGAACACTCAATTTCATTTTTATTCATTTTCGTCGAGGAATATCAGAAATAATGTTGACAAATTCCAAAGATTATCGGTCTTGGTCCGCCTACACTTCTGAAACGAGCTCTAGTAATAACCAGAGCTTCCGTTTTGCGTAAAACCAATGTGGCAATCTTTTATTCACCAATGATTCCACCGGTTGAAAAAAGATTACACAATTCGGTTCAAGTGTATGATTGTACTGCACGAAAATACTCTGATCCCTAATCTTTTCTCAATCGGTGGAATCGCCGTTAAATTTTTAAAATATCCGTAATTTTTTTAAAGTCAGAGAAGGCTCCACCGGATGAAAAAATATAATGCAGTTCAGAATATTTTCGTGCAGTGCAGGCATATACATTAAACTAACTTGTGTAATCTTTTCTCAATCGGTGGAATCATCGGTGGAATGAAGAATGTCATTAAGTATAAATATACGCGAAACGGCACCTCTGGCATTTTGCTGAGGCGATGGGTGCTAAATCAACACTAAAATCTCACAAGCTAAATACATTTCAGACGTAAAGCGTTTGTTGCATTGATTGAGGCGATTTGTGCAAGAAAGACATTTCCACAGCGTTAATTACATTGAAGAAGCGTCGTTGATGCACCAATCGGATCAATTACTGCATATCACACTCTCAAAAGACGACGCGTCGTGGCGCGTCGCCGTTGGCGTTGTTCGCGCGATGAATCGATTCATGCGATGACGAAAGTTTCCACGGAGAAACACTCTTCGTGAGCCTAGAGCGCTGAACACAGCGTTGCCATATTTTCAGGAAATATCTGTCCAGTTTCCCATAAGGAACACTGTAATGAATCTAATGATATTTCATAAAATCTGGCAACCAGTGACGGGTTTACATCTCTTGTGGCCATACGCAGTTTTGAATTTAAGACTCCCGCAAGAAAAAGGGTATATAGGCTGAATGCATCCACCAAAAAGAAGGGGGGTTTGCGGGTTCTCCGCCATTTTTTTTTTTTTTTTTTTTAAAGCAGGCATTAAAATTTAGTTTAATTTTTTTTTTTAAATGTTCTTATTTTATCTTTTTGCCTTTAAATAATCTCCTTTTTCTCTCTTTTTCTCTCTTTTTCTGTCTGTTTCTCTCTTTTTCTCCCTCTTTCTCTCCTATTCTCTCTGTTTCTCTCTTTTTCTCTCTGTTTCTCTCTTTTCGTCTTTGTTCCTCTGTGTTTCTCTCTTTCTCTCATTTCCTCTGTTTCTCTCTCTTTTTCTCTCTGTTTCTCTCTTTTCGTCTTTGAAGTTTGTTCCTCTGTGTTTCTCTTTCTCTCCTATTCTCTCCTTTTCTCTCTGTTTCTCTCTGTTCCTCTCTTTTTCTCTCTTTGTCTCTCTTTGTCTCTCTTTTTCTTTCTGTTTCTCTCTTTTCGTCTTTGTTCCTCTGTGTTTCTCTCTT
Organism: Trialeurodes vaporariorum; assembly: GCA_011764245.1. Classification (NCBI taxonomy): domain Eukaryota; kingdom Metazoa; phylum Arthropoda; class Insecta; order Hemiptera; family Aleyrodidae; genus Trialeurodes; species Trialeurodes vaporariorum. The sequence goes on along the minus strand of VMOF01000024.1, from coordinate 67,139,486 downwards.
TCTTTCCTATTCTCTCTTTTTCTCTCTTTCTCTCTCTTTCTCACTCTTTCTCTCTCTTTTTCTGTCTGTTCTTCTCTGTTCCTCATTTTCTCTCTTTTTCTCTCTGTTCCTTTGTGTTTCTCTCTTTCTCTCCTATTCTCTCCTATTCTCTCCTATTCTCTCCTTTTCTCTGTTCCTCTTTCTTTTTCTTCTCTTCTTCCTCCCTTCGTGAGGTGAGGCCCTACGCAGTTGCGTATTTTGCGTAATGGTGAATCCAGTGTTGCCAGATGGAGGGTAAAAAGCCGTATCGTCCCCATTTAAATCAATGTAAAGCGTACGGCTTTTTCACTCCAATCTGGCAACACTGGGTGAATCCTCCCCTGCTGGCAACGCTGACTGAACATCCGAGAATGCTGGCGACATGATTTCAGGGCGCGAGATGGGGGTGAGAAAGAGGAAATGCTTTCAGAAAAATTAGGAAATTTATGATCCAAAAACTGGAAGCGTTTCCGAGTGATTTTGTGTAATAATTTTGTCATTTTACATCTCTTCGGAGCAAAGCACGCCCCGTGCGGGTAGGAAATATTGACCTTCGTCTTGGGCATCGTCAGAACAGAACAGAACATTATAGAAGCGCACATTCGGCGTTTAGGTCCACGCGACACAGCTGCCGGATTTACGATAAAATTGAACGGATTTACATTGATTAAGATGCATATTCAGCGTTTATAAAGTCAGTTCACTATTTGACTGCTGTTGGCCGAAAATATTAAAATGCGTGAATGGCAAGGTTGAGGTCGGCCCCGGTCATGACCCAAGTTCAATACTGTCAAAGCATTGTCATTTGACAAATGGGGCTCTTTGCAAACATTTGCTGTGAGCAAATGAACAGTCCGATCTGATATAAGCCCAGAAAATCACGAATATCACACTAATAAAGAACGCGGTAAAAAAATTGTGATTTGGACTCAATATTTATTTTTTTCGCCGGTCACCTTATTGAGGTCAAAAGAAAGCGTTTCAGATCAATTCTAGTATTTTCAAAATTTCCTTAGAATGTCCTTCGGACGTCAAACGCCAATTTTTTTGCCGGGAAGTTTAATGTTTAGTAAGAAACTCACACGACAGCAAGATTCTAATGACGGTTCAACGCAGGTATGATGGAGGATTCCTGCCTAATTGGTCACTTTCTCAACGAAAACACATAGAAATATCTCAATTTAGATAAGAAAGAATCTCCCATGATACCTGCGTCTCCGCCATAAAGTCCGATTCTGAGAGTGAATTTCGTGATTTGAAAGTGTTCTCATAGTTGTTTTTACATGCTTTCATGCAAGAATCAACTCTTCAACCGAAGGTAGCAAACACTGAAAAAAAAAAAAATATGTTAAAAAAATGTGGGACAAGTTCCAAAATGCTGATTTTACATTATGAAAATGCTGACTCAGCCATGGACGTAGTTGAATGAGCATTTTCAAATGTTGAATCAGCATTTTTATAATGTAAAATCAGCATTTTGAAACCTGTCCCACATTTTTTTAACATTGTTTTTTTTTTCAGTGAAAGTTTGCAAGAGCCCCATTGTTTGGACACTTCGTCAGCTCGGAACCTTGTTTTCACTCCTCATTTTGAACACCGACTCGAAAATTAAATTTTTGCGTCATTCGAGAATTTTAATTAACAGACTTCAAATTTCTACTCAGCGTGCTCAGAAAAATTATACCCAACGACGGCGTGGCACGGCGGCTGAGTATGTAATTTTTAAACGATTACGGCATTCTGAAATCACTCGATCGGGAATGCTGAAAACTGCGAAAAATTACATGTTGAGCCGCCGCCATGTCGTACCATTTTTCTGATCACGTTTTTAAATTGAACACTTGAGCAGGATTTAACTTTAAAAAGTCAGTTATTCAAAATTCAAGGATGCCGCAAAAATTTAATTTTCGAGTGAGTGTTCAAAATGAGGAGTGAATTAAAAAATTAAGAAAACTACTCCAATGGGTCTGTTGCGCACTTTTGCTACATCAATATAACTCATTATTTCTAACGTAAAATTCTGCGAAAATAACGATGCGCACATCAAAAACTTTCAAAATCCACCCATTAACTCAGAAAACCCCCCCCCCATTTCAAACAACCCGCGCTACACTTGACACTTTATCACCGACTTATAACTACATAGATGGAACCATCTCGTTTATGTAAACATGAACAGAACTTACAAACATTGGAATGTTTCGTTTAAATGCGTACATTTCTTATATTATTTTGTAATCTTTGATAAACCGAAAAGACCAGACAGCAAATGCAGCATACAGAGAGCATTCTGAAAGTTTTTCCCATCTGATTTCATTATATATTATTCAAATTTCTATTCCGTAACATAAAATTTGTGTCGTTGAAGGTATAAGATTGCCTGAAAAGTACAGTCAGACCTCATTTCTGAATTTCTCGAGGTCATTAATGGATTCTACACGTAAAAGTACCTCGGGACACCAATTTTCATGACATTCGGTTTATAAATTTGGTCGATATTCCAAAAAAACCAACATTTTTTTAAAACTTTGGGGGGCTGTAGCTCAAAAGGGGGGCATTTTTGGACACATGTTTATAGGAAAGAAAAGTCTTATTTTGGCCTCAAAAATACGTGGTAGAAAGGATAACATAAGTTTTAGAAACACCCTGTATATTTCACGTAAATATTAAAAAAAAAAAAATCCATCATTTTGCGGTTACGATGTTGTTTACTTATGCACGGTAGTTCCGTCTATGCAGTAGTGTACTTACCGGTGCAAATAGTGTCTAGTGTAGCGCGGGCTGTTTGAAATTGAAAAGATTTCCTGAGTTAATGAGTGGATTTTGAACGTTTTTAATGTGCGCATCGTTATTTTCGCCGAATTTTACATTAGAATCAAGGTTCTATATTGTTGTAGCAAAAGTATGCAACAGACCCATTTACTGTAGATAGAATCACTATACTACCATTCCGATTAAATGGAGACTGTCGTTGTAATCCAATAAATTGTAGAACTCCTACTTCTTCTCCTACTATTCATCTTATCAACCAGTGTAATTTTAGCTTTATGTTCACGATTCCGGAAGACGTTTTTCACTTACAACGAGTCTCTCGCGATGATTAAATTTAGTACAAACACCGATTTGTTTTCCTCGAAACAATTTATTTACACTTTATTGATGGTAACTCGGCTTTAATCGAACAACGCGTTATAGCACTCTGGTGGTAGAAAATGGTAACCTTGAAAAGCTAGACATTTATACTGAATGGTAAATACGATTTCTTTATCGCTAAGATCTGGCAACGCTTGGCTTTTAGCTTCTTCAGTTCTTCCAAGTGTCCGCGGGGTTGTTAAGATGATTGTGCGTTTCGAACGAGGGCTGATCAACTTGGCTGCTCGGAACCATTCACAATTCACATGTTGCTTGATGGGTCACGGGTGAAAACAGTGTTGCCAACCCAATTTAAAACAAAACACACAAAAAACAAAACAGAATTTAAGCTCACAAACGTAACTTTTTCGGAACTTTTTTGCCGATCAAAATATTCAACGTAAATCCATTAGGTAGATTGAGCACATAACTTTGCATTTTAAAATCTTTGAATGGGTCTTTTTCGCACTTTTGCTACAAAGCCAGGAATATCTAATTCTAAAGAAGAATGTTGCGAGAAAACCGATAGAAACAACAAAAACTCATAAAATTGCCTCGGTAACGGAGAAAGAATAAAAATTATTCCCTGCAAAACGAGTAATTTGAAGATGACGCAGGAATATAGACGGTTTCACGCTAACGGGAATTGTATATCGCCTGGCTGGTCAGGCGCTTTTGACCATATCATCTGAAGGGGGAAAAGTTAAACAGCAAGCAATGTCACAAGCGGGGTTTTGGCGACATCGCCTTTTTGCCCATGTGATGAGTCAAGTGTCGCTATGAGTGAACCGGCCCCAATGCAAAAGATATGAGAACCCTTGAGGGCGATCGACTCGATTTTCCAAGCTGAATGGATAGAGGGGTCACAAGCGGGGTTTTGGCGACATCGCCTTTTTGCCCATGTGATGAGTCAAGTGTCGCTATGAGTGAACCGGCCCCAATGCAAAAGATATGAGAACCCTTGAGGGCGATCGACTCGATTTTCCAAGCTGAATGGACAGAGTGTTCACAAGCGGGGTTTTGGCGACATCGCCTTTTTGCCCATGTGATGAGTCAAGTGTCGCTATGAGTGAACCGGCCCCAATGCAAAAGATATGAGAACCCTTGAGGGCGATCGACTCGATTTTCCAAGCTGAATGGACAGAGTGGTCACAAGCGGGGTTTTGGCGACATCGCCTTTTTGCCCATGTGATGAGTCAAGTGTCGCTATGAGTGAACCGGCCCCAATGCAAAAGATATGAGAACCCTTGAGGGCGATCGACTCGATTTTCCAAGCTGAGAGGACAGAGTGGTCACAAGCGGGGTTTTGGCGACATCGCCTTTTTGCCCATGTGATGAGTCAAGTGTCGCTATGAGTGAACCGGCCCCAATGCAAAAGATATGAGAACCCTTGAGGGCGATCGACTCGATTTTCCAAGCTGAATGGACAGAGTGGTCACAAGCGGGGTTTTGGCGACATCGCCTTTTTGCCCATGTGATGAGTCAAGTGTCGCTATGAGTGAACCGGCCCCAATGCAAAAGATATGAAAACCCTTGAGGGCGATCGACTCGATTTTCCAAGCTGAATGGATAGAGGGGTCACAAGCGGGGTTTTGGCGACATCGCCTTTTTGCCCATGTGATGAGTCAAGTGTCGCTATGAGTGAACCGGCCCCAATGCAAAAGATATGAGAACCCTTGAGGGCGATCGACTCGATTTTCCAAGCTGAATGGATAGAGGGGTCACAAGCGGGGTTTTGGCGACATCGCCTTTTTGCCCATGTGATGAGTCAAGTGTCGCTATGAGTGAACCGGCCCCAATGCAAAAGATATGAAAACCCTTGAGGGCGATCGACTCGATTTTCCAAGCTGAATGGACAGAGTGGTCACAAGCGGGGTTTTGGCGACATCGCCTTTTTGCCCATGTGATGAGTCAAGTGTCGCTATGAGTGAACCGGCCCCAATGCAAAAGATATGAGAACCCTTGAGGGCGATCGACTCGATTTTCCAAGCTGAATGGACAGAGTGGTCACAAGCGGGGTTTTGGCGACATCGCCTTTTTGCCCATGTGATGAGTCAAGTGTCGCTATGAGTGAACCGGCCCCAATGCAAAAGATATGAGAACCCTTGAGGGCGATCGACTCGATTTTCCAAGCTGAATGGACAGAGTGGTCACAAGCGGGGTTTTGGCGACATCGCCTTTTTGCCCATGTGATGAGTCAAGTGTCGCTATGAGTGAACCGGCCCCAATGCAAAAGATATGAGAACCCTTGAGGGCGATCGACTCGATTTTCCAAGCTGAATGGACAGAGTGGTCACAAGCGGGGTTTTGGCGACATCGCCTTTTTGCCCATGTGATGAGTCAAGTGTCGCTATGAGTGAACCGGCCCCAATGCAAAAGATATGAGAACCCTTGAGGGCGATCGACTCGATTTTCCAAGCTGAGAGGACAGAGTGGTCACAAGCGGGGTTTTGGCGACATCGCCTTTTTGCCCATGTGATGAGTCAAGTGTCGCTATGAGTGAACCGGCCCCAATGCAAAAGATATGAGAACCCTTGAGGGCGATCGACTCGATTTTCCAAGCTGAATGGACAGAGTGGTCACAAGCGGGGTTTTGGCGACATCGCCTTTTTGCCCATGTGATGAGTCAAGTGTCGCTATGAGTGAACCGGCCCCAATGCAAAAGATATGAAAACCCTTGAGGGCGATCGACTCGATTTTCCAAGCTGAATGGATAGAGGGGTCACAAGCGGGGTTTTGGCGACATCGCCTTTTTGCCCATGTGATGAGTCAAGTGTCGCTATGAGTGAACCGGCCCCAATGCAAAAGATATGAGAACCCTTGAGGGCGATCGACTCGATTTTCCAAGCTGAATGGATAGAGGGGTCACAAGCGGGGTTTTGGCGACATCGCCTTTTTGCCCATGTGATGAGTCAAGTGTCGCTATGAGTGAACCGGCCCCAATGCAAAAGATATGAAAACCCTTGAGGGCGATCGACTCGATTTTCCAAGCTGAATGGACAGAGTGGTCACAAGCGGGGTTTTGGCGACATCGCCTTTTTGCCCATGTGATGAGTCAAGTGTCGCTATGAGTGAACCGGCCCCAATGCAAAAGATATGAGAACCCTTGAGGGCGATCGACTCGATTTTCCAAGCTGAATGGACAGAGTGGTCACAAGCGGGGTTTTGGCGACATCGCCTTTTTGCCCATGTGATGAGTCAAGTGTCGCTATGAGTGAACCGGCCCCAATGCAAAGATATGAAAACCCTTGAGGGCGATCGACTCGATTTTCCAAGCTGAATGGATAGAGGGGTCACAAGCGGGGTTTTGGCGACATCGCCTTTTTGCCCATGTGATGAGTCAAGTGTCGCTATGAGTGAACCGGCCCCAATGCAAAAGATATGAGAACCCTTGAGGGCGATCGACTCGATTTTCCAAGCTGAATGGACAGAGTGGTCACAAGCGGGGTTTTGGCGACATCGCCTTTTTGCCCATGTGATGAGTCAAGTGTCGCTATGAGTGAACCGGCCCCAATGCAAAAGATATGAGAACCCTTGAGGGCGATCGACTCGATTTTCCAAGCTGAATGGACAGAGGGGTCACAAGCGGGTTTTGGCGACATCGCCTTTTTGCCCATGTGATGAGTCAAGTGTCGCTATGAGTGAACCGGCCCCAATGCAAAAGATATGAAACCCTTGAGGGCGATCGACTCGATTTTCCAAGCTGAATGGATAGAGGGGTCACAAGCGGGGTTTTGGCTGCATCACGTTTTTGCCAATCCCCCCCCCCCCCCAATCAGCATCTTCTTTGCATATTAGTTTGAAAGAAATATAGTTTAAAAAACCATGTTCTTAGCCAGCATGATGTAGTATAATCAATCGGATCGTCAGAAGATGACAAAGCCAAAAGAAAATCGCTGAAACAGGAGAAAAAAACTCATCGATTGGAAACTATCGCCTGCTCTCCAGCTCACTACTCCGAGTTTCGCTCCCCCCCCCCCCCGGTTGTAGATACAAATTGAACCCGATTGAAGAGATGGGTATGCAACCAGTAAAGCACGTATTTTTCGTACGAGAGTGGACGGTTGCATACCCAACTACTGAGTCACTTTTAATGCGTAAGGTATGCACCAACGAGTTAAAGCATTTTAGAGCGGCTGATCCATGTTATAAGTCCTACAACCCAAAGTGCGGCTGCATGGACGATCTGATTCTGATTTGGTTGCCTCATATTTTTTTCACCTTAATTCAATTATTATAATGGGGCTGTTGCACACTTTTGCTATAAGCGATTTAATAGTCGATTATGGCGTAAAAACCTCAAAAAATAACGATGGCGGCACTAAAAACTTCCAAAATCCACTCCTAAACTCAATAAACGCAGTTATTTGCGCGAGCGTAATGGTGGCCGAAGGCACTAACAATGGGAGATTCCTATCTTAATTTCGTCACTCTTTCTATGTTGACAAGGATGATTCACAGAGTAATTAGTCATCAGAGTGATGATCCACATCCGATGAAAGGTACCGCAACACCAAGTGAATCGGTGTCAAATGGTACTCTTATTGGTTTTTGTGGATTTTGAATTGTTTGGGAATTCCCATTGTTTGTGTTGGTTCCTGCAAATAACTGCGTTTATTGAGTTTAGGAGTGGATTTTGGAAGTTTTTAGTGCCGCCATCGTTATTTTTTGAGGTTTTTACGCCATAATCGACTATTAAATCGCTTATAGCAAAAGTGTGCAATAGCCCCATTGAACCCGATTGAAGAGATGGGTATGCAACCAGTAAAGCACGTATTTTTCGTACGAGAGTGGACGGTTGCATACCCAACTACTGACTCACTTTTAATGCGTAAGGTATGCACCAACGAGTTAAAGCATTATAGAGGGGCTGATCCATGTTATAAGTCCTACAACCCAAAGTGCGGCAGCATGGACGATCTGATTCTGATTTGGTTGCCTCCAGCAGCGGCTCGTGCAATGTGGCAACAATGGATTTCCTCCATTTAAACCTGTGTAAAATAATCGATTACTTGGTGAGGCGCAGCGCCTCACCTAGTATCGATCTTTTTGCATACGTTCAAATGGCAAAAATACACGGTTGCCAGATTGCACGAGCCGCCACTGGTTTTTTTCACCTTAATTCAATTATTATAATTGAGGAAATTGCATTTAAATAAAAGTGCAAATGTTTTATAGAGTGGCTATCTGGACACAGAATTCCAATTCATCTATCCAGGTGCGAAAATTTTGATTGTTTCTGTCACGTGTCCGTGCCTTTATCGTGCAGATCCAGTGGCGGCTCGTGCAATGTGGCAACAACGTATTTTCTTCATTTAAACCCATGTAAAACAATCGATCATCAGAGGTGCAATTGCACCCCCAGGATATCGATACTTTTGCATAGCTTCAATGGGAAAATAAGCATAGTTGCCAAATTGCACGAGTCGCCGCTGTGCAGATCCTTTCCAAAAGAAAAAGTTCTATCGATGTTTGTGTCCAGATAGCCACTCTAAAACACTTGCAGTTTCGTTTAAAACCAATTGAGCTGTTGCAAACTTTCGCTACAGGCCTATTAAGTAATAATTGTTTGCGGGGTAAACCCCTGTAAAGATAATGATAAGCGCACTAAAACATCACGAAATTCACTCCTAAACTCACAAAATGCCTTCAAACGCGAGACATAAATGGAGACCGATGTCACTGATTATATTTGGTTTCCCTATCTTCAATCAGCTCCATCTACACGAGGTGTTCTCGCAACACCTCACAAGAAGAAGAAGAAGCATACAATGGGTCTGTTGAAAACTTTTGCTACGGCGCTCATGTAAAATAGCGTGAAAAGTCCATTGGTGGCAGCAGAAAGTCATAAAATGCAATAACAAACTCACAAGAGACATTTAACTGAAATCCAAGATGGCGGTAAAATATCGAGCAACCTGTATGCAAGCACGATGAACAATGAACATTCAATATGGCCAACCACACAACATCGATCACAACCAATCACAACGAAAACAAACTCATAACCTCCGATGCTGTGAGGTTGTTAACGTTGGCCATCATGGATGTTCGCATGGTGCTTGCACCCAGGTTGCTCGATATTTTACCGCCATCTTGGGTTACAGTTACACGCCTCTTGTGAGTTTAATACTGCATTTTATGACTTTTGATACCACCAATGGAATTGTCACGTGATTTTACTTTATAGATTGAACACTCTATATCGCAGTAGCAAAAGTTTGCAACAGACCCATTGCCATAAGATTTGGGAGGCAACGGCCGCCATTGCGGTATCGCGTTTGAAAGCATTGTATGAGTTTGGGAGTGGATTTCGTGATTTTTTAGTGAGCTATAATCGTTATTTTTGCATGGTTTCACCCCATTAATGGACTGTTTTAGTAGAGCGATAAATCGGATCGATTGCCGTCCGAGGGCCTCTGGTTCCAAACAAATTCCGGTTCAATGTAATTTCCCCATAAGCGAACTTTTGAACGGAAATTTAGGGTATTAAATCAAACAATTAATGCGACCTTTTTGCGATTATGAATTTTACATCCTCGAAAATGCTTATTGTTAGCTATGCCTGGTTCCTTGACTAAAACTGCTGAAATCAATAAGATATTACAGATTAAATGTCGCATTTGTAGGTTAGAATCACCCGAGATCACGCCAATTTCACAACAACAATAACATTTGGGTGATTACAACCTCCAAACGCATCGTTTAATCTGTAACATCTTGTTGATTTTGGCAGTTTTACGGGTGGAACCAGGCAACATTAAGCATTTTCGAGGACGTGGAATTCGTAGTCGCAAAAAGGTCGCATTAATTGTTCAATAGTCTAAATTTCCGTTCAAAAATCCGCTTATGGAGAAAATGCATTGAATCAGAGTTTGTTTCGAACCGGAGGCCCTCGGACGGCAATCGATGCGATATATCGCTCTACTAAAACAGTCTATAACTATTAATAAGCCTGTAGCAAAAGTTCGCAACAGCTCCATTTCAAATTAATTCGTCTCGATGGGGCAGTTGCAAGGGTCTGAAATGTTACGTTTGTTATAAAGGAAAAGATACTACTTGATAAGCTGAGAACAATGGTTCCTTTGGTCTTTTCCTGAGTGTCCCGGTTTTGGAGTTACACACGTGTAAAGTTGTAGAAAATCGTGTGTGTAGTGACGTCACTACGCGGAATTCCCATTTAAAACAATGTATTTTGAGTCAAAATCCCATCTCCGGAACAATGGGACTTAATTAGAAACCAAAGGTATCTTTCTTCTCAGCCCATCAAGTACTTTAATTTTCTTTATAAAAAACACAACATTTCAGACCCTTGCAACTGCCCCATTTTATTATTTTTTTTTTGTTTTTTTTTTTTTCTATTTTAAATGTAAACATTGAAAGATATGAGGCAAACAACCCGGAGCCTGTATGAAAATTATCATAAGAAAAATTCCAACATGGCTGCCTACGTGCTGCCTCAAAAACACGTCCCACAAATTCTCTCTATTTGGTATACAGCTCGTTGAGGATACAAATATACATACAAGATCACCACACCATACCATATAGTCCACACTCGCCACTCGGCAACATCGGACCAGTAGGTGCGGGGGTGGTGGTGCCAAGAATACTGAGACGGCTGAGTTTGAGTTGAGGGGTGCCGGGCTTTCTAGTCGTATCTAGGCCGCTCGGTCGCCAGTGCGCCATACAATATGCGCAAAGGCTCCCACTGACGACGGAGAGGGGGGTCAGTTGAGGAGCGGGTGGGGGGGTGAAATGGGGGGGGGAGGAGAGAAAGAGGAGCGAAAGGCAGACAACATTACGGGAAAGCGATGAAGCGACGATGAGCGGGGGGAAGGGGGGGGAGGTTGGACAGGGGGCTGGGGGGGGGGGAGGAAAAGCTCTCGCCTTCCAACCTCACTCAACGTGGCTTTCGAAGTGGCTCGGGATCGGATCGGCTCGGTTCGGTTCGGTTCGGTTTCCATCGGACGAAGTATTCGGTGTTGCCGGGATGCCAGAAATAAAGGTTATTCCGCCACGCATACATAAAATGAATTCAACTTGAGTTGAGTTTAATTCCGATAAATGCGGCAACGCTGGTCGCTCGCAGGATCCCTTCTCTCTGCGAGTGACTTCGGTTCGGCCCCCGAGGTCGACCCATAAAAACGGATCGCGTATATATATAAAAGAAGGACGTCTCTACGCTACTCGCTCTCTCTCGCGGATATTTTGAGGGGGGGCGACTGGTGATGGGGGACGGGGGGGGAGGAATCAGGGTTGCGTGTAGGGATGGGTGGAAAACAAAACCTCGCTCGTTCATACGGCTGCTTTTTAATTGGTCGAAATACGGTGTTATACGGAAAGGAGGCAGATGCACGCTCCACTTGACACGACCAACAAATGCACGATTAATTGAGGCAGAGTCCGCGGATTATAGACCCATAAAAATAACGGATTTGATCCTCTTCCGGAGAAAATCCTAATTCGAGACACGATGCTGATTCTAGGAAATGAGCGCGGCCGCCGATGATTAAAATAATAAGTATTTACACGGCGGGAAAAAATTATTCGTATGTTCGAGTAACAATATGCCAGAAACACAGCGATATGTGAACCGCCGAGAGTCTAGTATTTTTACTTGGAAATTCTGATGTTGCTATCAGCATATAGTCAGAGTACCAGCATTACATCGAAACTTGCTAGAACTATGGTACCATGGGCGCCCGCAGAAAAATGTCCAAGGGGGGGGGGATTGTTGAACCCCGATGGAAGGTCTAAGGGCCCCCCCCCCCCACAGAAGAAAAAATGATTTTTTTTCTCCTTCATTCAAACAGTAAGCAATTACTTACTAAGCCATTGTTAAGGTGTACCAAATAATAATGATAATTTTGAAGTGTTTGATATTATGAATTAAGGGACAATAACTGTCAGATAATAATGATATCAGAAAAATGTATAATTCTACTGCTCCTTGCAAAAAGTGAGTTACAATTACAAAATAAACTAATAATGAAGATTGTCCACTATTATTCCTTTAATTAACAGTTCATTTATTTTTGTTCCTTTTATTTTTTATCGTGAAATTTTGAATGTTTTGAATTCCAGGAGGCAAGTGCCCTGTCTTGCCCTGAGGCTGCGGGCGCGCATGTATGGTACAGACACTAGAATTTTGATAACAGTACCATTCCTTGCCTCGGTTCACTTATCATGCTTCTTATAATCTCTCCCCCCCCCCGCCCCAGTGTGTTTATTCAAAGCAGGCAGTGTGCTAATCGTCATATTTTTACAGGTTTTTATACTAGCATCAACTCTTCAATCCTCGGCAGCAAAATTTGCAAGAGCCCAATTACGGCCAGGTCAGGAGTTTTTCTTGGTTTGAAAAGCACTGGAATAAAAAGTTGTTAAAACTGAGAGGTGAAATAAATTCGGAAAGCAAGCCCTGTTCATCAGACTTAGGTGAAGAAACGTGGGAAATCTTGAAGGAAGAAAAAAAGTAACGAGAATCTTTTCGTCTCATTGACAAAACTCTGAGAAAAGAAGGGGAGATGAAAATAAGGGGGAGCGGGAAATCGTGAGACTTCTTACTATCATTACTTTTCTGAAGGGACCAGAAAGAAAATCTATTCTAATAAAAAATAAAAAAATAAACGAAGAGAATAAAAATAAAGAAGAAAAAATACATTTCGAGTTAGAGGAAAGATATTCAGCGTCTTGCTTGCTTTAGGCGGGAAGTTCGAGTGAGGAGCAGCCGTGTGAAAAGTACCTAGCTATCTCCTCTCTCTCTCTCTCTCTCTCTCTCTCTCTCTCTCTCTCTCTCTCTCTCTCTCTCTCTCTCTCTCTCTCTCTCCTCTCTCACTTCACGCACCTAAAGAACGAGGACCTGAGGACACTGTTGCCAAGTGAACAGGAAAAGTTTACCTGAGTCCCATTTGACTAAAGGTAAGTTTAAAGAGTCTCAAAAGCGGACCTTATTCATTTACTTTATCTTTAAACCAATCTTTAAATTTTTGACCTAAATCATCTGTCAAAATTTTGTAAAACTTGGCCTGTTGGTTTGGAACCGTCGTTAAGAGTCTCGTTATACAAAAGATCTATGAATAACCTTACGATAATGGCCCCTTAAATGTTAATAAACTTGCCAAGTATGTAAAATTTACCAATTTTTAGAATCACTCATGGGACAATCTTACCTATCAACTTTAACGATGAATTTTAATGATCGGTCTAGCGGGTTTTGCCAACAGTATCTTTCGTTTTTTAAACGATCTTTTTTTATATTGATAGAAAGGATTTGTGGCACGTTATATTGAAACATCAAGGAGATAGCCAATAGCCATGAAGGAAATCTGTTATGAATTGATTGCCTCATACTTTTCAACCTTGAAAAAAAAAGTGTGACAAATCTTTTTGAAACTGGTTTCAAACGAAAGTGCAAGAATTTGAGAGTAGCTATCTGGTCAAAGAATTCGATACAAGTTTCTTCGCGGGAAGGATTTGTACGATGAAGAAGCTGATAACACAACGGAAACAAACAAAATTTTCACTCGTAATTGACGTGGTTTCAGACGGGTACGACGCACCTGGACCGATAATCTTTGGAATTTTCAAATGTTATTTCTCGTGATACGTGATGAAAATTAATGAAAATGAAGTTAATCGTTGGCGTTTTATTGAGGAACGCTTAAAAATCGACGGTTGAAAGTCGGAGGCAAGTTTTGTTTTGATTTGAAGGAATGAAACTTTAAAATTCGGCAAAGATTGTGGTCTAGGTGTGACGACGCTTCGGAGTCGAGCTTTGCATGGAGGCCGCTGTTCATTAGATGGCGTCTGACGTTTCGCAATTTTTGTACAAATTAGACATACATACTTAGCGTTCAAGCGCATCAAAATCAATGCGCAGCCACGCGGCTAAGTCCATTGCGCCCTAAACGGTCCGTGGGGGAATTTTGAAAAAAATGCGATGAACTTTTTTTTCTCGCATTTCAATATTTTGAGCTCTTCTCCATAACAAAGTGGGGGGCTTCAGGGGTTTTTTTAAGGCTCTTTTGCTATAAAAAAAAAAAAAAAAAAAAAAAAAATTGTAGGGACAACTTGAGCCTCCAAAGCTGCCCCTCTCACGAACCACCACTGCGGCATAACTGCGCCTAAACATTGAGATCTGTCAAGACGCCCAGTAATTTGAAACGCCCTTTACGTACTACACAGGGACGCCACAGAAAGAGCGGCAAGATAAGGTAGAGGCAAAGCCGTAGCCAGGATATTGTCTTCCTCTCTCTTAGCCCATTTGAACGCATATGTGTTAGAAAAGGACAGAAAGAGGGGCTGAAGTCACGTGACAGCCCCTATATCCATCCTTTTCTAACACATGCGTTTAAATGAGCTAAGAGAGAGAAAGACAATATCCTGACTACGGCTATGGGTAGGGTAGAGGTAACTCCTGATGAGGTGAGATTAACGAGATACAGTAGAGAGAGACTTAAAGAGTCGTAGAAGAGACCCACTAAAGCAAGTTAAAATTGAGAAGAAAATGAAAGTCCAAAAGGGGAGGAGGAGGGGTGGAGCCTCTATGAGGAAGGAGTAGAAGGGGAGGGGAGGGGAGCGGAGGGAGCGGAGAGGGTGCAGGAGAGTGAAAGTGGCTTCTCTTCTCAAAAGAGGCGCGAAGGAAAATGTGCCCGGGAGCGGTTTAAAGCTTATAATCCAGCTTGTGGTGAGCAAGTGAATTCCTCCTGTGTGCCCCCTCCCCCTCCTGCTTTTCCTCTCTACTCGGTTGCCAATGTTACCGTAAAAAAAAAAAAAAAAAAAAAAAATCCTTCTGTTTTATACACAGAGCTGCCATTTTGCGTAGAATAGGGCAGTTGCAAGGGTCTGAATTGTTGCGTTTTTTATAAAGAAAATGAAAGTACTTGATGAGCTGAGTACAAAGATGTCTTTGGTTTCTAATTACGTCCCATTGTTCCGAAGATGCAATTTTGGCCCAAAATACATTGTGTTAAATGGGAATTCCGCGTAGTGACGTCACTACGCCCACCATTTTTCCAAACTTTACACGTGTGTATCTCCAAAACCAGGACACTTAGGAAAAAACCAAAGGCACCATTGTTCTCAGCTCATCAAATACTATTATTTTCTTTGTACAAAACACACAATTTCAGACCCTTGCAACAGCCCCATTAATGACATTTTTCAACTCACCGATGATTTTCACCGGTTGATAAAAGATTACACATTTCGGTAATTCTCACCCGATCATTATAAATATTCAAAATCTTCTACGCCTCCTTTCTTTCCAATCCTTTTCAATCGTATTGTGTTGGTCACCAGGCCATGTTAACATCAAAGGTAATACGCTTGCTGACAAATACGCCAAGGAAGCCGCCCTTTCAACAGGACCTTTCTTCCCCGCCTCAGTCAGCCCTGATGACCTCGTCTTATACATTAAAAAAATGTATGCTTAGTAAATGGATGCTTCAATGGGGAAAAAGAACAACTTAAGAAGACACACGCAATCAACCTCGCAACTATAACAGCTTCCAATGCGGATTATCGGTGTAGAGCAGAACAAGTTGCTCTCACAAGACTCCGAATTGGCGACACAAGATTTTCCCACGGCTACCTCATCAAAAGATTAGCTCAGCCAATGTGCGATTTCTGCAATGGGGCAGTTGCAAGGGTCTGAAATGTTGTGTTTTTTATAAAGAAAATTATTGTACTTGTTGAGCTGAGAACAATGGTGCCTTTGGTTTTTTCGTAAGTTCCCCGGTTTTGGAGATACTCACGTTCAAAGTTGTAGAAAATCGTGGGCGTAGTGACGTCACTACGTGGAATTCCCATTTAAAACAATGTATTTTGGGCCAAAATCTCATCTTCGGAACAATGGGAATTATCTAGAAACCAAAGGCATTTTTGTTCTCAGCTCACCAAGGACTTTCATTTTCTATGTAAAAACCGCAACATTTTCAGACCCTTGCAACTGCCCCATTGTCGCCTCTGTACGACAACGAAGAAACTGTATTCATTCCTGAAAAAAACTGGACTAGAAGTGTGCACATATTTCTATTTTAGTGTTCACAGTTTAATGTTACATATACTTAATTACTTAATTTTCTTTCTGTAAAAAAAAAAAAAAAAAAAAAAAAAAAAAAAAAAAAAACCTCAAAAGAGGTGTAAATGGCCGTTGATGTTAAGGCACCTCTTTCAAAAATAAACGAATTCATCATCATCATCACATTTCGGTTCAGTGTATGACTGTAATGAACGGAAATACTCGCATCTGTTATCATTTCTCAATCCATGGAGTGGTCGATGGCTTTGAAAAACTGCGGATATTTTATTAAAATAATTAAATAATTAAAATAATTTTAATAATTAAACGGCGATTGCACCGATTGAGAAAATCAAATCCAACATTGACTACTGTATGTTAGGTGCAAATGTTAAACTATAAGAATTTGCTTAAGATACCGTCTAAGAAAACGTGGATTTCCCGATTATTTCCGAAGAACGATCCCCAGACTTCCGATAGAGCGTCTACATAGAGGTGAAAGGCGACTAAAAATCTCAAGTTTACGCCACTGGAGTGATAGTATTACTTACAAGGGGAGGTCACGATGTGTCCGGCTCCGATTTTCATGAAATTTGCATGAAAATGTAGCTAAGGTACGTCTTATTGAGGATCAAGAATCGTTATCGGCAAGTGGGCACATGGAAAGTAAAAAAAAAAATTTCAAAGTTTCGTCAAAATCTGCGAAATTCAAAGTGTGCGGCTAATGTATTGGAATTTCCGGGCACGTTCGTGTAGCAGATCTGTGGCCGACTGGTACGGCGCTCGACTCGGTTAACAGGGGTCGTTCGTTCGATCCTGGGGACGACCGCTTATTTTTTGCACTTCAATGTCTAATTTTAATTGGTGAATATCATGTTGTTGTTATTTTTTTTTTTTTGGTTTTTTTTTGTTATCTCTGTTTTTTTTTTCGTATGTCGGGAAAAAAATTAGACAAAAAAGACATTTTGGATATGATTGAATAACGTATTTCGGATGAAAAGCTAGAGTAATTTTTTAATGAAAAGATTATAATTTTCTCGGCATTGTACACAAGTTTCAACCATTAAAAGTGTAGGTAGGTAATCTGATGATAGTGCAACTAACTCACAACTAGATTCCGCTCTCTTCTGAAACGTATTGTCATTGCACGACGCATGATCAAATCGCATTTATAATCTTATCATTAAAAAATTACTTTAGCTTTTCATCCGAAATACGTTATTCAATCATTTCCAAAATTTCTTTTTTGTCTAATTTTTTTTCCCGACATACGATACAGCAACATTTACAACAACATGATATTCACCAATTAAAATTAGATATTGAAGTGCAAAAAGTAAACGGTCGACCCCAGGATCGAACGCACGACCCCTGAATTTCGAGTCGAGCGCCGTACCAGTCGGCCACAGATCTGCTACAAAACAGAGATAACAAAAAAAAAACAAAAAAAAAAAATAACAACAACATGATATTCACCAATTAAAATTAGACATTGAAGTGCAAAAAATAAGCGGTCGTCCCCAGGATCGAACGAACGACCCCTGTTAACCGAGTCGAGCGCCGTACCAGTCGGCCACAGATCTGCTACACGAATGAGCCCGGAAATTCCAATACATTAGCCGCACACTTTGAATTTCGCAGATTTTGACGAAACTTTGAAATTTTTTTTTGACTTTCCATGTGCCCATTTGCCGATAACGATTCTTGATCCTCAATAAGACGTACCTAAGCTACATTTTCATGCAAATTTCATGAAAATCGGAGCCGGACACATCGTGACCTCCCCTTGTTAGTGATAATACAGGATAATCACGTACCACTTTAACTGAACTAACAGTTGGGAATTGAGTCTTCCATATTTTTGAAATTTTCGGGGGAGAACCTCCCCCATTCCCCCCTCTTTCTGGATACACCCCACCCTGCCTCTGTGGGGCCTCAAATGAACCTATATTGCATGTGTCTGAAAATTGATTGATTTAGCTGGAAAAATGAAAAGACACGGTGAACTGAGAAAAAGGATATTTTTAGTTTTCCTTTTGGACAAGCGGTTCCTCAGAAACGGCCCTTTATTCAAATCGACAAGAATACATGAGTTTAAATGGAGAAACCTATTGGATGACGTCATTGGGCACCTAGTTTCCACAACTTTAAACATGTTCTCCTCTATGATCCAGTACCCGCAAAAATGTGCAAAAAATACCTCTTACTCAACTCATGTAGTACTTTATGATAAGACAGTAAAAAAATCGTGTGAAATTGGTCCATTTAGGGTTAAATCGGGTTTCAAGAGATGTAAGTCCGCACCTGGGCACCGAAAAAAATATTTTAAATGGAAAGCAGCTTTTCCGAGAATACATGTCTTTTCGGTGGGCTCTTAATCACTGACAAGGCCTAGGGATCTCAAAATGTCCCCTCTGCTCTTCCGGGGCACCGCCAACGTTATTTTAAATGGGAAAACAGACTTACGAGCAGACCTGTCTTTATGAGGGGCTATTAATCGCTGCCAAGGCGCATGGCTCTCAAAACGTCCCCTCTGCTCTTCCGGGGCACCGCCAACGTTATTTTAAATGGGAAAGAAGACTTACGAGCAGACCTCTCTTTATGGTGGGCTCTTAATCCCTGACAGGGTGAAGGGCTCTCAAAACGTCCATCCTGCTCTTCCGGGGCACCGCCAACGTTATTTTAAATGGGGAAGGAGACTTACGAGCAGACCTGTCTTTATGGTGGACTTTTAATCGCTGCCAAGGCTCTCAAAACACCCCCTCTGCTCTTCCGGGGCACCGCCAATGTAATTTTAAATGGGAAAACAGACTTACGAGCAGACCTGTCATTTTGGTGGGCTTTTAATCGCTGCCAAGGCTCAAGGCTCTTAAAACACCCCCTCTGCTCTTCCGGGGCACCGCCAATGTAATTTTAAATGTGAAAACAGACTAACGAGCAGACCTATCATTTTGGTGGGCTTTTAATCGCTACCAAGGCGCAGGGCTCTCAAAACGTCCCCTCTGCTCTTCCAAGGCACCGCCACTGTAATTTTAAATGGGAAAACAGACTTACGAGCAGACCTATCATTTTGGTGGGCTTTTGAACGCTGTCAAGGCGCAGGGCTCTCGAAACGACCCCTCTGCTCTTCCGGGGCACCGCCAATGTAATTTTAAATGGGAGAACAGACTAACGAGCAGACCTAACATTTTGGTGGGCTTTTGAACGCTGTCAAGGCGCAGGGCTCTCGAAACGACCCCTCTGCTCTTCCGGGGCACCGCCAACGTAATTTTAAATGGGAGAACAGACTTACGAGCAGACCTATCATTTTGGTGGACTATTAATCGCTTCCAAGGCGCAGGGCTCTCGAAACGACCCCTCTGCTCTTCCAAGGCACCGCCACTGTAATTTTAAATGGGAAAACAGACTTACGAGCAGACCTATCATTTTGGTGGGCTTTTAATCGCTACCAAGGCGCAGGGCTCTCAAAACGTCCCCTCTGCTCTTCCGAGGCACCGCCAACGTTATTTTAGATGGGGAAGGAGACTTACGAGCAGACCTCTCTTTATGGTGGGCTCTTAATCGCTGACAAGGCGCAGGGCTCTCAAAACGTCCCCTCTGCTCTTCCGGGGCACCGCCAATGTAATTTTAAATGGGCCAGGAGACTTACGAGCAGTACTCTCTTTTTGTTGGGCTCTTAATCGCTACCAAGGCGCAGAGCTCTCAAAACGCCCCCTCTGCTCTTCCAGGGCTCCTCCAATGTAATTTTAAATGAGAAAACAGGCTTACGAGCAGACCTGTCATTTTGGAAGGCGTTTGAACGCTGTCAAGGCGCAGGGGTCTCAAAACGTCCCCTCTGCTCTTCCGGGGTACCGCTAATGTAATTTTAAATGGGAAAACGGACTTACGATCAGACCTGTCACTTTGGAGGGCTTCTCATCGCTGACAAGGCGCAGGGCTCTCAAAACGTCCCCTCTGGTCTTTCAAGGCACCGCTAATGTAATTTTAAATGGGAAAACAGGCTAACGAGCTGACAAGGTGGAGGCGTTCTATTCACTTATTTCTTGGGGGAAATATTCCAGACACCCCATTCTGCTACTAGGGGGCCTCACTCAAGGCTGCGGAGGGCCTCACTCAAGATGTGTAAATCCTCCACTGAAAATCACACTAAGAAAGAATAAAATTCGTCTGAATAAAGTCACATAACTGCTGTAACGGCAAGATCGTAATTTCGGTTCAACACAGGTATCATGGGAGATTCCTGTCTATTATGTCACTTTCTCTACGGAAACACAGAGATAAGTCTCAAATTAGATGGGATTCTCCCATGATACCTGTGTAGCTCAGCCAGCATTAAGCCCGACTCTAAGAGAAAATTTTCTGATTTTTTGCAGTGCGCAACGTGATTTTCACAGGTTCTTATGCAGAAATCAACTTATCAATCACCTTTGGCAAAAGTTTCCAAGAGCCCCATTGTTATGAATGATGTTGGTAATTGGTTTGTGTAACATGATTGACTAATGAAACTTGAAGTCAGGGTCCAATCCGCTTTTGGCTTCGCTGCATCGTTCTTTTAACGAACATATTCAATTTGTACTCGGAGGTTCAGGTTTGGGTCGAAGTCTAGTTCTTATATGTATATGACTAGTCGATTGCGAACGGTTTCTGCGTATTGTAATGGTTTATTAAAACAGTGTAATTGTTCCGTGGAAGAAGCTCCCATGTGAGGAAAACTTATTTGTCAATTTCTAAGAGAAAATTTCGTGATTTTTTACAATGCGCAACGTCATTTTTATAGGTTTTTATGCAGGAACAAACTCTTCAAGCCCCTGTAGCAAAATTTTGCAAGAGCCCCATTGCCTGCTGTACACAGTATTACCACAGAATAATACAACCAGAACGGAAATTCTGTCGGATTTTGAAGCAAATTCATTTCGCGTCCGCCAAGTTGGGATATAGGATGTTTACATCTGGATTCGCGCGCGAAAAACAAAATATAGAACATAATACGCGAAATTTTCATTCTGAAATGCCAATAGAATAAAAGTGAGGTCGGAAACTTAAGATTTCTTTCCAGAATCTACAGAAGTAAATGATTTTCAACACAAATCACACTCGTCCGCCATGTTGGGATGTAGGAACACAGCGTTGCCTATTGGCGCCGTTAAATTCCAAACTTGCTTCCATTGGCTCTTATGGGAGTTTTCCGTTCTGATTGTATTATTCTGTGGTATTACGAATCATTACAAATCATTATGGATCAGATTTCTGGTCAAGAATGTAAACATAAACACCGTTTTCTCTAGATCCCTATTCCAGCGGAAAAGTTGTGTACGAGTGTTATGGGCGACGGAAACTCGACGAACCACGGAAGCTGATACAATTTGAGTTATGAATATTTGCATATAATCCGCGACATATGGCTGAATATAAATGTCAAAGTTCAGAGCTCTGGTGACTTAATTTTCATCCTAATAGAAATCGATGCTCGTCGTCCAACTTTTGCAAGTGGGTCACCATTTTTAGGTCTCGCCATAGTTCGCTCTTCCTGTCTCTCTATCTCCACCCCTCTTCAACGAAACCTCCCAACCCTCCCAACCCCCCACCCCAATTCCGGACTCATCCCAACCACTATGTGAGAAAAAGTGCAACAACGTGAAGCGAGTGTGGAACAACAGTCGTTATTTACATGGTCGGTGCTTGCAGTCAATGAATTAAAAATAATGTTTGTCAATTCCTAAGATGTTTTGGCTTGGGTATAAGCAATCTACAATACTCATCGGAATGAATTTCAGCATACCGAAGGGGCCTGTGATTATTTAATTCACCGATTGTTAGTTCAGTGATAGGTTTGGGTTTTCGGTTTCAACCTTGAAAAAGGTGTAATTTTCAAAGAGGGGTCCGACAATTTGTGTATCGTGCTCTACACTAAGTTGAATGGATGCATTCGAAAAAGTTTATTATACTGTACATTATACAATCAAGTGCATAACCGAGGTTTGGAGCTTCTCATCACTGAAAAAAAAAGATTATACCAAAAGCATTATGTGAACCTATGTACCAAGGGATAGTACAATGGGGCTATTGCACACTTTTGCTATAAGCGATTTAATAGTCGATTTTGGCGTAAAAACCTCAACAAATAACGATGGTGGCACTAAAAACTTCCAAAATCCACTCCTAAACTCAATAAACGCAGTTATTTGCGGGAGCGTAATGGTGGCCGAAGGCACTAACAATGGGAGATTCCTATCTTAATTTCGTCACTCTTTCTATGCTGACAAGGATGATTCACAGAGTAATTAGTCATCAGAATGATGATCCACATCCGATGAATGGTACCGCAACACCAAGTGACACCGGCGTCAAATGAAAGTAGTCTCTTATTGGTCACTTCTTGATGGAGTTTCAGAATTGTTAGATGGGAATCTCCCATTGTTAGTGCCTTCGGCCACCATTACGCTCCCGCAAATAACTGCGTTTATTGAGTTTAGGAGTGGATTTTGGAAGTTTTTAGTGCCGCCATCGTTATTTATTGAGGTTTTTACGCCACAATCGACTATCAAATCGCTTATAGCAAAAGTGTGCAATAGCCCCACTACCAGAGTTCTCATGTTTGTACCATAGTTCTTGAAAAATATTAGGAAATTCTAGTTCCTTGACCATATTCTGGAATTAACACCAGAAGTTTCTGGTCAAAGAACACTAGACTTTCAGTCATTCACATATCGTTGTGCTTCTGGTCACATGACTTGACTCTTGTTTTATGACTACCACGTTTTTCGGCGAAAGAACAACAGGCACCAAACCTTTATGAGCGAGAACAGCCCCCACTTGTTCCTTGATTCACTGTTCGGCCCTTGACTATACCTCAACTGTTGAAGAGACCATTATCCATCGAGGTAGATGAAACCCAAGGTTATAGATTAAAGAGGTATGCTCATCTGACTTCTCGCCACGAAGTCAGTATAGCGTGCAGTTCAAAATCCAGATCCAAGATGGCCGACAAAAGCAGAAAACATTGTATACTCTTTCCAGAAAACATCGGGCTATTTTCTGCTTTTCTGGACAGGGAGCACAATGTTTTCTGGAAAGAGTATACAATGTTTTCTACTTTTGTCGGCCATCTTGGATCTGGATTTTGAGCTGCGCGCTACTGACTTCGTGGCGCGAAGTCAGATGAGCATACCTCTTTAATCTATAACCTTGGATGAAACCAGGTATGTGCAGTTTGGCTCCCGCGAGAAAGCGGGATGTTCAAACTCCGTTGACCAACGTTGACCAGCTTTTTTAGCCAGTTTCCTCCCATAAGATTAACATGGGAGTTGACCAGCCTACGTCATCGCCCGCTGGCGATCGGAACGACCCTAGCGGTGAATATCACGCATTACACATGCCTTGTTTTATCTACCTTGATTATTCAGTTTTCCTTCGCGGCACCTCTTACCATGGCCAATGTTTCCGGTAAGTTTTTATCGAGAAAATAGCCATTGCGTAGTCGCAATGACCTAGTCACTAAAGGTTCCATTCAGAGAATTAGCTTGAATTCTATTTGACTTGACCTGGTTTCAGAAATACTCAAATTAAGTGAAACTGACCATGGCCAATGTTTCCAGGTAAGTTTTTATCGAGAAAATAGCCATTGCGAGGCCGCAATGACCTAGTCACTAAGGGTGCCATTCAGAGAATTAGCTTGAATTCTATTTGACTTGACCTGGTTTCAGAAATACTCAAATTAAGTGAAACTGACCATGGCCAATGTTTCCAGGTAAGTTTTTATCGAGAAAATAGCCATTGCGAGGCCGCAATGACCTAGTCACTAAGGGTGCCATTCAGAGAATTAGCTTGAATTCTATTTGACCTGACCTGGTTTCAGAAATACTCAAATTAAGTGAAACTGACCATGGCCAATGTTTCCAGGTAAGTTTTTATCGAGAAAATAGCCATTGCGAGGCCGCAATGACCTAGTCACTAAGGGTGCCATTCAGAGAATTAGCTTGAATTCTATTTGACTTGACCTGGTTTCAGAAATACTCAAATTAAGTGAAACTGACCATGGCCAATGTTTCCAGGTAAGTTTTTATCGAGAAAATAGCCATTGCGTAGCCGCAATGACCTAGTCACTAAAGGTTCCATTCAGAGCATTAGCTTGAATTCTACTTGACTTGACCTGGTTTTAGAAATACTCAAATTAAGTTAAACTGACTAGGGAAAATTGTAATTCAGAGATGCTCACCGTAAATCAGCAATTCTTCAAAACCTTGCGTACAGTTCAAGGTAGCTGAATAGCTACCTTGAAATTATCTCCTTGATATTTATCTAGAGAGGGAATACCGTGATCTCAAAGCGACTCTGAATTGCCCATTGTGGAAAACTCTACTAACTCTTTAAACTACTTAACAATCTCTTGAAGCCTCCCCGAGAAATCTCAAAAAGTGTCTCTGAATGGCAAATTGAATCAAGTTCGAGTCCATTCACGTAGATCTCAACTCTCAAGTAAAGTCTCTGAACTGCATGCACCCTGAATTTCCGACTTGTCAAAGGCAATACCGATTTTAAAAACAAGATTTTTGAGTAAAGGGTTTGCAAAACGGAGGAAGGCGATGACTGGGCCTTCAATCATTTTGGCGAACGCTCAAAATTCGACCCACAACTGTTACATCATTCGCGGAAGAAGAACAAAGTAGAATTCCAGAGATCGTGGGGGAAAAAAAAGAAAAAATCAAAGTATCGATTGAGCGAAGAGAGTGAAACGGAGAGGAGGCACTAAAAAGCTGGGAAGAGAGCATGGGGTGGAATACAGTAATTTGCGTCTTTCTCTCTCTACTTCCATTTGAACGCATGTGTAAGAGAAGGATAGCAAAGGGGGGCCATCACGTGACTTTTGCCCCTATCTCCGTCCTTTTTTAATGCACGTTTATGAATGGAAAGAGAGAGAGGGAAAGACGAATTCCTGTATTCCGTCCATGGAATACAGGAGGAGGAGGAATGTTTCCGATTTTAAGATAACTCTGCATCGTCTCTCGACTTGTTTTCATCGCAGATGCTGTAAACACGGCGAGTTCGAATTTAGTGATCATGATGCAAGATATCCAGTGTTGCCGGATATGTATGCAGCTGCGGGCCATATACATAGGGTGTCCCAAAAGTGCCGAGACTCACGCTGTAACTTCAAAATTAAACAAGGTACCGAAATTATCTTGGAATTATTTGAAAGATCAACTCATTTTTCTATCGATGGAGTTCAAGATGAGCCCATTCGGTCAAAGGATGACGAAGTTATAACAGTTCAGGGGCGTGGCCAAGGGGGGGGGGGGGGGGGGTGTTCAGAGGGTCTGGACCCCCCCCCTCCCTTCACACCAAAATTTGTCCTAAAAAAATGCAATTTTTTGCGTTTTCAGACAAATTTGACCAAATTAGAATCTTTGGCCCCCCCCTTGACAATTTTCGGACCTCGGACCCCTCCCTAGAAAAATTTCTGGCTACGCCACTGTGACACTTTGAACAAAAAAATAAACTGTAGGGAATACCGCACGAACAATTTCTCACATCAAACTTAATCTGGGGGGACCCCTAGACCCCCTTTAATTTTCTGGGGGAAACCCCCAGACCCCCTTTAACACTCTCAAGGAGACCCCTTAGACCACCCTTTAATATTCCGGGGGAGACCCCCAGACTCCCCTCCTTTTAGAAGTTAATTTTACAGCAAGCTGGTTGCAGAATGTGTTTGCAAATTTTAATTAAAATTCAAACAGCTATAATTGAAATATTCCAATTCCCCCCCCCCCCTACGTTTACCCATCCCCCCACCCATTTATTTTAATGGAAATCTTTGATCCTCAATAACTTAAAATTTAAAATTTCGAAAAAACAAAAGAAGTCCCTCCGAGGAATATTAAAAGCAAGTTATCTGCAAAATTTGGATGCTGGGATACCGACAGATAGACAGACATCTGCGCAATCACAATACTTTCTAAATTTCTAACTTCGTTGGAGTGAGAAAGTAAAAAAAAGTTGAGCCCCTACGGGTTTTTATATAACATATTTTCTCGCAGCAAAAAAACCGAAGCTCTAAAATTGTAGAATGCTATCTTCCTCAGAGCACGACTTGGCAGCTCCGAAAATACTATTAATAAACATTACTATGGTCACTTAACTCAAGATGAGATTAAAAATTCTCATTATCTGATCACACCGACACCTGATCTTTACATCTGATTTAGTGCTCCGCTTTTCGCTGTGAGAAAATATACAATGCTAAAAAAAAAAATCCATAGGAATCTACTTTTATTTTTGTAAACTGTCATAACCAAAGAGTAAACAAGAGTCGCAATTGCATTGAGAGCCAGCGTGGTCAATGCTGATAAGAGTCGGCTTCTGATTGGCTGGAAATAAAGGGAAATCGTGGTGCAAAACTGTCTTAGGGTTAGGGAAATTAACACGGGGTTCTCGTCCCGGGACGTTTATCTCGAAACCTAAGCAAAATCCTCTGTAAACAATTTATGCGAGTCGATTTAGCAGAATATTCCGAACAAATTGATAGGTCACAAGTACCAGTATATTGCAAATTCGAGGTGACTGTCTCAGTTGAAAAGTACACATAATAGTGAGTTACTCAAACACACGCCAAGCATGTAAACACACTATGTGCGTACTTTTCAACTGAAACAGTATTTTCGAATTTGCAATAAAGTGGCACTTATGACCTATCAAATTGTTCGGAAAAATCCGCTAAATCGACTCGCATAGTTTGTTTACAGGCGATTTTGCTCAGGTTTCGAGATAAACGTCTCGGAACGAAAACCCTGTGTTAATTTCCCTATACCCTAAGACATTTTTGCACCACGCTTGCACCCAATCAGAGGCCAGCCCGCGTTTCCGATTCCTTATCTGCGTTGACCACGCAGGCCTTCCATTCAATTACGACTCTTGTTTACCCTTTGGCCATAACTCCGTCAATTTTTAACCAAAGTAGCTCATGTTGATTTCAATCCAGTGAAAATGAGTTGATATTTCAAATAACCTCAAACCCATTTCGCTAGGTTGTTTAATTTTGGAGATACAGCGGTAGTCTCAGTACCTTTGGGACACCCTGTCTGTGTACGACAAAATGTATTTCCTTTTTAAAACCCTTACAAAATTTATAGATTCTGACCCAAAATTTGACAACACTGAATATATTTTCCGCGTATCGTAAGTGGGTTTGCCGAATAAAACACGGTTAGGGGTTATTCCACGATAACCGCGGGCTTATCGCTGACGTTGAAAAACAGTGGCGGCTCATGCGATTTGGCAACCTTGCTTATTTGCCATTCAAAACTATGCAAAAGTATCGAAATCTGGGGAGTGCAATTGCACCTCCTGAAGATCGATAGTTTTTCAGGAGTTTAAATGGAGAAAATCCGTTGTTTCCACATAGCACGAGCCGCCTCTGTTGAAAAATGTCACAGGAATTGTATCAAAAAAGCGTCTGAACCAACCAAATGAAATGTTGGTCTAAATTTTTTCGAAGATAACGATATTTTGCAACCAACTTTTGTCGATAAAATGGGACGTAAACTTTGAGGTAATAGCGCCCAATATTTTTTCCGAGTATATACAGGGTGTGACTGAACTCAAATTCAAATGTTTAATTCATGACATTAAATTTGTTACGTTGAAGGTACGGGATTGCCAAAAAAGTACACTTAGACTTATTTCTGAATTTCTCGAGGTCATGCATGGATTCTACACGTGAAATTACCACAGAACACCAATTTCCATGACATTTGGTTCATAATTAATTCTGGTGGCTATTCCAAAAAAAAAAAACATGATTTTTTTGCGACTTTGTAGGGCTGTAGCTCCAAAAGGGGGGGGGGGGCATTTTCAGACCCGTGTTAATGGGGGGGGGGAATCATATTTAGACCCCCAAAACAAACGTGGTAGAATTTGGTTACCTTGAGTTCAGTTACACCTTTCATCAAAAGATCATGGAGCAAATGTTTGTATCTTTTTGTAGTTGCATTATAGCTTTTGCGTAATTTCTATTATTGCAAGGATCTCAGCAGTGGCGAGGCGTGAAATTTGGCGGCAATGTATTTTCTCCATTTAAATTCACCAAATGGGTCGAACGCTTTCAGCCATCGGCGATGACCAGGCATTTCGACTTTTCTGATATGTTTAAATGGAAAAAAGGAACGTTTCCAAATCGCACGCCCCGCCACTGGATCTCAATCGTAAAAAGGAAGGAAACATTCTTTTTACAACATGAATGTGATGTTATCGCCATTCGACGCAAACAACACAAGTTTGAAAGTCGTAAAGTTCTTTAAAAAAAAAAAAAAAATTAAAAGCTGTCCCCGCAGTTGTATGTATAACTTCCGATGTATGTATCGTATACATGAGCCAAACAGAGAATTGCCCTCTGCACGGAAATAATCACTTCATAACACAATAAAACGGACAACTGGGCCCGCGGGGAGTAGAATTCTGAAACAAAGTTCCATTAATAATGCTGCACATCGGTCCAGATTAGTGCTACGCTGCAGTCTTATAGGCGGATATAGGGATTTGCTTTTCTCTCTCTCCCACTCCCCATATTTGAACACATGCGTCAGAAAAGGATAGCAGCTAGGGGGCTATCACGTGACTTAGCCCCTATCTCCACCCTTCTCCAACAAACGCATTCAATATAGGAAAGAGAGGGAGGGAGGGAGAGAGAGAGAGAGAGAGGGAGGGAGGGAGGGAGAGAGAGAAAGGGAGATAGAGAGAAATTCCTATAACCGCCCGTGGCTGCAGTCTACGCTCCTTTTTCCGGTTTGCATGGCCGACCCACATTAGCTTTCGTTAATTGAATTGACACGGATGTTTCGCGGAATTCTGATAGTATTCTCTGTGATGAAATCAAGCGCGCCTAACAATTTGAATCTATCTATTCAGCAATTTCCCGAGCTTAAAGTCTGTGGTCGTTGACGAAAAAGTGTTTTCAAAATGGTAACACTGAATGTAAATTGAAAGGGATTTTGGGGAATCTATAAAAGGCAAAAGTATTCATTTTTTTTTTTTTTTTTTAATCGTGCCATGTAAGGCAAGCTTCTTTCAATCGTTTTGATGCTGCCAATAAACGCAGGTACACAATGATACATACATCTGTCTAATACACATCAAATGGTAGCGAAGACAGGTGTTTTTATATTTTTCCATACGTACTATATCTCCTGCGTTTCAGTTCGATCCGAATCGTTCTGTGAGCTAATGGCTTCGAATATCTTGGTTGAATCGGACAGCTGATATAGTTGTTGTCTCAATGACTTGGACTGGGCGGCTACCGCCACTTATAATTCGGTTGCTGAGCGATATTTTCATTTCTTTATCAAGATTCATCTGTGAATTCCACGGTGGATTCAACGGTGCTATTGATGTATATTTCGGTGCTATCACCACCAAAATCAGCGACCCCCTTAAAAGATGCTGCCCTCGAAATAATCGATGGACATTTATACACATTATTTGAAACCTCTTTTAAAAAGGAACCATTCAGCGCAAATAACAAATCAAAATATTAATTTGGACGAAGGTTATGGAACTTCAAAAGTTTTGACTTTGGGTCCTCTCTCCCTCCCCAGTTGACAAAAATTAAACAACTGGAAATCTTGAAACGAATCTCAAAGCGGTCTATCGACCCGAAATGGAGCTATCGCAAACTTTTGCTACAAGCAAATAAATGGTCCAATCTGATGTAATGATATTGGCAAAAATCACGAAAATCACACCGAAAAAGTCTGAAATTCAGTAATAAACTCACAGAACGGCTTAAATGGCAAGATCGTAATGGCGCTTCAACGCAGGTATCATGGCAGATTCCTGTCAAATCTGTCACTTTCTCTACGGAAACACAGAGATATGTCTCATTTTAGATAGGAATTTCCCATGATACCTGCGTCTCTCCTTCATTATGCCCGATTCTGAGAGTGAATTTCGTGATTTTTCAGTGTACTCATCGTCATTTTTACAGGTTTTTATGCAAGAAGCAACTCTTCCTTCCCTCGTAGCAAAAGTTTGCAAGAGCCCCATTCGGGTGATTTATTTGAGGATAGAACCATTCTTTGGGAGCTGGATCAACCTCTTTATGTTCTGCGGGAGTGCCATGGCGAATGCCCTTAAACGCTAAATACCAAATAAATTGAACTGAACAAAATTACAATCAATACGCTCGCACGGAAGAGCTGTCGCTATATAGTGGCGTAGCGTGCAATTTGGCAACGTTTCATCTTGTACATTTAAACCCATGTAGAAGATCGCATTTGAGGGTGTTCACCGAACACCCAATAGTTCGACATTTTTAATGGGTTTAATAGAGAACGGTACAGCGTTGCCAAATTGCACGCTAACGCCACTGTATCGCCACATCCCAAGAAACGAACCGCCATTTTTGTCCTTAAAAATCTACGGATGAAATAAAAATCTGATGATATATAGTAATAAAAAAATAATTTAAAACGATTTCAAGCCAATGTGGCAATGTGCTGAGTACTTCAATTGATAACGGGCACGCAAACACAGGTTGACAGATTGCTAACTTGAATACATCAAGTCCGCCAACGAGGTATAGCAATACAGAGGCTGATACGAGTTAAAAGTCCTATGTGCAATCTAATTCTGGTTTTTTTGCCTCGTTTTTACTGACCTTAAATTAAAAAATGTTATTACTTCAATGGATATTGGTTTGAAATTAAAGTAATTTGAACTGGCTATCTAGACACAGAATACCATTACAACCATACAGGTGAGCATTAGCGGATCCGGCAATCGGGCAACAACGGGTTATTCCCATTTGATTGCATGAAAAATAATCGATTAGTCGCAGGGCTTCAGACCCTTCGAGAACCGATTGTTAATTATGCATTCAAATGGGAAGGATAAGCAGTTGCTAGATTGCTGTATCCGCCTACGCAGGTGAACAAATTTGGCTTGTTTCTGTCATGTGTCACTTTCTTCATCGTGCAAATCCTTCCAGATAGGAAACGGTTATATCGACTTCTATGCCCAGATAACCACTCTCAAACACTTGCACTTTTGTTTAAAACCGATTTCAAATGGATCCGTCACAACTTTTTTATTAAAACTTCGAGGTTAAAAAATAAGAGGTAAACTTTTTTTATTTTTTTAAAACTAAGGTTAAAAAAATAAGAGGTTGCAATTTCGTTTAAATCCATATTCAGATGCATTTGTCACAACTTTTTTTTTTTTTTTTTTTTAAGGTTAAAAAAATGAGGCAAACAAACCGAGCTCGTATAAAATATCCATAAGAGATATCCATCATGGCAGCCTCTCTGAAGTTTCAAAATCACGTCGCACAAATCCTCTCGATTGTTTTAGCTGGTTGAAGTCCGCACGACGAAAAGCCCGATACAGAATTAAAACACTCACACGCAAGATAAGAAAACACAGATAAGATAACCGGGAGATAAAGAAATCCTGTCTTCATACTCACATTGACAAGAAAATCCTAGTTGCGGCTTAATGATCTCGTACGTCACAGCTCGTTGTGGCCCGAACCAAGAAAACGACGAAAAAGGGTGGGGGGGGGAGACCGGGGGGGGGGGAGAGAGGACGAACGGAAAACGGTAGGGTGTGGATTCTTGAAGAGATTAAACCAACAACCGTGGAATTTCAAAGACGTTCATTCATAACGAAGGTATTTCATTCATAACAGAGGAAGAGAGAGAGAGAGAGACAGAGATGGGTGCGCGATACTTTCATTCATAAACAGAGAGAAAAAGAGAGATGGGTGCAGGATACAAGTGCGTGTTACTACGATACTCACTAGAATGAATGGAGGGCCATTTGCCGGACACTTTTGCCCCAGAGAAAACGCGAAAGGAAAAGGAGGGAGCGACGCGAATATTGTGAGTGTGTGTAATGTTAGCGCGGACGAAATTGAATTGTCAAACCTGCGATCGCGGTCCGTTTGAAAGAGCGCGAGAGAGGATGAAGACTCGCGCGAGTGGATACGCGGGCCGAGGAAGTTTGAAGGAAGGGGGGGGGGGCAAAGAGCGATCGGGGCAGAGCCCTGAGCGAAGCGCACTCTACTCCACCGCGCAGTGAGTCACACCCGCGGATTTCGCCGAACAAGAGGGGATAAGGGAAGAATCGAAGTTTTTGAAGGGTGGGTATACAGCGAACTTTCGCGCGAGAACGTTTCAGTTATTTAGCCACACTGAGAAATTTTTTTGTTGGTAATTTAACAGTCTATTTGCTAAATTTGGTGAGTACAAACGCAGTCGTTGCTTTAACTAACCATCCTGTTGATTTTACAAAGGTGAGGCTAATTTTAATCACAGAGAACACTTTTCACAAGTAATTCTAACCTGAAAATGTCTCTGAAAAGTTTGATATTGATTTTGAAAGGTCTGAAATGATGATTTTTGATGACTTTTCATCACTGTATTTTGGCCACTTTCTTTCGATCGCAGACAGACCACAGTGGAACGCACAGTCGTAAAAAATCGCAGGTAATCAAATTTTCGTGATAAGAGATGTCTGTAGACTTTGAACAAGATGCAAATCAAAACATTAGGACTTATTTACAACCGCAGGATATTATTCCATGCCTCGAATGCCTCCTCCCTGCGCTGTACGAGAACTGTTGAGTGTCAAAACTTATGGGATTGGTAGTACCTTCCGCAATTATAAGGTTAAATATAAATTAGTTTGTATCATTCTTGTTCCTTTTAGATGTTCGGGAATTGTCATGTTTTGATGGAGTGTACGCCGATCTTACCGCAAGGAGAGCAGGGACTGGGAGAGAGGGAAAGGGAGGGAGCAGAGCCCGGGACGCAACGGGACAGGGCCAGGCCAACGATAGAGAGAGAGAGAGAGAGAGAGAGAGAGACGCAGGACAGCCAGCGCAGCGCTAGAACAATAATCGAGAGATTTGAGTCCGAGTCGCTCGAGGTGACCCACCTCTAAGTCCTTCCGTCAAGAGAGATGAGAAGGGGAGGGGGAGGGGGGGGATTTAGAAATTGTGGGAGGACGAGAGAGTGAGGTAATGAAGGGGGGAGAGTGGTGTTAGGCAGGAGGGAGGAGGGGGGATAGTCACCGTTGCCGATCGCTCATCACAGGGTAAAATTTGTTCCGCGGCATTTTTAATGTGTTGGGTGGGTGGGTGGGGGTGTAGTGGGGGGGGGGGGTTGGTGCGAGTAATTGGTTCGACAAAAATGACAGTGGGGCAGTTGCAAGGGTCTGAAATTGTGTGTATTATATAAAAGAAATAATAGTGCTTGATGAGCTGAGAACAATGGTGCCTTTGGTTTTTTCACAAGTGTCTCTGTTTTGGAGATACACACGTGCAAAGTTGGTTGAAAAACAAATGCCCCATTATTTGGGGACATTTTTCGAACAATCACTAACTCCAAAAACCCCTTAACATTCTTCGAGGCTTTAATTTTAAAAGTTCCCATATCGTCCCATGGCTTAGATTGGATTGTATATGGATTGGTACGGAGATTGGATTCACTCTGATTTTGGACGCCCATGGGACGTTCAATGT
This sequence comes from Trialeurodes vaporariorum, assembly GCA_011764245.1. Lineage (NCBI taxonomy): Eukaryota > Metazoa > Arthropoda > Insecta > Hemiptera > Aleyrodidae > Trialeurodes > Trialeurodes vaporariorum. The sequence continues at coordinate 67,105,800 of VMOF01000024.1, read as the reverse complement.
TTTGCCAATTGGCGTTTAAAAACGATTCATCATGAGGACTTTCTTGGAACTTTTTTCGAACATTGAATTTTTTTGCCGGGTACATAAACCAGTGGCGTAGCCAGGAATTTTTCTAGGAGGGTCCAGGGTCCGAAAGTTGTCAAGAAGGGGGGGGTGGAAGAGTGGTCCAAAGATACTAATTTGGTAGAATTTTTCTGAAAAGGCAAAAAGTACCCTTTTTACGGCAAATTTTGGTGTCAAGGGAGGAAGCAATACCGCCTCTACTCATACCCGGCTGCTCTGTTTTGAGATCGGGGAGGTTATGTTCGTCTTGGTATACGTAAGCTTATGGCCCGCTTATGGAGTTATCGAATATTTTGTTGGTTTTTTGAAGTTTAACCAAAATTGGAAAAGCACGTCAGTAATGAAAGTTTTGGGCTTAGTTACTTACATAAAGTATTAAAAGACTTGAAAATCATATTTAGAGAGGATAAATCACGATTTTGAATTTCAACAACATTGCACTCTCCATAAGCTCTGTATACCAAGATGACCCTAACCTCAAAGAAGCAGCTTGGTATGTGTAGAGGCGGTATTGGAGGGAGGGTACGGACCTCCTGAACCCCCCCCCCCCCCCCCGATCCCCTTGGCTACACCACTGACCTTAACCGTATACATCTGGCATCACTGAGCGAGTGTAGAATGAAGAGGGAATGAGAAGTCGAGGAGGCGGGGGCACAAACAGTAGCTAACAAATGATAATTAAAGAGGATTGGAGAGAGATGAGGGGAGGGCAAAGCATAGGGGGGAGGGGAGGGGAAGAGAGGGGGAAGAGAGTTAAAACAGGAATAATACGCTTAACAGCTGATGCCTCCGCTGCTCATCTCTTCATCTCGCCGAGTTGCCATAACATATAACATCCAGAGCTGCCGTTCTGCTTATATTCAATGGCATTTTGCATTCACCGATGATTCCACCGGTTGAGAAAGGCTTACACACTTCAATGGGGGCTATTGCACACTTTTGCTATAAGCGATTTAATAGTCGATTATGGCGTAAAAACCTCAAAAAATAACGATGGCGGTACTAAAAACTTCCAAAATCCACTCCTAAACTCAATAAACGCAGTTATTTGCGCGAGCGTAATGGTGGCCGAAGGCACTAACCATGGGAGATTCCCGTCTAACAATTCTGAAACTCCATCAAGAAGTGACCAATAAGAGACTACTTTCATTTGACACCGGTGTCACTTGGTGTTGCGGTACCATTCATCGGATGTGGATCATCACTCTGATGACTAATTACTCTGTGAATCATCCTTGTCAGCATAGAAAGAGTGACGAAATTAAGATAGGAATCTCCCATTGTTAGTGCCTTCGGCCACCATTACGCTCGCGCAAATAACTGCGTTTATTGAGTTTAGGAGTGGATTTTGGAAGTTTTTAGTGCCGCCATCGTTCGTTCTTGAGGATGTTACGCCATAATCGACTATTAAATCCGCTTATAGCAAAAGTGTGCAATAGCCCCATTCAGTGTATGACTGTAATGCACGGAATACTCAAAACTGTAATTATTTTCTCAACCATAATGGAGTCATCGATGACTGAAAAAAACTTGTGGATATTTTAATAAATTAACGGCCGTTTCCTCCGATTGAGAAAATATTACAGATGCGAGTACAGTCATACACTGAATCTAAGTGTGTAATCTTTACTCAACCGTTGGAATCATCGCTGAATTGCAAAATGCCATTAATTATGAACAAAACGGCAGCTGTGTAACATATACACTCTTAGACGGCTTCATCAATCCTCCAAGTAAACAAATGAGGCAGTCTTCGGTAAAAAGGCGCATTAAAACAAGAGGCGAGCTCTTCACAAGAAATTCTGAAGCTATTCTATCATTGCTTTTTAGGAAATAGCTAACCTGATGTTTTAATTTTAGGCCCAGCGTTGCCAGATCTTGCGGTTTTCCCCGTAAGAACACATAGAAAAAGCCGCGAGATGTAGCAGCACTGTATAGGCCCTTTTTTCTGCAAAGGCGGATAGCAACGAGCTAAACCTGTAGAGAGGATAATCAAAGATATTATCCTACGCAGACACGCAAATGTTTCAGAATTTTTTTTTTTTCCATTTCAGGGGCAGATGCAACCTTTGTAGCTTTACGACACGGATGTTTACATAGATATACATTTACACTGTGCCACGAAGCTAACAGGTGGTATCCTCCCATTCTTGTAGGCGCATCATGCACCCCAACCCAGGCAAAATATTGTAACGAGTCGGTTCTCAGCCCTCCCCTTAAATTTAAAAGTTCAAACTCCGCGCCTCTGGATCTGTCCCCCCTCCGCCGCAGAGTGCAGCAGTGCCACGTCAGCGGCGTGCTGCCCTCTGGTGAGCGGGGTGGGAACTGGTCCAGTGACGCGGAGACCCATCATGCCTTGCGGCAGTCAGTCAAGTAAGATTCGCTAAGACTACGCGTGCGTCTCCGTCTCCGTTTCTTCTCAAAATGTGAGTAAGTTTTGTGTGTTTCATCCCATTTAGGGATGAAACTCTGATTTAAGTATTAGTTCGTACGTGGAGTGAGTTTTGGTGGCCGCCGGGCCATCCAAAACTACAAAACCTTGCGTCTCGTTCTTCATTCATGTAGGAGTTCAAACTCCCACAACCTCTTCGGGACAAGCTTCGGCTTGCTCTCTTCTGGACAAGCCGGAGCTTGTCCAGATTACTAAAAAAGTGGTAGCCCAAACCGCTTCAATATTATACGAGGGGCGTCTCAAAAGTAAGTTCCGCGGTCGTATATCTTCAAAACTAATAACGAAAAATAAATTTCGTAAAAAATGTTTTGTTAGGCATACTCTCAGCTTTCCAACGAGCTAAAGAAATTGAAATTTGGTTGAACCGTTTCCGAGATATGTCGTTTTTACCGAGACTACCTCTGGTCGCCGCGTGCCCGCCTCCGGCCATTCGTAGGAAACTTCGAATTTCCTGCGCTCGGGAAAACGTGGGGAGGAGCGGGAGGTGGGGAGGGGATTTATTCCAAAAAGAAGATGATTATGTTTGGACGTTCTGACCTTATTTTTCGACGTACTCTCCTTTCAATTCACGACATTTATAATACCGTCGCAGCAATTTATTGATGCCATCTGCATACCACTGCTTGTCCTGATTCTGGAAGAACCAATGCACTGCCTGCTTCACTTCTTCGTCATTTGCAAATCGTTGCCCACCCAGATGAACTTTCAATTCCGTAAATAAGTGATAGTCACTTGGTGCAAGGTCTGGAGAATATGGGGGATGAGGGAAAATGTCCCAAGCAAATTGATCCAACAAATTTTGCGTGAATGACTGCACGCACTTCACAATCAGCCACGTTTTGCAACGGTAACTCCATGGTGACACGCACTAAACTGACTGATTTTCAGTGATGTGCTAATCATGGTTAAATCGAGAATTTATCTCAATAGAATCAGCATCAGGTGCGTAAGAAGACAGGAATTTCCCCTAGTATCCTTATCAAAGATACCAGGTTTGAAGACAATGCGAGATACGAGTAAGCGCAGAGGATCTCGAGCGCTTGGCCTAAGTCCACTTCGCTATCACGAGGCGGGCACGCGGCGACCAGAGGTAGTCTCGGTAAAAACGACATATCTCGGAAACGGTTCAACCAAATTTCAATTTCTTTAGCTCGTTGGAAAGCTGAGAGTATGCCTAACAAAACATTTTTTACGAAATTTATTTTTCGTCATTAGTTTTGGAGATATACGACCGCGGAACTTACTTTTGAGACGCCCCTCGTACTATACAGGTATACAGATACGCAACCTGATATCTTCACGGCACATATTACATACATACAGGTGTATAAATTTACATTGTGTCGTTGGGCTAAAAGGTGGTATTCTCTCATTTTATGCAGGCGCATTATGTACCTCAACCCAGGTAAATTTTCCCCGCCCTTAGTTTGCCACATTAGCGTATCTGTATAGTATGATAACTTCAGGACTAATGGCACCATGAGCAAACAGATTCTGATTTGTTTGCATAACTTTTGTAACCTAAAATCAAAAATTGTAATTAATTCAGTGGAAATTGGCTCTGAATAAAAGTGCAAGTGTTTTAGAGTGGCTATCATAGGACACAGAATTCCAATACGACTGTCCAGGTGAGAAAATTTTGCCTCTTTCTGTCATGAGTCCCTTTTATGAAATCCAGGGGGGAGGGGCAAAAACGGCCCTTATCGCTATCCCTCCTTTCAACAATTTGGGTCGTAGATTGGCGGAGAAATCAAAGAACCGTAATTTTGGCTAAATATTAGGCTTCGCGGAGATTGTAAGTGCATTTTTACACATGATACAACGTCCCTGTATAGTCTAATATTTTATAAAAATGTTAGTGATTGAAGTCTCCGTCAATTTAATACCAAAATTGTTGAAGTTTGGCGAAAAAATGGGAGCAGCAAATAATCACGCAGTTACTGTGGGGAAGCCCCTTTCAATTCATGCTTATAGAAAAAATAATAAGCTTTCAAAGTCAAAGTCTCATAAAAAAAAAGACTAGTGGCGCTATCTATTGATGCAGAATCTCACTTCAAATAGGTGAGGGATTCACCTCCAGGTTTTTAAAAAAAAAATGAGGCAACCAAACCAGAATCAGATCTCCCACACTGCCTCACTTAGGGATAGGACCAGTGATAGGCAAAAAAAAAAATCGAATAAAACCGTGAATAATTAACTAAAATTATTCGCCTATTATTCTCATGTTATTCCTGTAAGTAAATCAAAAGTTTAACACTACCTGTCATTCATCTTATGACGGATGTGTATGCTTTTAGTGTCAAAACCTCGATTTACTGATAGGAATAACAAATGAGAATAATTTTATACTCTGTTCACGATAAGAAGGCGGGTGAGAATTCAGGTAGTAATGCACTATTTAGCAACAGAGCGGCTATACTGGCGACTCCAACCCTTCACAGTGGCCGTTGTTCTTCCGACTTCTCTCTTGGCGCGGAGGATTTCCAAGAACCGGCAGACTCAAAAATTTATACACGTCCAGTAAAAATTGAAAACTGTCAAAAATACGAAAAAACGGACGAAATTTTCGCCCTTAAGGACCAAAACTCGGCAAAAGTAGTCAAGTTTGAATATTTATGACTCTCATAATGAAATATCCTGAATTTCATTCGGACTGAAAAATACGAATTTCTGAGAGTCTTTAATACAAAAATTTGACTATTTTTGCCGAGTTTAGGCCCTGTCGGCCGAAAATTTCGTCCGTTTTTTCGTATTTTTAACCGTCTGCAATTTTTACTGGACGGGTGTACATTTTAGAGTCTGTCAGTTCTTGGAAATCCTCCGTGCCAAGAGAGAGGTCGGGAGAACAAGGGCCACTGGGAAGGGTTGGAGTAGCCGGCATAGTCGCACTGTTGCTAAATAGTGCATTACTACCTGAATACTCACCCGCCTTCTTATCGTGAACAGAGAATAGTTAATTATTCATGGTTATTCAAAATATGATTTTTGCCAATCACAGGATAGGACTCAAATCACGAGTTAAAACCTCTGCAGGTACTTTTACAGCTCGTTGGTTTGAGTCTTTTATAGGGGACAATCGTGTTTGAAAAGATATGCCTGCTCCTGCAGGAGACAGCCGACACCTTCTTTGATGGTGGGTATAAGTCTCTCGTAAGAGAAGAGGAGACGAAAGGGTGGTGAGGAGTAGGTGGAGGAGGAAAAAGTACTCGTGAATTTCACGTTATATCTCACTCACACAGGTAGTCGGGTGCTGGCTGCTCGTGTCACACTTGTTGCGTTCCTTCCGTGTCCTTTCACTCTTCGTATCCGCCTCCCGTCTATTTCTCCTGCTTATCCCTGACGACCCTGACGTGCTTCATCGCTCTCTCTCTCTCTCTCTCTCTCTCTCTCTCTCTCTCTCTCTCTCTCTCTCTCTCTCTCTCTCTCTCTCTCTGTGTCTCTATCTCTCTCTCACTCCTGATGCCGCTTTGGCTCGCGCAATTTGAATTCCACGCGGGACTTGCACGCGACGACATCGCGCGCGATAAAGAAGACAAAAGGGAGGGACACGCTGATGAAGAAGGGGGTTATGGGTAGCGAGAGGGAGAGGGAGAGGGGAGAGAGAAGGGAGGTAGAGGGAGGAGAGAAGCCGTTCACCCCACCTTTGAACAAAAGTAGGGCGACCGACTTACAAGACGTTGGGGCGAGAAAAATCTAATTAAACAAAACCTGGATTCAACACAAATTTCATTCTCTGCGAGCCAGTTGAAGTGGGGGTCTCTCTCATCTGTAGTGGGTCAGGATATTGAATAGGAAGGAGAGCGCGGGGTTTGTGTCTTAACGCACTTATACCCAGATGCGTTGCAAATTGCATAGCCCTGATCTGGTATGTTTGATAAGGACAACCAACGCCTGAAATGCCTGAATGCAACACGAATTTTTCACTCTCTGCGAAGAGACTCTCGACTCTCAGAACTAACTCCCGTACGCTTGAGTTCCAATGTACTATGTAAAGTGTCTGCGCCATTTGTTCTTCTACTTCTTCTTCTTCTTCTTCTTCTTCTTCTTCTTCTTCTTCTTCTTCTTCTTCTTCTTCAAAAACGCACATGAAGAAACGGATCACAGAGCACTCAAGGAGGAAAATGCAAATGGCGGATGACACTATTTCAAATAGATTTAATTCCGATTCAAAAACAATACAGGTAGAATTTACCATCTGCATAGTTCCTTTTGGAGTCTGCTATCAAGGATGGTAAATTTCACCATTATATGGAAAATACAGCGTACCTTGTGGTAAATTAAGATAACCTGTTGGTACATTTCACCACAAGGTACTTACATAGCATTTACCATACTTGATAGCAGACTCCAAAATCAGCTGTATATGGAGATGGTAAATTCTACCTGTCTTTTTTTTTTCCGCGTGTCCTCCAGAATAAAGAAATGCGGGTGCAAAAAGTAAACAGAGCTTTCCACCATTGGCATTTTGCTTCTTAGGGTTTTCGTAGGAGTATACACATCTGAGAACCAATCAGAAATGGATTCTGACTTGGCGCAAACTCTCTCAGTTTAAAGGGTAGAGTCCCAGTAAATGAAAGATTCTAGACACGTGAACGAAAGTGAAGAAGAAGAAGCGGTCTACGGAACCAAGAGGAGCGCCTCTTCTTTACAATTTCATCCAACGATCTTCCCACCAAAGATTGCGTATACTAGGACAACCTAAGCTTCAATTCCCGTTGGCTTCACTACTGATTTCAATCTACAGTGAAGAGTGATGCGTGTTTTTTATTCTCTTCTGAACATATACATAATTAAGTTCTAACACTCTAACAGAAAATTTCATCATTGCAAGCTAGAAAACCCGAAAGTTTCCTCACAGCTGGTTAACTGCGACGCGGCGAGGAAGGTGGTTCCATGGAAATGTAAACAAAGGGCGCGCCTCCTGACTCCACAAAATTTTTCAGCAGTTATTCAGACACGGAATCTCGTAAAGCGAGACTCTTTCAGAAGCAGGAATTCCAGTATAGGAGATTCGACACTGAGAGAAATCACTTCTTTATAAACAAGGAAACACGTTTACTTGTGACAGTTTTCCTTGCGCGAAGTAAAGTTCTGATTGCACAAAGGAGAATCACTGTCACAATTCAAGGAATCTTTTACTTGTAGCACCAGACATTTTCCTTGGATTAAAGGAATTCCCCCTTAGTCATCAGTATTTTACGGTGCAATTTCTTTAACACGAACGAAATACACCTATAGGATTAAAAAATGATTCTCTCAGTGTACCTTTAGCAACTCTGATTGTGAGTGGAATATAACCCCAACAAGGATCCCTCCGCAAAAATTAATACAGGTTGCGTCTGCAAAGTGTGATAAACGACGTTCATGAGAGCCTAAATCCGAGCGTCAATTAGGAATGACTCTTAATTAATGTGGCCGCAACGTGACTCTAAAGTGTCCCTTGTTGTTAATATAAATGCCGAGCGTTATTAAGGATTCCTATAAACGGCACTATACGCACCTATAATAATCCACATTATGAGCTGTCGAGCCCCTTCAAAATGATAAACGCAACACCTGTAGCACCATCACATTCCACTCGCTTCGCCTTGTACTTTCTCCATTGAACCAGCGTGTGCGTTTCTATTCTATCCAAGTTCCTCGTATAACAAGCTCCGTGACCGCAGTGATGCACGTGTTGCGTTCATTGCTTGAAGGCGCTCTACATTTCCTCCTTCAGCGCCGCCATATGAGTTCGGAAACTTTGCTCCACTAATAAAAGCTTTCACGAGTTTCAGAGCTCAACCGATCCAGAATAGTTCCCGAAATTGATCAGGGCATAGATGAAAGTCATAAAACTGTTGGCTTGTTGATTAAACTCGCAATGGGTCTGTTGCATACTTCGGCTACAGTGTTTTAAAGTATCAATTCCTATGTAAAAAGCCGAGAAAATAACAATGGCAGCATCAGAAAACACTTAAATTCAGTATTAAACTCACAAATTGCGAAAAACACTAGACACTATTCACCCCTGCATCTTTCCATCACGTGCACGATATTTCGCGGGTTTAGCGCGGCACATTCAAATAATCACGGCCGACTGTCATCACAGCTGACTTCATAAACAAAGAAACAGTAAACACTGTCGGCGTCTGCTCGAATTCTTACGTTTCAATATCCTCAATTCCTCACAAAAGGTGGTGAAAGGTACGGGAACCGATATTTGTGTCGAAAACTTATCAAAATGAAACAATAACACACAGGAGCTCCAAGGATGATGATTGAAGTTGGAATCATACTTGGAACTCCTGAGTGTTATTGTTTCATTTTGATAAGTTTTCGACACAAATATCGGTTCCCGTACCTTTCACCACCTTTTGTGAGGAATTGAGGATATTGAAACGTAAGAATTCGAGCAGACGCCGACAGTTTTTACTGTTTATTTGTTTATGAAGTCAGCTGTGATGACAGTCGGCCGTGATTATTTGAATGTGCCGCGCTAATTTCGCGAAATATCGTGCACGTGGTGGAAAGATGCAGGGGTGAATAGTGTCTAGTGTTTTTCGCAATTCGTGAGTTTAATACTGAATTTTAGTGTTTTCTGATGCTGCCATTGTTATTTTCTCGGCTTTATACATAGGAATTGATACTTTAAAACGCTGTAGCTGAAGTGTGCAACAGACCCATTATGGTGAATCTCCAACGTTCACTGTTGAGTTCTCCTACACTGGGGAAAAAAATATTACCAGAGCCATGACATTATGTGAACCTACGTAAAGGATAGTAAAATTACCTGAACTCTGGTGTTTATAAGTACCATAGTTCTTGAAAATTTTAAGGAAATTCTAATTCTATGGCCATATTCTGGTATTATCACCAGAATCGGCTGGTCAAAGTGTCCAGACTTTCTGTGGTTCACATATCGTTGTGCTTCTGGCAATTTGACTAGAATCTGGTATTATGACTATCACTTTTTTACTTTCTCACTATAACGAAGTTAGAAATTGAGAAAGTATTGCAATGGCACAGATGTCTGTCTGTCTCAGCGGCGGATGGTGCAATGTGGCAACAATGGATTTCCTCCATTTAAAACTGTGTAAAATAATCGATTACTTGGTGAGGCGTAGCGCCTCACCTAGTATCGATCTTTTTGCATACGTTTAAATGGCAAAAGTGCACGGTTGCCAGATTGCACTAGCCGCCACTGGTCTGTCTGTCTGTATCCCAGCATAACTTTTGAACCTAAGTCCAGAACCGACCAGTCTCTCAGAGAAGCTGCTTTGGACATTCCCTACAAAGAATGTTTTTGTTTTTTCAAAATTTTATCCCTTCACTGCGCAGAGTTCCTCCTGAGGAACAAATACTTTATTACCCACTAGCAGCCAGTATAATCTAAATTTGACGTTGCTGCGCGTTGGATCACTTACGGAACATATAAGAGCATTGCAAAATAGTTCACAGTCCCGAAAAACAGAGAGCGCTACGTATGAGATCTCACATCAAATCATGAAAAATCATGCCAACGGCAAAATTGTCTCTTGAATCAAAAAACGTCTTTTCATTATAATGACTGCCAATTATTTTTCGGTAATCATTTTAAAATTCCTTTCAACAATTTCTTTTTTTACCAAAAAAAAGCCACTTTTAATTGAAAAAGAATATGAAAATCTCGTCTTCTTGTATGCGTTACAGCATGTTAAGAAAATTGCGGAAAATTACATTTTTGAGTATATAGATCAAAAAATAACACAATGATTTTTTTTTTTTTACTATTTTCCCCTCTATTAGGGTGACTAGATGAATCGGAAAATTCATGTTTCGTCAAAAAAGAAAATTTGCGCAGTGAAGGGTTAAATTCTAAGAAAGTTATCGAGGATAAAATATTTCCATTATAAAGTCGATGGGAAAATGGATAAAATGAGCGAAAATTAGAATATTTCAAATATAGCTGTTTGAATTTTGATTGAAATTTGCAAAAACAATCTGCAACCAGATTGCTGTAAAATTAACCCATAAAGGGGGAGTCTGGGGGTCTCCCCCAAAATATTAAAGAGGGGTATGGGGGTTTCCCCCAGAAAATGTAAGGAGTTTTGGGGGCCCCAGATTAAGCTTGATGTGAGAAAGTGTTCGTAAGGTATTCCCCACAGTCTATTTTTGTTTTTTTTTTTTTTTAATAAAACAACGAGGCAAAACCTTACAGCGCAGCGTGCTGAAATTTCGTCCAATCCAACACGTGACCACTTGTCCGAAAAGGGTGTGTCGTCCTTTCACACTTTCAATCGACCCGAACACGAGGCACGGTTAGCACTTCAAAATCGAGTTCATTGCTCCCTGGATGGCATTTGGCAAACTCTCGCGTTAAAATGAGAGGAAAGTGGTGAAGTGGAGGGGGGGGGGGGGGAGGTTAGTGAGAATCTATTCGCTGAAATTACACTTACATGAGCTCGTGACTCAATGTGTAATTAAATGCATCCTATAGTCTGGTGTCTGGTGCCCGGTCGAACCAAGTGGAAAACAAAGCAAAACGGAAGCTCAAAAGTCAGGAGGACTAGCCTTCGATTAAGAGGGGGGTGTAGTGTCGTGGGGGGGGGGGAGAAGACGCTGGAAAGAGCAGGGAGGGTGGTAAAAAGAATGACAGTTAAAAAAAAAAAAAAAAAAAAAAAAAAAAAAAAATGAAAAAACAAAGAGAACAATGGCAACTGATTTCAATTTATCAACCAACTCTCGGTTATCCCTCTCATGAGCGGATCCAGCAATTAGGCAACCATGCATTTTTTTCCATTTGAACATATGAAAAAAAATCGATTCTCGAGGGGGCCACGACCATTTTACAAATCGATTGTTTCTCATGCATTCAAATGGGAAATAATACACAGATGTCGGATTTCTGGATCCGCCTTCGGTCCTTCTTGCTCTGGTTTCTTCCACGAAAGTCTATATTCAACCTTTTTACCTTCTTATTCTAACAAAGTTAGAAAAATTGGAAAAGTATTGCGATGGCCCAGAGATTTTCAAAGTAGTTTGTTTCGATAGATACTTGGGCTCTCACGACTAAGTAAATTATTATGATTCACACAAAGTAATGGATGGCGTCTGTAATACTATCCAAAAGAACATCCTTCCAAAAAAGTTCAATATTTCTTAACCATAAGTGGTAGGGAGGGGTAAATGCTTAACATGTCTGTGGCATCTGTCGGTCTGTCTATGTTCATATTCAGGGAGGAAAACTACGCAACACATATGAGCGTGAACATCTATCGAGATAATCCTGCCAATAAAACTATTAATTCTGCGGAGGGGGGGGGGGGGGGGGGGGGGTAAAACTGGGATTCGATTAGGTTTTCTTCAAGTAACTTCCTAATCCACAATCTAGTAAGTTCAAGGATTTCGTATACTATAGTGGCCTCGGTTTGACCGACTGAGAACAGTATTTCAGGCGATCGTTCTTTCAACGACGCAAAGTGGGTGAAAAAGACCCGATTTGTTGGTCAAAAATCAGACGGTTAAAATCACAAGATTTAATTCCTCATACGCAAGTTAACTTTAAATGGAGCTGTTGCAAACTTTTGCTACAGGCTTGTTAATAGTTGGTTATGGGGTAAAACCCTGTAAAAATAATGATTAGCGCACTAAAAGATGACAAAATCCACTCCCAAACTCATATGTACAATGCTTTCAAACGAGAGACCGTAATGGCGGCCGTTGCCGCCCAAATCTTAAGGCAATTGAACGCTTCTACTTCTTCTTGAGTGGTGTTGCGAGATCACCCTGTGAAGATGGATCTGATTGCAGATAGGGAAACCCAATGCATTCCGCGACAACGGCCTTCATTGCAGTCTTCCGTTTGAAAACATTTTACGAGCCTGCTAGTGGATTTCGTGATTTTTTAGTGCGCTAATCGTTATTTTTGCAGGGGTTTACCCCGCGATCATCTATTGATAAGCCTGTAGCAAAAGTTTGCAACAGCTCCATTTTAAGCGCTCAAATTACGTTTTATTTAATAATCCATCTCAAACCGGTTGACTATTATTAGATTTTTGGCCACCAATTCGATCATGCGTGCCCACTGTCTGACATACTGGAGAAAACTGATTTGATCCTTTGACAAAGTAAGAATCCATTATATGTCGGGTGACTTTTAGTTGATTTTTGGCCACCAATTCGGTCATGCGTGCAGCTCACTCTCACTGTCTGACATACTGGAGAAAACTGATATGATCCCTTGACAAAGTAAATATCCATCTAAAATCCATCTCAACTCGGATGAATTTTAGCTGATTTTTGGGCACCAAATATTCATGCGTTCGCACTGTCTAATATCCCTAGTAAAAATCGTCATGAAAAAAAAAAAAAAAACCTCAGTATGAGATTTGGACCGTGATTTTATGTTGATTTCAAGGTGATTTTATGATGATCTCAGAGCTCAAGAGAATTTCTATACTCATCATAAGATCATCATGACACCAGGTTCCAAATATCATGATGAGATTTTTTTGATGGTTTTCATGATGATTTTTACTGGAGATACAAAGTAAGTATCCATTTTAAATCCATCTCAAATCGGTTGCCTTTTAGCTGATTTTTGGCCACCAAATCGGTCATAAGTACCCACTGTCTAACATACAGGAGAAAAAAAACTGACACGATTCTTTGACAAAGTAAGTATAGACCAATCAGGCCTCATGAAATGACGTTGTGGAATAAATCACATTCATCATAAATTACAGATATTGGTGCCATTATCTCTTTGCCTTTTACTATACCCATCCGAATGATGAAGAAAGAAAAAAAGGTTAAAGGCTCCTTTATACACCGGTGGGGAATATTTATGAGGATGACCTCTGATGAACCCTTCTATTTTGAGAGAATATGAGAATTCTTGATGGGAAACGCGATGTTTCCAGACACGCGAGCTATAATTTTTTAGATTCGATTTGTTCCATTCCAACTTTTTTTTCTTTTTTTTTTCCGGCGACGAATCGTCGAAACTTCCGAACACCGGACTCGAGTAGATAAAAAATTCATGCCAATTCTCGAAAGTTGGTGCAGGAGAAAGAAACTCAACAGACGCTTTCCAATCGTTTAGCAGTTTAATCTTTGTTGAATAGGAATAATCTTTGTTGAATTGGAATGAATTAACGTATAACGTGAGACGAAAAAGCTATTTACGAATATACGAATAGTTGTTACTTTCGCTTATAAACTAAAGAAATGAAAGTAGAGTAATGGATCTGGTTATAAAGAGGGTGGAGTTTTTAAAAACTTTCGGAAGTTGACTAAAGCTCAAGTTTTCGTCGCCCAAAAAGACTCGAAATATTTTCTCGCTATAGGATCCAGATAGTTGGAACTATGTCGAACAAATTGAATGTTCTTTTTTTTATTGTTTTTTTTATTATTGATTATTTTTTTTAACTTTTTTTTTTTCATTTAGTATTTACTACACAACTTTATCTAAGGTAAACATATAATTTAGTCGCAGAGACGTAGCTTGCAATTTGGCAACGTTTTATTACGTACATTTGAATCCATGTAGAAGATCGATTGCGAAGGTGTTCAACGAACACCCGACACTTCCATCTTCTCCATGGGTCAAATGGACGAACTGCAACGTTGTCAAAATGCACGCTACGCTACTGTTTCGTCTATTAGTAGTGGATATTGGTTGTGTAAGAGAAGATTTGGCAACATTGGTAGTGAGCCGGTGCACATTAGTCTGAGATCAAAAAAAGTCACCAAATATCAGTGATGAAAAAGTCATCAAAAATCATCGTTTTCGACCGTTCAAAATCAATATAAAATTTTCCAGAGACAATTCTAGGCTAAAAAAATTACTTGTTGAAAGTGATTTCAGTGGTTAAAATTAATCTTGAAGGCTTAAAAATAATAAATCCAAGAAATTTTAGTATCTGATTTTTGGCCACTTTTTGACGATATCAGACCATAGTGCGGTGGCTGGAGCTGAAGATACGGGAACAGCACCGTGCGGATAGTTGTGCCAGTCGTCATTAGCGGATCCAGCAATCTGGCAATAGTGTATTCTACCCATTTGATTGCATGGAAAATAATCGAGTAGACACGGGGCTGTAGCCCCTCCAAGAATCGATTGTTTATCACAAAGTCAAATGGGAAGAACGCGTAGTTGCGAGATTGCTGGATCCGCCTATGCCAGTCGTGTACTTCATGGTCGTCAGTGGCGTAGCGTGCAATTTAGCAACGTTGCAGTTCGTCCATTTAAAACCATGAAAAAGATCGAACTAGTGGATGTTCGATGAACACCTTCGCACTCGACCTTTTATGTAGGTTTAAATGGACACAGCACAACGTTGCCAAATTGCACGGTACGCCACTGGTGGTCGTATGATAAATAAATGGTGTGTAACTGCATTAACGAGTGCGTTACAGTTATTGTAGAACACCTCATATTTAATACGAAATAAGATAAAATATAAACATTGGTTAATTTATTTACCCCTTAGGTTTGAAGCAAGGTAGATGAAACCAGGTATGTGCAGTTTGAGTCCCGCGAGGGAGCGGGATTTTCAAACTCCACTGACCTGAGACACATAGAGAAGGAGCACTAACTGGCTGCAGCGCTCTGCGTAAGCATCAAAAACGACATAATGTGTCCGCGACATTCACCATCCATCAGTGTTAATTTTACCAATTTTTCGTGTTTTAGAATAATTCTACGCCTACAATTTCACTTCATCATCGCTATCACATGTATTTTGAGACACTGATTTCAAAAATGCTGGCAGTTTTCATTAAACTGTCCTAGATTTTACGTAAAGTAGAAATTACGTCTTCTTAGCAAAAAATTCAAAATTCTGGAAGAATTATGAGTTTTGAGTAAAAACTGAGGTCGAGTTTGAAATCAGCGGGTCAAAATACATGGAGGAACATATGGCAGGGGTGAGAATGAGGTATCTTATGATGAGAAAACCTGGTTTTATACGTTCATGACAGCCGGACACACTATGTCGTTAAGGCTTAAACATCAGCGCAGCGGCACGCTGAATTCTCGCGGATTCAACAATAACAACAGTCAACGTCGCATATTGTTGAATGTTGAGCACCCTCCTCTACACTTACCAGCCTATCCCCCCCCCCTGTGTGTACCGAATGTCACCGTTCAACACCAATGCGACATCAAAAGGAGTTGACTGTTGTTCTACATGTTATTTTGTTGGATCCCCGAAAATTCAGTGTGCCTCAAATCTTCCTTATGTATTTTAGCGTAGTGCTCCGTCTGTATTTGTCTCTGCCATTGACCAGATTTTTTATCCAGTTTTCTCTCATAAGATTAACATGGGAGTTGAACAGTCTACGTCATCGCCCGCCAGCGCATCGCAAGCGATCGGAAAGACCCTGGCGGTGAATATCGCGCATTGCACATACCTTGTTTTATCTACCTTGGCTTCGTAGTGCAGTTGATAGTAATATTGATGTTAGTGGAGTCATATTTTAGTATGTCAGCATGCAAAGGAAATCATTAATAAATTAACCCTTAACTGCAGATGAGCCCAGATCTGGAACAATTACTTTGAAGCCTTATCTAAAAGTAGGGGACTTGAGTTGTACTGTCGCTGCATGGTGGGTCACATGTCGAACAGATACTAAACGAGTAAGAATTGTCGATTTAGTCCTAGAGCGCGCAGCACAGGATAGAGAACGTGCAGAGTGGTTGAAAATAGCTTACTGAAAATCTGATAGAGATTTTCCGATTTTCATTGTTATGTTTGGAAGTAACGCAGGGGTACCATAAACAAAAAAAAACAACTATTGAAACTTACTAACTAATTTTTTACTACTTTAATTTTTTTTTTTTTTTAGCCTGAAAACTTTATTTTCAGTTGTATGGATACCTAAATGCGGGTAAGGGCATATTTGGAGCAATTAATATTCAGGCTCTTTACGATTGAAATATAATGGAAAGAATTTTTTCACTATTTTTCCCTGTCTCAAGGATCAAAATTGTACTGAAAAAAAATATTTTATTGAAAAAAAAAGTCATGCAGTAAAGGGTTAAGATAGAAATGATAGAATAAAAATACTTACGGAGGGTCTCCGTCCCATTTAATAGGATCTAAAGCATCATTAGAATCTCGACTCCTTGAGCCGTTTTCGTGATTGTTCCTAACCGCCAAACTGAAACAGAGCAAACGATGTGGCGTCAGTATGGCACTGATCATGATTCAAGCGAATATTACATTGAATCAAAGTATCAAATCAATGGGCAGTTAAAAGGGTCTGAATTTTGACGTTTTTCGGTAAGAAAATTACAGTACACTTGATGAGCTGAGAACAATGGTGCCTTTGGTTTTTTCACAATGTCCCGGTTTTGGAAATACACTCGTGTAAAGTTGTAAAAACTCGTGAGCGTAGTGACGCCACTACGCGGAATTCCCCTTTAAAGCAATGCATTTTGGGCCAAAGTCTCATCTCCGGAACAATGGGACTTAATTAGAAACCAAAGACATCTTTGTACTCAGCTCATAGAGTACTTTCATTTTCTTTACAAAAAGCACAACATTTCAGACCCTTGCGACTGTCCCATTCAAGCGTAAGAAAGTCAAGCCAAAATTATATCAAACGCAATTGGTCAACTTGTCTGGGTATAAGTAGGCCTTGGTAGGACATTGTAAGTACACATATGCATCGTATTCTCAAACTCTGAAAGTAAATCCAAAGGTAATTACAAGGGTAACAAAGCAAGGTTACAAACGTTATTTGCTAGCGAATCGATAGATACACGCAGAGTGAGTGGTACACATAATCGCTCATGGTTCGCACTTTTATAACCCCGAGTATTGAGTTTCGAGACTAACAGATAATAAAAGGACCGTAAAGCGAAAATCGAGAGGTGGAAGTTAAATTTAGAACGGGAATTTATCGTAAAACAAATCTAATCAACTTTGGTTCCTTTTTCGCCCCCCCCCGCAACAGCATTCTCCCAAGTAATGGTTCAAGTCAGAGAGACGGCGAATAGGTCAATATGTGTTCCGCCGATTCAATTCCTCAAGGCGGAGCGGGAGATCTAATGGCATTTACAGCCAACATCTTATTCCATGTTAAACGCGGGGCAGGGGAGGGGGGAGGGTGAGACATGATAGGGGAGAAAAAAAAAGGAAATAAGATTAGAGTAAAACCTGGGCTGCCATTTCGAATTTGAATGATATTTACGTGCACCCATCTGTGCAAACTGTATACGATGACGTCACCAGCCGAGTAAAAGCTGATTCAGGAATTCCCATCCCCCTCTCCCCCCCCCTCTCTCTCTCTCTCTCTCTCTCTCTCTCTCTCTCTCTCTCTCTCTCTCTCTCTCTCTCTCTCTTCCCATTTGAGCGTATATGTTGGTAAAGAACAGAAGAAGGGGAAACTCATGTGACTACCCTTAGTCTGTCCTTTTCTAACTCACGCTTTTAAATGGGCAAGAGAGAGAGAGAGAGAGAGAGAGAGAGAGAGAGAGAGAGAGAGAGAGAGAGAGAGAGAGAGAGAGAGAGAGAGAGAGCCGGATGGTCGAACACGGCCAACCAACTCATCGATCGTACATCGGGAAAGTGACTGTCCCGCATCACCTATCAACTCGTTGCACTTCAGGAGTACCAGAGTTGGGCAAATGGGAATCGTAATCGTTCACACGATTACCGAGTAATCGTAATCGTCAAATCTTTGGGTGGTAATTAAATCCATTTTTCACAGATAAATAGTAAAATCAAGGGTATTTTTGATTAGATCTAATACTTCTGCAACTAATATGATGGGTGGCTTGTAAAAAATCAGCCTTGATTACTATAGAATCACCCTCCGAAAAAACGACGATTACGATTACTTGGTAATCGTGTAATCGATTACCACCCCCATTTGCCCAACTCTGAGGAGTACTAGTTCTGCATTGTTGAGTGACATTGGTGTAGTTGACAAATAAACAGTGATCAAACATCAAGTTAAAGGATGATAATAAAACAAGAGAGAACGCTGATCTTGGCATGACAAAATTACAATTAAAAGGAAACCATTAAAAAGGAATGTAATTCGAGTGCTAAATTCACCGGTGTATTTTATTTACAAAGAAGCCAAAAACAAAACGTCTGAAAATCTTGCCTCATAGTTTCGTTCCTGAAGGAAAAACGATGAGTGTTAAATTCTTTGATAGCCCCTCCCCTCTCAATTTTGCGAGCAACTTGGCAAATCTAACACGGAGATTTCACTAAGATTCGCTGGTTGGTTGACCGATGAGGAACAGGGTTGTTGTTTGCCGTGATTTTCATGGAATTCCTAAATGGGGCTGTTGCACACTTTTGCTATAAGCTATTTAATTGTCGATTGTGGTGTGAAAACCTCCTAAAATAACGATGGTAGCACGAAAAACTTCCGGAATCCATTCCAAAGTCAATACACAATTTTATTTGCGCAAGCGTAATGGTGGCTGAAGGCAGTTATAATGGGAGATTCCCATCTAACAATACTATAACTCCCTCAGAAAGTGACCAACAAGAGACAACTTTCATTTGACACCGGTGTCTCTTGATGTCACGGTACCATTCATCGGATGTGGATCACTACTCTGATGACTAATTACTCCGTGAATCATCCTTGTCAGTAAAGAGAGAGTGACGAAATTAAGATACTCCTAATTATGACTGCCCTATGCCACCATTACATCGCGCAAATAAATGCGTTTATTGAGTTTAGGAGTGGATTTCGGAAAATGTTCGTGCTGCCATCGTTGTTTGTGGACTTGTGGAGGTTTTCACACCAATACCAACTATTAAATCGCTTATAGCAAACAAGTGCAAGAGCCCCATTCGACAAAAAATTCACCGTTGGCTACCTTGGTAAAAATGGTCCATGTCGGTCCATACATGGTATATTGGGACACGGACCTGCATGGACCTTCATGGACAGCCAAGGACATCCATGATGGTCCGTGCAAAATTTCATGGACATCCATGAAAGTCCATGGACAGCCAAAGGGAATGGGTGTGTTGCAAACTTTTGCTACAACAATTAAGAGTATTTAATCTAATGAAAAATCGCCTGAAAAGTCCATTGGTGGCATCAGAAAGTCATAAAATGCAATAATAAACTCACAAGAGGCGTTTAATGAAATCCAAGATGGCGGAGAAATATCGAGCAATCTGTATGCATGCACCGTGAACATCCAAGGATGGTCAACTTTGACAACCTCACTCGAGGTAGAGGTTATGTGTTTGTTTACGTTGTGATTGGTTGTGATCGATATTGTCAGGTTGGCTATCCTTGGATGTTTGTGGTGCACACATACAAATTGCTCGATATTTCTCTGCCATCTTGGATTTCATTAAACGGCTCTTGTGAGTTTATTATTGCATTTTATGACTTTCTGATGCTACCAATGGACTTTTCAGGCGATTTTACATTAGATTATACACTCTCAATTAATTGTTATAGTAAAAGTTTGCAACAGACCCATTGCATGGAGGTCCACGCGGGTCCATAAGAGTTTGCATGGACCTGCATGGATGTCCATGCAACTTTATATGGACTAGCATGGATGTCCATGCAATTTTACATGAACCAGAATGGACAATTTTTACCAAGGTAAAATGATTAAACAGTTCAGTTACGCCACCATATCGCATGAGAATACTGTTATCTTTCAAGCGACCGGTGGGTTCACCATTAAATCCAGGAGTCCCTGGCAAATCACGTCAAACGGCAATCCTGACGAGGAGAGAAACTATGTGATGGGAAATTTTGAAACGTTTAATTGAGTAAACACACCTTTGTAAAAACACCGATGAATTGTTCTATGATTTGAGAGAGAAGGTATGACATTCATATTTAAAAGTTATTTACTGGCTGGCGTATAAGAAGTGCGTATTTAAGCACGTATCAGCGTACGGCCGTACGCGTTGAAATGCGAGTGCAAGATTATTCATCGAGAGGACAAACTTGAAAGCAGGAGCTCTGAGCAACTCTTCATACTCGGGGGATGTGGAATTGCGTCGATTGAAATTGAAGGCGAAGTTGGAGCCGAGAACCGACTGCGTGGAGCACGACGATAGATGATCTCATTCAAGGGTCAGCACTCGGCACATTGATACAGTAGTGGCGTAGCTAGAAATTAATCGGTCTCTCCCTTCATTCGTTTGAACTTACAAGTAAAAAAAAACTAATGGGGAGGACGGGGGGGGGGGGGGTTCGAACCGAACCCTTTACTCTATCTTTCTTTAGCTTGCACAGTTTCACGGAGAAAGAGAGAGAACATGAATTTCTCGCAATGTCGCGTCGCGCGCGCCTTGCGAACTATACACTGCGCGTCAATTTTACGTCCTTTTTAACTTTGAGACGTTTACACCCGCCTCGCGATTAAAATGTGTTTTGCTGAAAATTATTTTCTTCACTGAAAGTATCTATGTCGGCTGGAATACACTATTTGTAACCATGGGTTTATAATATCCCTTCACGGCGCACTGTTCCTCTTGAGGAACAATTGCTTTACTACCCACCAGCAGTCAGTATAATCTAAATTTGACGTTGCTGCGCGTTGAGTCACTTACGGCACATGTAAGAGCATTGAAAAATAGTTCACAGTCTCGCAAACAGAAAGCGCTACATATGAGATCTCACTTCAGATCATGAAAAATCAGGTCAGCGGCAAAATTGTCACTTGAATGAAAAAACGTATTTTCATTATAATGACTGTCAATTATTTTTCGGTAATCATTTCAAAATTCCTTTCAACAATTCCTTTTTTTTTACGAACAAAAAAAAAACAACTTTTAATTGAAAAAGAATTTCAAAATCCCGTCTTTTTGTATGCGTTACAACATGTTGAAAAAATGGCAGAAAATTACATTTTTGAGCATACGGATCAAAAAATAACACAATGATTTTTTTTAACATTTTTCCCACTGTTAGGGTGACTAGATGAATTGAAAAATTCATGTTTTGTCAAAAAAGAAAATATCACGCAGTGAAGGGATGCAGACGAGCCAGAGACGTAGCCAGGAATTTTTCTGGGGGGGGGGGGGTTCCGGGGTCCGAAAATTGTCATGGGGGGGGGTCCAAAGATACTAATTTGGTCAAATTTGTCTGAAAACGCAAAACATGACCTTTTTTTAGGACATATTTTGGTGTCATGGGGGGGGGGTGTCCAGACCCCCCCACCTGGCTACGCCACTGAGACGAGCCCGAAAACATGGATTGCAATTTTTGCCCTCCTTTTTATTTTTAAACCGTGCAAAAAGTCAGTGGCGGCTCGTGTGACTTGGCAACCATGGATTCTCTTCATTTAAAACTCTGTGGAGCATCGCATCGCTTCTCCACTTCAGAAGAACTGCCCAAAGGTTTTGTACTTCTAACTAAAGAGATTTTGATGGATGATCCAAAGATTTAGTCGGCTGAACTCAGTGGCGTAGCGTGCCATTTGGCAACGTTGTACTGCGTCCATTTAAACCCATGTAAAAGGTCGAGTGCGAAGACGTTCGCCGAACACCAAATACTTCGATCTTTTTAATGGGTTCAAATGGACGAACTGCAACGTTGTCAAATTGCACTCTACGCCAACTAAAGACTTTTGCAGGGTCATTTTTCTATAAAAGGCTTTGAAAGCGATACCAAAGTGTTTTCTGTGTACATGGAAAATACAGCGCAGTTAGCAGTGGCGAAGCCTGAAATTTGGCAACCATGCATTTTCTCCATTTAAATTCAACAAAAAAGTCGAACGCTTCAGTCATCGGCGATGACCAGGTATTTCGACCTTTCTAATGTGTTTAAATGGAAGAAATGAACGTTGCCAAATGGCGCACCTCGCCACAGGCAGTTAGATTGACCCTCATTTAACCCTTTCAATACCACGCCTGAGTACCTATCTATATCCGTTTCTGAGATTAGATCTGCCTCATACTATGTAACGTTACCAAGAGAGCCTTCAAATAATTGTGTATGCAAAATCAGCATCGTCAGGTAGGAATGTTTAACTACCCACTCAATTTGAGCGAGTGAATTCATTGATTTGTCTGCGTAATGTGGTAGGTACAGAGTCAATCTGCAAAATACAATGATAAGGAAAAGATAGGCCTCTTTATTTTAATGCCATCTTCACCGAAAAACGTTTAAAAAAATAAAAATTACATTTTAACGTTTAAAGGTTGCATCGGGTCGTCATGATGTACTATGGCTTTCAAAAGAAAGTATCCAGGTAAAAATTTTCATCCTTTCATTTCTAAACCAATTTAAGAAATTTTTACGATTTTCAGGTATTTTGGAGTCTCGCAGTATTGCCACTTGTGACATTGTGCCTCAAAAAATTTAAAACTATGGAAAATTAAGGGGGTACCCCACTTTGAAATATCCAATTTTCTCAATTTTTTTGGATTTTTTTTTCACTTATTTCGTAGCCTGAAAGCTCCCGAACACGACCATATATTTGGTTTTGTCAACCAAAACCAAATATATATATTTAAAAAAAATAATAAAAAATTTATATATATTTGGTTTGATTCTGGTTTTTGTTTTTCAATTTTTCGAAGTGTTGCAATTTTCCAAATTTTTGGACGCAAACGTTTGAACTACTTTTGTTCTATGATAGCTAGAGACCTCTGGTTTTTTTTAAAAAATAGGGAATTTTCAGACCTATTGTTTCAAAGAAGCTTTTTATAAAATATTGCCTAGTTATTTTTCCACAGTTAATTGAGTGTCAAAGAACTCTTCAAATTTTGGTTACTGAAAGTAAAAACAAAAAATTCAGTACTAAATTTCAAAATATTGAAAATCCCTTCTTACAGAATTTAGAGGACATCCTAACCTTTCAAAAGAGCCAAAGATCAAGTGATTTGATTGATTAGACCCAGAGGAGTTCCAAATTGTGTGAAGGTCCATATTTTGTCTAATAATCCTTTTTTTAAGGGGCAGGTATGCAACCAGCCTCACCAATTATTTTTTTTTTGGGAAATATTAAAAGTAGGGTTAACCTTTGGGCAAAATTTCAGACTGCAAAATGCTTTAGGGAAGAAAAAAAATTTTTCAGTGAGGTACCCCCTTAAAGAAAAATTGATCAAGAACAATTTCGATAAGACTTTCTTTTGAAAGTCATAGTACCAGATGATTCGATGATACTCTTTTGAGGTGCTCATTATTCTACTCTAATGAAATGTTGTAACAAACATCTCATCGACTCCAGACACGTTTGAAACTAGAGACCCGTAGAGATCTCGTGATGTATTCTCACTCGGCGGATTATACTTAGTAGACGGAGACGAATCACGAATTTCGTCGACTTCGCTAGGAAAGCGAATCAATCTGCAAGCCAGACTTTGAAACTTCAATCCCTATGAATAACTAAATGAGTTAAAACACCCGCAAACGTTGCTAATTCGGTTCTCGCCCGCCGCGCGCACATCTTCCAGGAAGTAATGACGAGAAAGAGCAAGAGAGAGCCCTCTTCGAACGTCGCGTCGCGCGAGGCACTATAGTCACGGATCGTCGAAAAGTGGCCAAAAAATCAAAAAATAAAACACATCAATTCATCATTTATAAGTTTTCAAAAAAATTGATGAAAGAAAATACTTTTAACAAATAATTTAAGGGGAAGTTAGCACGATTCCCCCCCCATTTTTGGTTTTTAATTATTTTCTTTTATTCAGTACATCCTCTTGAGCATTTTCATATCCATTTTCTATGGTTTTGAATGTTCTTCCGATTTTGTATTTGATTTTAAATCATAGGAGATAATTTTGTTTTAAAAATTTAATATTATTAAAAACTCGATTAAATTAAATTAATGAAAATTTGTTTTTTTAATCTTTTGGTACACATAACTCAAAAACTACTTGACTTAAAAAGCTAATTTTTTTTTTTTTTTTTTTTTTTTCTTTTAATGCTTGTCTAAAGCAAATCTACAATGTTAACAACTTTCCTTTACTTTAATGGGGCTCTTGCAAACTTCCTCTTTGAGCAAATAAATAGTCCAATCTGATGTAAAGACTAGCGAAAATCACGAAAATCACGCTGAAAAAGTCTAAAATTCAAGAATAAACTCGCAAAACTAAGATAGGAATCTCCATTGATACCTGCGTCTCTCCGCCATTAAGATTTTGAAAGAGAATTTCGTGATTTGGTTGGTGTATTCATCGTCATTTTTATAAGTTTTTATGCAAGCATCAACTCTTCTGCCCCCTGTAGAAAAAGTGTGTGAGAGCCCCATTATTGTGTAGTTGTTTTGAAAAATCCCTAGACAACAAAAAGTAGTCAGTTTTGATCATGTTTTTAAAAAACAATCGGCAACCGTGTCGTAAAGTTTGAAACAAAAAAAAATTGCAAGCTTTATGTTTAAGAACCTAAATAACCCGTCTACAATATTTCATTTCCCTGACTTCAAAACTCTAGAAGAAAATGGTACCGAAAGATGGTCAGCTTTACACAGGCATCATATAGGTGCTAACAACAACACCCCCCCAGCACCCTCCTACCCACAAAAACCTAGAAACTTCACTAAAAACGTTATAAAATAAGCTTAAATGGTCGAAAACGTGATTTTTTTCATTTTTCATTTACTGCTGCTGATTTTTTGCCACTTTTCTCAGCTCATCAGGTACTGTAATTTTCTTCATAAAAAACACAACATTTTAGACCCTTGCAACTGCCCCATTGTGCGACGCAGTGTGGAGAGGGCTTCAAAGTGAGGCATCTTCTTGCGGAATGATCGCTTTCAAATCAAAGCGTCTCGAAATCGAAATTAATCCGCATTTAAAATTCTCACGGGAAATAGTGCGGTGGTGTCGACTTGCATTAATACCACCTTGGAGAAGTGAGCTCCAAAACAGATAAGGAGGGATATTTTTAATTGACAAACACTCAACGTAAACCTGCCCGAATTTGCAACGAAGTTTCCTCCTTGAGACCTTTGAGTCTCCTTTCACTCGTAGTGATGTATACCTTACTGCGTTTATAACGGAAGAAGTTCTAGTAGAAACTAGAAACGTATCACAATAGTCTTAGATCGTCAAAAAAAGGTCAAAAATCAGATATTAAATTCCTCATCATCGACATGTAACTTAGTCAGACATGCGACTTACGATGTAATTTACATATACACGGTGGTTCCGTCTGTGCAGCAGTATGCCAGTGCAAATAGTGTCTATTGTAGCACGAGCTGCTTGAAATTGAACTGATTCCCTGAGTTATTGAGTGGTTTTTGGACGTGTTTATTGGGCTACTAAATATTTTCGCCGAATTTTACGTAAGAATCTAGGTTTTAAATTGTTGCAGCAAAAGTACGCAATAGACCTATTTACCTAGGTTTCGTCCACAGATGCACTGTTAGAAATGTTCAGTCAGACTCTGGTTACATCAAAGCTATAAATTCTAAATCAGGAAGGTGTTTCCGGAGTAGCATACAGGGTGTTGAAAAACTGATCCCGAATATTTCAGGGGTGGATTTCACAGGTCGAAATAAGACTTTTTTTCCAGTAAAGATGTGTCCGAAAATGCCCCCCTTTTGAGCTATACAGCCCCCCAAAGTTTTCAAAAATGTACGGTTTTTTTGGAATAGCGACCACTATTATGAACCAAATGTCCTAAAAATTGGTGTCGTACGGTAATTTTACATGTAGAATCCATTAATGACCTAGAGAAATTCATACATTGAGTCTGACTGTACTTTTCAGGCAATATTGTACCTTTAACGGCACGAATTTTATGTTACGGATTAAAAAGTTGATAAATAATTACCGAAATCAGATGCGAATGAAAACCCTTAGACAGATTTTTGGTCTTCTTTGTTTCTTTCGGTACGACTCTTTTTAAGCGAGATAATCGCTGCACAGCGTGGAAAAGTCAGCAGTTTTACCATGAAAAGCGGCAGTGAGTATGCACCCTGCCCCTCCGCTGCTTCTTCGGGCCGGCCGGCCGGCCGCTATGGTAAAAGCGCTGACTTTTCCACACTGTGCAGCGATTATCTCGCTTAAAACGCGTCGTATCGAAAGAAACAAAGAGGACCAAAAATCTGTCTAAGTGTTTTTCGCATCTGATTGCGGTAACTATTCATCAACTTTTTAATCCGTAACATAAAATTCGTGCCGTTAAAGGTACAATATTGCCTGAAAAGTACAGTGAAACTCAAATTCTGAATTTCTCCATAGGTCATTAATGGATTTTACACGTAAAATTACCGTGAGACACCAATTAATAGGACATTTGGTTCATAATAGTGGTCGCTATTTAAAAAAAAAAAAAAAAAAAACCGTAAATTTTTAAAAACTTTGGAGGGCTATAGCTCAAAAGGGGGGCATTTTTGGACACATGTTTACTGGAAAAAAGTCTTATATTGACCTGTAAAATCCGCCCCTGAGATATTCGGGAACAGTTTTTCAACACCCTGTATATGCGGAGTAGAAAATTGTGCGAAAAAGGCGAAAGAGATAGTCATAATTTTCCACTATTACTTCTTACCCACTTTTTACTACGCAATAAGCGCATTAGAGTAAAATGTACCCTCATTTCAGTGTTCGCTCCGATTTTTACTCCACACCAGGGCTGCCGTTTTGCGTATAATCAATGCTATTTTTCTATTCATCGATGATTCCACCGGTTGAGAAAAGATTACACAGTTCGGTTCAGTGTATTACTGTAATGAACTAAAATACTCGCATCTGTAATCTTTTCTCAATCGGTTGAGTCGTCGACGACTTTAAAAAACTTGCGGATATTTTAATTGAGTAACGGAGTTTCCACCGATTAAGGAAAGATTACAGATCAGAGTATTTTCGTGCAGTACTGTCATACTCTGAAGTGAACTGTGTAATCTTTTCTAAACCGGTGGAATTATCGGTGAATAGAAAAATAGCATTGATTATACGCAAAACGGCAGCTCTTCTCCGGAGTAGTATAAAAGTAATTTATACTACTCTCCGGACTTCTTGACCGATTTTGAACAGTGTAGAAAACACAAAAATATGATTTTCCTAATAAGATATTTACCTTTTACGTATTCTCCGGAGGACGTTGGTCCAGTGGCTGGACATTCTGCTGAAAGGTCTACGAACGGACACAGCGTTCCTTGCTGAAGGAGCATTTTCTGGTGGTTTCGTCGACTCTTCGGAAGGAGACGCGTTCTCTTTGGCGGCCAAAGAGGAACTGCTCATTAATTTCATCCGAATCTTACAAAACTATCGCGAAATCCGTCACACACAGCTCATTCAATTTGAGCCAAGTTGTCATAAAACAATCCTGAGAAGGGTTAATCCCTAAAGCGGTTCATTTCAAAGTTATTCGTCAATATTCGTGTAAGGATGATTTTCACGAAAAACCGTTCCAGCACAGTGGTTAATTCTATAGAGAGCCGTTTGTTTATAAGTGACGTAGTTTGCTAGCGTGATGACTGCTTTTCGAACTTGGGACGCACTAGATTCATTCTACACGTTAGATTATGTAAGGAATAACACTGACAATTTTAAAACTGAAAAACGCATAGGTAAAATAATACATTAAACACCAGAAAAAGTAAGATAAAATGGTTTCAAATTACGATTGATAAAGTGTAGCAACGTTGCAGGTCGTCCATTTAAACTTACGAAAAAGATCGAACTATTGAGTGTTCGGCGAACACCTTCGCATTCGACCTTTCACAAGTTTCTAAATGGACACAATGCAACATTGCCAAATTGCACAATACGCCTCTGCAGTAAACAGCGGAGTTGGGCAGGGGTACGTATAATAGTCGAGTCACACGCATGGGCGGTTACAGGAATATGTCTGTCTCTCTCTTCTCCAATTTGAATACGTGCGATAGAAAAAGACGGAAACAGGGGTAAATCACTTGATGGCCCCCTTCGCTATCCTTTTTTAACAAACGTCTTCAATTGGGAGGAGAGAGAGACAGGAGCAATTCCTGTACCTGTCCGCATGCTCCGCGTCTGTCATTTACTGTCGGTAAGGACTTAGCCGTATTTTGTTTCACCAACGCGATGGCAATCATGATTTTTTTTTTGTTGCCGTGAATATGTTTTGTCGTATTTTAATTCTATTTGCACGCTCAATAAGTGCTCACTTTGTTTATGTATGTGGACCGCTAATCACTATGATCTTATTAGTTTTAAACGGAGATTTCAAACTTTCTTCAACTTCAAGTTAATCCCGCGTTTGATGGTCATCACGGTTGTCCATTCCCTGAGATGCCCAACCACGAGAACTTGATATTGAAGAAATTCGGACATTGCCGTTTAAAGGACTAATAAGGTCATAGTGATTCTAGTGGTCCGTAAACAGAATCAAAATGAGCACATCCTGAGTGTGCAAACATATTATTATTAAAAAACGACAAAACATACTCACGTCAAAAATATTCAAAATAGTCATCGCGAAAGGAAACTGCGGCTCTTCTCAAAGTAGGAGTTAAAATTTTAGTTTCAACTTCAACATGCTCTTTAAGGATTAATCGTCTAAACTACAATTTTCTGGCGGAGCAGCTGGTAGACTCAATAGGCAATAAGCTAAACTTCCGTGTTTTTCGAGGACGAAAGGAAAAAAAAAAGTTCTGGCTCTACCGAATACATGCCTCGGGAAGCTGTTGGAGGCATATCCGAAGCAAAATTCTGCGACTCGCGGGCTTTCCGTCGGTAGTAGCGAGCCACATGCTCTAGCGGTCCCGAACCTCTTGCTTCGGCATTGCGATATGAGGCGGGCAACACGTGCAATGACGTACAATCATAGCAGGACCTGTCGCCATATTTTCTCTGTTAAGTATCAAAGTAGAACGGGTTCACTCTTGAAATCAATTTACTCTGTCAATTTGTCATTGACAATCTCTGAAAGCACGCTACGATACAATTTAGGAGCGTATTCACAGAGTTTGCTCACTTAACTCAGCGCGTCGTAAAGGGTGTGCGCCTCGGAGCGCTTCCCCTATACACGCAGCAATCAGCCCTCGTCTTCCACAAGCACTGAGCGGCACAGTAGAGGTAGTTTCAGAAGTGTAAGCGGACCTAGACCGATAATCTTTGGAATTTGTCAACATTATTTCTGATATTACTCGATGGAAATGAATAAAAATGAAACTGAGAGTTCACTTTTCAACGAGGAAAACTTTAAACACAAAGGAATAAAGTCAGGAGCAAATTCGGTATTGATTTGAAGGAATGTAAGTTGAAAATTCGCCAAAGATTATGGTTTTGGTCCGCCTACACTTCTGAAACTACCTCTAGTAACGCACTGGACACCGGAATGATACATCCCCGGGGCGGGCGATCCCATGCAGGTAGAGGGACGCTACTTTTTCACTCTTCTTTACATACATTCCCGGAGTGCGTGCTCATGCTCTACCGAACTTTTCTCCGCGAAGCTATTTGAATCAGCTCGTGCTTCGGCTCTACCGGTGCTTTAGGTGTACTACCGGAACACAGTTTCTTCAGTGTAGGGAGGACAAGATTCGGGCTCCATTGCAACCAGAGATTACTAAGCCAAAGAGATATGGCAAGTCCTATCCCCGCCATGTTAGAAAACCGTTAATCGACATTTCGTAAAAAACGCCTTCAAATAGGCCGTGATACAATACGGCGTACCACCTGGTGGACCATTTTTCGTAAACATTGCTATTACTGCTGTTATTGAAAATAAATTCAGGCACACACTTTTCTGAATTTTTTTACTTTACAAACACGTTGAGAAATGGAAAATGTCAAGGGAAAAATTTAACCACTAAAAGAACCACTAAAACTTTAATCAAAAGTCATTTACTGGCAGCCGAACGCACTTCGGTTTCTTTCAGAATTGTTTACAAAAATGGTCCACCGGATCGTATGCCAGTTTGCCTACTTCGTAGGAGTCGATTAACAGTTTTGAGCAGTTCTGCCATATCTCTTTAGCTTAGTAATCTCTGATTGCAACCCTCTCGGGGGCCCGAATTTTTTGGGCCCCCTCTCTGAATTCATTCTTCTAAGGGTGAAGAACAACCCCTAAAAGTTTCGCACGATTCTGGTGATATTATAATACGTAATCCGCCCCCCCCCCTAATATGTATGGCTACAGAAAATGTCTGTTTGGTCGTTATGCGGATGGTGGGACTAACTAACCTCCAAAACGTGTGAGTTTACCTCATTAAATTGCAGTACCAGACTGCGGTCCTGAGCGCTTCGTAATTGAATTAAATGTTGGGCATTCATACAGCGAGAGATTCAAGGACTCGTGTGAATAAATTGAAATAATTTCTTCCATCCTCTCCTCTCCAGGAAGAAAAATCATTTTTTCCGAATTTAAAGCGGGGAAAGAAAGGAGCATTTGAAGGGTATCGAAGATTTGAAGCATTATGAAGTGTTAAGCGACTTGATTTCATATCCATTCACGGCACGTTCTTTGATAAAATTCAGACGGTATCACATTTAGAGCGGGCCTTGAAATACGAGTATGTATATAGCCTTGCAAAATAGAGAGATTGCTCCGAATAGATGACCCCTTTTTTACAATTTCCACAAGTTCGGCAGTGTTGCCAGATTGGGGTGAAAAAGCCGGACGTTTTACATTGATTTAAATGCGTTTTACTCGCGATCTGGCAACACTGAAGTTCGGAGACGAAGAGAGGCGGAGCAAGAGGGGTAGCGCAGCCACTGTTGAGCTTTTTTACACGGTTGCCGTTAGCGCAAAGTTCAATTATTCAATTCCCCGTTATTCCCTGACTTTTCATGGGTTCTACTTTTCATATTCCCTGACATTTCTTCGATTTTACCGCACGATATACTGAAAAAATAATTCCTAAATCCTAGGAATATTACCCGAGGCACAAAGATATGTGAACCATAGAAAGCATAGTACCTTGACCAGAAAAATCTAGTAATAGTATCAGAATGTGGAGACAGGACAAGAATTTCCTCAAATTTTTCAAGAAACTGTGGAACGAATACACTAGAATTCTGCTGATTGTACTTACGTACCATTCCTTGCATCAGTTCACATATCGTTATGCTTCTGGTAATCTTTTTATTTTCAGTGTAGGGGAGTTGTAAACTTTTGTTACAGGCGATTTATGGATCATTTCAGGAATAAAAACCTGCAAAAATACCGATTAAAACACTAAATAATCACAAAATTCACCCTTTGAATTGGACTTAATGGTGGAGAGACGCAGATATCATGGGAGATTCCTATCTAAATTAAAACATATCTCTGTCTTTCCGTTGAGAAAGTGAGAAATTAGACAGGAATCTCCCATGACACCTGCGTTGAACCGCCACACGGTGGATCGAGTCAATGGGGACCAGCGGACATTTCGTTGTGAGGGTTTGATTTGTGCAAAAAGTTAGACAGTTATACATGAATTCCACTCATTTTTTCACGAGGAATCCGAATTTTTAGCTCGCAGAATCGTAAACTTCTTTATTTTCACTCCACACCTCATTTTCGTGCCTAGAAAAATGTTTGAAAAATGGGGACTTTTTAAGGAAGCTTAGGATTGGCACATTGAAATATTTTACATAAAGAACGCGTTCTTGGTGAGCCCCTATGGCTTTTGATAACTTAATCAGTACATTTTTCAACTTTTAATAATGGTAAGACCAAAAGATGGGGGGGGGGGAGGAAGTCCGATACAGAAATATTGAAGAGGAGGATTATCCAAATAAAACTTAATTTTCGATTAACCCTAATTAGTGCCCAGATCAGGGAGAGATCGTGATCAAAGTAAACAAGGGACTTAAAGAGTTCACTTAATTTTTGTTTTTTGAACTCACCAGGGAACTAGAATTCTTCCTCTAGTCAGCTTCCATATTTATTCTCGAATCGATCTGGTTTCCTACTAAGTACACTTTTCAAAAAAACCTTGCACCCGAAAAATAAAACTGTAGACAAACTTTCTAAAAGCACTAGAACTACTTACAGGAATAACTAAATTTAATTTTTCTGTGAGGTAGATCACTAACTCGTCTTTAATTTTAAATCCGACGGGAAGTTTTATACATTTGAACAAATCACGATTTTTCAATTTACTCATGGTAATTGATAAATTAGTGATTGAAAAAATAAGTGGGAGCACGTAAATGCAGTGAATGATTGCCGATGAAATCAAAAACGCAACTGATTTGGTAATTAAGACGTTAAGTGCATCTTCATTCAAATACTGTCCCTTCTGAGTGTGTTTTTTTTTTTTTTTTTTTTGTTTTTTGTTTTTGTTTTTTTTTACGAATACACGCGAAAATCTCCCGGAAAATCACCAGATCGTACCCCCAACCCTTTCCCCCCACCAAATATGGTTCAGCCCGTGGTTGGCTGGCCGTGCAGAAAAGTCTTCACATTTTACATTGATTCTTTTTTGGTAAATAGTTAAGATTTTCCTGCACAATTTGGCAACCATGGTTCAGCCACTTCATTTTTTTCCGTAGAATTGTGCATTAGTTGGAGAACAAAAAATGCTGTAAAATCAGTTTTTTACAGTCTCATCAGGAGGACGGGCTAAGCAGAGCAACGTATCTCTTCAGATCGGGTCTTGGGTAAGGTGAGGATTTTGACGGAAATCGCCACCCAAAAATTGAAAGGTTTTGCCCTCTAAGACCCTTTGGCGCAAAGATGCGCAAGAAGTGTGAGGTATTGCCAGGTTCCTAGGGGTGTAAGGCGTCGGGAAAAGCCGCGGTTATACGAAAGTTCAGGCAAGTACGATACTAAAACCTTAGTTATTCTTCAAAAAATGGCTTTTTTCAGAGTCTTCAAGAAAGTCACTCTCCTCAGCCAATAATGAGAGCAAAAACAACTATGTGGGGTGTTTTCTGATCAGAAAGTAGTCTACAATCATCAAAAAATATCAGAATTGCATTTATACAACCAACACTTCCAAAATTTTTGACTTAAAGTCACCAAACCTGAGCTGAGAAACACGTGGAATTAATTTACTTCTAAAACAGCTAACTTTCAGCCACGGTCAGAGCACCACAAAGGGCAAAAAAAGAAGATATGCGACTCTTTTCCTATCCTTTTGAGGTCCTAGAACAAGGTTTTTTGGTCAGAAGTTCAATTTTTAAACTCCGATTTTGAGTGAAATGTCCGACCCTTAACATTGGCTCAGCCCATAGTGCGCCATGACGATCTTGCCGTTAAAGCAGTGGTGTGAGTTTATTACTAAATATTAGACTTTCTTAATGTGATTTTCATAATTTTCGCTGGTGTTAAAATCAGATTGGACTTCTCTTTTGCTCCCAGCAAAAGTTTGCAAAGAACCTCACTATACTAATTTCCATCTCCCAAACTTGGGCTCGATATCACTTCACCCTTAGAGAGGGGAACTGTGTAGCATGGGTTCTTTCGGAGTTCCAAAAAATCGATTTTCATCTCAAAATGTTTGAAAATTCTTCTCCAAATTTACTGGCGTAAGTAGGCCTCTCCAGCGACATAACTGTCCGCGACAAGCACTAAACATCAGTGTTCTTTTCAACTAAATTTTAATGTATTGCAATGAATTTTCCTGTTAATTACATGAAAATTGCGTTACTCCATAGTATTTTAGACGCTGGTGTCAAAAATGCTATCATTTCCTATGTAACTCGTCCTGATTTTACGTATATTCTACTTTTCAACATTTTTCTTGCGATGAAGTATCAACTGTGGAAAACTAGATTATTTTGAACAAAACTAAGGCCAAATTCGAACTCGGCAAGTCAATTTACGTCGAAAACAGTGCCATTTACGCGGTAAGAGGTCCAATTATAAGAAATAAGTCCATGTTAGTGTCCATGGACACTAACATAGGGTGTTTCGTGTTCATAGGGGGCGGACATCTATATCGTTAAAGCGAAAAAATCTACATCGTGCGTTGTTGGCTCGGTTTCTTCTCTTTTTGCAGAGGTTTGGCTACAGTTGTTAGCTTGGGAACAAGGGGTAGGGAGACGAAACTGGATCGGAAGGGATGTGAATCCTTATCCAGATAACTCGAAAAAAGAGAGGAAAAAATAACGGAAGAATTTTCCGCGAAGCTAAACGTAAATATGGGTGAACGATAAAAGTCGTTTGTCGGTTGAGAAATTGAGAGCTAATTGATAATATTGAAAGTGTCTCATTATTTCAATAATGTGTTGATTATTTCAATAATTTGTTGATTATTTCAAAATTGTTTAATTCTCGGTTAAAAAACTCGAAGTAGTAAGAACTTTTGTGTTTCCTATTAACCCCGTGAGTTATGGTTTTATTTAAGGAACATATTTGAAGCTTCGATTATGGATTTATTGGATTGATACTCGTAGATTTGAAACTTTGGCTGCGAAAATACCTGGAGCCGAGAATTCTCGAATTCTCGTCGAATTCCGCAGCCCATTCAACAACAACAAATACGATAAAAACAATTTGATGATTCCAACCTCCAAATGCACCGTTCACTCCGTAACTCCGTAATATCTTGTCGATTTCGGAATCTATAGTCAAGAAATCAAGCATGATTTTTTAAACATAAGCACAATGCACATGAAGTTCCCCTTAAGCGCATTTTTGAAACAAACAGTAAATGTGACCCTTTTGCTTTGATGAATTCTCCATCCTCGAAAATGTTCAGTTATGCTAGGTTTTTTGACGAAAACTGCCGGAATCAACAATACAGCGTGTTCAAAAAGTCCGTCCCCCCCTATCTAACTTTTGAACGGCTGCAGATAAAAAAACGAAACTCGGGGGATGTTTATAACTTAATGGGAACTACTTTTCGGCGTATCCAAAATTTCCGGGGGGCGCTCCTAAGGGGGGGTTTCGCCCCCTAACTCAAAATTTTCAAATGGCAACCCCTATCTTGTGATACCTCGTTTTAAAGGGCAGAAAATTCTAAGACTTTTGGCGCAAACCGGAGGTCGATATCGTTTTTCGTCATCGATATATCGATAGTCAAAGTTCGATTTCGACCCATTTTCAAAAAAATCGGAACTACCATTTGAAATGTCGGAATTTAGAAAAATAGGTGCCAAAAATACTCTAAAAATCAAGTACTTTCCAGAAAAAAATACGGTTTTGACATTAATCTAGTCTTAAAGCCCCCCAAAATTATTTAAAAAAATGACCCCTCAGGGGGCTATCTCAAAAATTCCGAGGCACGACTCCTATCGAGTGATACATCGCTTGAAAGAACACACAAAATTGAGCATTTTGGCACAAACCGCAGGTCGATATCGTTTTTGGTTTTCGATAAATCGATATTTGACGACGGGTAAAAATCCAACTTTGTCATTCGATATATCGAAAACCAAAAACGATATCGACCTGCGGTTTGTGCCAAAATGCTCAGTTTTGTGTGTTCTTTCAAGCGATGTATCACTCGATAGGAGTCGTGCCTCGGAATTTTTGAGATAGCCCCCCTGAGGGGTCATTTTTTTAAATAATTTTGGGGAGCTTTAAGACTAGATTAATGTCAAAACCGTATTTTTTTCTGGAAAGTACTTGATTTTTAGAGTATTTTTGGCACCTATTTTTCTAAATTCCGACATTTCAAATGGGAGTTCTGATTTTTTGAAAATGGGTCGAAATCGAACTTTAACTATCGATATATCGATGACGAAAAACGATATCGACCTCCGGTTTGCGCCAAAAGTCTTAGAATTTAATGCCCTTTAAAACGAGGTATCACAAGATAGGGGTTGCCATTTGAAAATTTTGAGTTAGGGGGCGAAACCCCCCCTTAGGAGCGCCCCCCGGAAATTTTGGATACGCCGAAAAGTAGTTCCCATTAAGTTATAAACATCCCCCGAGTTTCGTTTTTTTATCTGCAGCCGTTCAAAAGTTAGATAGGGGGGGACGGACTTTTTGAACACGCTGTATATGACCGATTAAACTTTGTATTTCGAGGCTGGAATCACCAAATTGTTATTATTGTATGGCCTGTCGGATTCGGTTCATTTCCACACTGGAAAAAAAAAGATTACCGGAAGTATGACGATATGTAATCCTATGTAAGGGATAGTGCAATGGGTCTGTTGCAAACTTTTGCTTCAGCGCTATAGAGTGTTCAGTCCAGTTTCATGTAAAATCGCGTGAACAGTCCATTGGTGGCATCAGAAAGTCATAAAATGTAGTATAAAACTCACGAGAGACGTTTAATGAAATCCAAGTTGGCAGTAAAATATTGAGCAACCTGTATCCATACACCACGAACATCCAAAGCTTGCCAACCTCACAATCACACTCAATCACAACGTAAATAAACACACATAACCTATGAAGCTGTGAGGTTGTCAACGTTGGCAATCCTTGGATGTTAAAGGTGCATGCATACACATTGCTCGATATTTTACAGCCATATTGGATTTCATTAAACGTCTCTTGTGAGTTTATTATCGCATTTCATGACTTTCTGATGCCACCAATGGACTTTTCGGGCGATTTCACCTACGATGCGACACTCTTTATCGTTAAAGCAAAAGTTTGCAACGGACCTATTACCAGAATTCTAGTGTTTGTACCACAGCTCTTGAAACTTTTTAGAAAATTCTGGGTCTTTGACCATATTCTGGTATTAACACCAGAATTGTCTAGTCAAAATACTGGACTTTCTGTGGTTCACATATTGTTTTGCTTCTGGTGATATTACTAGAATCTGCAATATTATGACTATCGCTTTTTTTTCATCGGCGCACGGACACGATAAATTTTTCGTAAACCATCAAAATTTCTTAAATATAATGGGGCTGTTGCAAACTTTTGCTATGGGGGATTGAAGAGTTGATTCTTGCACAAAAATCTGTAAAAATGACGATGAGTACAATAAAAAATTACGAGATTCACTTTCAAAATTGGGCTGAAAAATCCAATTTTCTCAATTTAATTTTTTTTTTTTTTTTTTTTTTTTTTTTTTTTTTTTTTTTTTACTTATTTTGTAGCCTGAAAGTTCCCGAACACGACCATATATTTAAAAAAATATAAATAACAAAATTATATGTATTTGGTTTGGTTTTGGTTTTTGTTTTTCAATTTTTCGAAGTGTTGCAATTTTCCAATATTTTTAGACGCAAAAGTTTGAACTACTTTTTTTCTAAGATAGCTAGAGACCTCTGGTTTTTTTTTAAAAGAAAGGTAAGCCTCAGACCTATTTTTTCAAAGAAGCTTTTTTTAAAATATTGCCTCGTTGTATTTCCACAGTTCATTGAGTGTCAAAGAAATTTTCAAATTTTGGTTACTGAAAGTAAAACAAAACATTCAGTGCTAAATTTCAAAATACTGAAATTCCCTTCTTACAGAATTTAGAGGGCATCCTAACCTTCCAAATGAGACAAAGATCAAGTGATTTGATTGATTAGACCCAGAGGAGTTCAAAATTTAGTAAATGTCTAATAATCCTGTTTTAAGGGGCAGGTATGCAACCACCCTCACCAAAATTTGTTTGGGAAAGATTGAAAGTAAGATCAACCTTTGGGCGAAATTTCAGACTGCTAAAAGCTTTAGGGAAGAAAATAGCTTTTTCAGTGGGGTACCCCCTTAATGGCGGAGAAACGCAGGTATCATGGGAGATTCCCATCTAAATTGAGACATATCTCTGCGTTTTCGTAGAGGAACAGACATAATAGACAGGGATCTACATTCTACAATGATACCTGCGTTGAACCGCCATTACGATCTTGCTGTTACAGCAGTTACGTGAGTTTATTACACAATTTTAGACTTTCTCAGTGTGATTTTCGTGATTTCCGCTGGTCAATTAGATCAGACTGGACTATTCATTTGCTTAAAACAAAAGTTTGCAAGAGCTGCATTTAGTATAAATTTCAAGTTTTGCTACTATGGGCATTGGGCAACCCTGCGCGTCTGTTGAATCGTCTTTTGCCGCGCATGCGCAGACAACCGCGACGTCACGTCAGCCTAGGATTTCGTGCGGAATCAATGTTCCTCGGGAGGCATCTCCTTACTCTTTCACTTCTCACTTCGCCTCAGTTCGTTCTCAGCTCTGCGTTCCCGTATCTCACTTCGCGAGTCGCGAGAAGCGGAGGAGCATAGCGACGGCGTGGCAGCGGCGGGCGGACTTTTCAATTTCCCTCGGAGCAACGTCGAAGAGAACAGGAAGGGGGGGGGGGGGGGGCGGCGGAACCGACAGAGGGATCGAGCGCAGCGCTCTCTAGACCCGAACTTTCACAGTTTATCTTGAATAATGCTAATCGTAAAAGCTCTTATTTTTTGCCCCCTCCCCCCACCAACGCCCCCTTTCCACCCCCGCTGCTTCTCTGCGCCCTTTAACATTCCTCCATCATCGCTACTGAACCCCCTCTTTCTTCCTCACCCCCCAACCACCATTAATGCTGCTACCACATCCCCCCTTAAATCCCCTTTTCCTCTCACTGCCATGCCACCACTACCTACCGCCGCACACTAGTCCGAAAAATGAATTTTTCTGGACATGAAAAGTTTCCGTTTTCGGCTTCAGAAACGTTTTAAAGTCGCTACTTTCAGTCTAAAAATGTCATTTTTCTCATTTTTAAGTTATGAAATCGTTTGATAAACTCAGTTTTTAATTATGATGCCATTGATTTGCTCATGATCTTAATTTTTGGTCCAGGAATAAAATGTCCGGGAGATTCCGTATTTTGTCCCGTTGAGCGCCGCGCCGTCAAAATCGTGAGTCAGTTCACGCATATGATTTACGACACGCGCTCGGAACGGAATCACGGTCGCCCGCGCCGGATACTGTAGCGTTGAAAAGGGAAAAGGAAAGCTGAAGGAAAGGGAAAGGGAAAAGGGAGGAATTGAATCGGCCTACTTTTACTTGACTAAATGAGCACTGGCGGAAAGGAATTTATACCCCCCCCCCCCCTCTTCCACCCACAAGGTAATCAGGTTTGATCGGATGTACGGTACGAGTGGGGGGGGGGGGGGGTGTGGGTAGAAAAATCCAACTACTTTACATTTAAATTAAATCGGTATTCGGCGAATTTCCTTCGTATTTAAGAAGAAAAAAAAGAAATACGGGGTAAGGTAACTGGACTTGAGAATGATGAGTGGCGGTGTTTGTGGTCGTTTCTTCCGCTGCACAATGGAGCAGGTGCAGGGTGTGTCTGAATTTCGGTGTTTTTGTAAGAGAAAAGAAAAGAAAAAAAGGGGGAAAAAAAGACTTTGTTTATAGGCTGTCCCAAGGATGACTGGATTTGACAACTGTAGGTTTAGTTGAAAAAATCAGCTTCTTTTTGCACCCAAGGTAGATGGAGAACAGATATGGACAACACTCTGAGGTTGGCTCTGATTGGTTGTGAAAAAAGCGACTCCGCCGCCTTTTTTTTTTTTTTTTTTTTTTTTTTTTTTTTTTTTTTGACCGCGGGATTCAAATTTAGAATTCAAATCGTGAAAAGGAAAATGAAAAACGTAATTGACGACGTTAATCCATTCTATAGTCACAACATTAAAATTTAAAGATAAAAATTACATTGCATTGTTCAAATAAATAAAGTATTGCTTCAGATAAACTTCCCCTTCAAACCTAGCCTCAAACCACAATGCAAGATACACGGAGTAAGCAGGAGACAAGATGGCAGCGAAGTCGCTTTTTCCCAGGTGGCCACGCCCCCTAAGTCGAGTGTTGTCCATACCTGTTCTCCATATACCTTGTATTGCACCCAAAGAGTAAACAAGAGTCGCAATTGAATGGAAGGCCTGCGTGGTCAACGCAGATAAGGGATCGGAACGCGGGCCGGCCTCTGATTGGCTGTTGAGCGTGGTTCAAAAATGTCTTAGGGTATAGGGAAATTCACGGGGTTTTCGTTCCGGTACGTTTATCTCGAAACCTGTGGAAACTCGTCTCTACATAATTTATGCGCGTCGATTCAGCAGAATTTTCCGAACAAATTGATAGGTCATAAGTGCCACTTAATTGCAAATTCGAAAAGACTGTTCGAGTATAAAAGTACGCACAATAGTGAGTTACTCAAACACTACTCGAACACACGCCAAGCATGTAAACACACTATTGTGCGTACTTTTCAACTGAAACAGTCTTTTCGAATTTGCAATAAAGTGGCACTTATGACCTATCAATTTGTTTGGAAAATTCTGGTGAATCGACTTGCATAAAATTGTTTGGAGACGATTTTGCACAGGTTTCGAGATAATCGTCCCGGAACGAAAACCCCGTGTTAATGTCCCTATACCCTAAAACATTTTTGCTCCACGCGTTGCAGCCAATCAGAGGCCAGCCTGCGTTCCGATCCCTTATCTACGTTGACCACGCAGGCCTTCCATTCAATTGCGACTCTTGTTTATTCTTTGTGGCGAGGCGTGTGATTTGACAACGTTCCTGTTTGCCCATTTAAACACATTAGAAAGGTCGAAATGCCTGGTCATCGCCGATGACTGAAGCTTTCGACCTTTCTGATGAATTTAAATGGAGAAACTACATTGTTGCCAAATTTCACGCCTCGCCACTGATAAGACAGTGATAGTGCGACAAACAACTATTTAATCGCGGGTTGATGAAAAACACGAACCTGTAGTTAATTTCGTTTAAAATCCGATCAACTGAAATAAGTGGAGAGATAGAATCAAGAATGATAAACATAGAAAGCTATAGCTGAGATTTAGAAGAAAATTTGTCTTTCATCGCAACTGCTCTTGGTTCGTTATGACAGCGATTTATTACCTGACGACTACACAAATTACAGCCGCGAGAACATAAATCACTTGAACGAAAGTATATTGAAAGTTGGAGCCTCGTTTTTGATAAACGTCTCACTCTAATGTTGAAGCAGCGTTCGCTTTTAGGTGAATAGTGGCTATGATGTTGATACGGTAAAAATGTTTACTTCACTATCAACTATGTCTATTGCTGAATGAGTGTACGTCAGTATACATCTGAGGGAAAATTCAAATTTTTCATAATTTTGAGTGATTCAGCTTTCATGGGCTTATTAATTTGCGGTTTGGTGTTGAATTGTTTTTCTGTTTATCGAAGTGGAATTCAAATTAAATGTGATACAAAGTATCGAAGTGAAATTCGAAATGAATTTGATACGGAGGTAAACTTTGGATTTAGCGAGCAGCAAGCTGAAAAACAGCACTAAAGCAAAATTTCATTGTCATTGGTTCAAAACTTAAGATACATGGAGGGGTTATAGAAATGTGGTGTGTGGTGAAATGTTGTGAGATCGTCAGCATAGCCGTTCACTTAGTCGGCACGTGCGGATCAAAGACAAACAGAGACCTAGCGGAAAGCTTGCACGACGGGTGTCCACTTTTCCGGTTCTATTTTGATTATTACGCCTTAACCCTTTCCAGCACGCATTTTGGAATTTGACTTTTTTTGAGATTTTTTCGAGACCGTTCAAAAGAGGACAATTTTCCAAGACTTTTGATGGGTCACACATGTTTTTGCAAAATGTCCATTTAAACTCCATTGAAACCCATGTTACAGAAAATGTTACATGTGTACCACCTAGCTGGAAAGGATTAACGACATAGTGTAAAACCAGGATTCCTCAGTATGAAAAACCTCTTTCTCTCCTCTCTGCGATTATTCAAGTATCTTGACCCGCTGATTTAAAATTCGGCCATAGCTTTTACTCAAAACTCATACGGTTTAAGAAATTTCGAAGTTTTCGCGAAGAAGACGAAAATTGGGATTTACGTAAAGTCTAGGCCAATTTACTGAAAACAGTGATAGCATTCTAGAAATCAGCGTCTCAAATTACGTTGGTGAGCGATGCTGAAGTGAAATTACAGGCAGCATTTTATGCTAAAAATTAGTAAAATTAAACACTGATGAACGGTGAATGTCTCGGACACATTATGTCGTTTTGGATACTTACATGGCTTCATAAAAGAGCAACGTAGGTATCATGGAAAATTCCTACCTATTTTGAGGCAAATTCCCGTGTTTCCGTAGAAAAATTAGAAATTAGATAGGAATCTCCCATGATATCTGCGTAGTTCCGCCATTACAATATTGCCGTCACAGCTGTTCTCTGACAATGAGTCTATTAGGTACTGAATTTTAGACTTTTCAAGTGCGATTTTCATGATGTTTGCTGGTTTTTCACATCAGATTTTACTATTCATTTGTTTAAAACAAAAGTTTGCAAGCCCCTCATTAGTTGACATTTTGACTTCAAAACTAAATTTCAAGTAAGTTTCGGATGGAGCAATTTTCTCCACTCAACAGTTGGTGACTGTTGGCTGTTGTATTAAGCTCCCGGCCAAAAATAAACCGATTTCATTTGCCGCAATTTTATGAAACAAATAAGAACATAGCATGCGAGATGTGAGGGGTCTCTATTTTGTCTCTGGTTGCGGCTCGACCAATCCAGAGCTACCGTTTTGCATATAGTTAGTTACATCTTTCAACTCACCGATGACTCCACCGGTCGAGAAAATATTACACAATTCAGTTCAGTGTAGGACTGTAATGCACGAAAATGCTCGCATCTGCAATCTTTCTTTCGATCGGTGGAGGCGTCGATGAC
Source organism: Trialeurodes vaporariorum (assembly GCA_011764245.1). Lineage (NCBI taxonomy): Eukaryota > Metazoa > Arthropoda > Insecta > Hemiptera > Aleyrodidae > Trialeurodes > Trialeurodes vaporariorum. The sequence continues at coordinate 67,062,939 of VMOF01000024.1, read as the reverse complement.
TTTTAAAAACTTGCTGATAATTTAATAATTTAACGGCGACTGCACCGATTGCTGAAAGACCATAGATCAGTACCGCACCGAGAGTTTCTTCATCTCTCTCTTTTCTCCATTAAAAAAAATATGTTAGACAAGGATGGACAAGGGGATAAAACCCCCTCCTTCTGTCCTTTTCCTACTGATACATTCAAATGGGAAATGAGAGAGATGGAAGAGATCCTGGTTGCGCTAGTGCCATAGATTAAAGTATATTCGTGCAGTTGAGTCATACACAGAACTGGACTGTGATATATTTTCTCAACCGAGGGAACCATCGATGAATTGAAAAAATGTCATTAATTATACAGCTCTTGACCAATCGTTCGTTTCCCCAATGATGGGCCTCATGCAAACTTATGCCGTGAGCAAATCAATAGTCCGATCTGATGTAATGACCAGCAAAAATTCCGAAAAGCACAATAAGAAAGTCTAAAATTCTGTAATTAACTCACATAAACCGCTTTAACGACAAGATCGTAATAGCGGTTCAACACATGTTTAATTTGACGCTTTCTCTACGGAAACACAGAGATTTGTCTCAATTTAAATAGGAATCTTCCATGATACCTGCATCTCTCCGCCACGCATTAAGCCCAATTTTGAGACTGACTCTTTTGATTTTTTAGTGTACTAATCGTCATTTTTATAAGTTTTTATGCAAGAATCAACTCTTCAATTTCCTGTAGTAAAAGTTGGCAAGAGCCCCATTAAATGTTCAGCCTATGAGAGACAAAAACCGAAATCAGAAGGATTAACGGATTTCGTTCAAAATGCAACCGGGAAATACAATGTCGATAAACCCAGCAGCACAAAGGCGTCGATGTACTGCACGAAAAGGGATTCGTGCAAACTTTCGGGTAGTAAAAAGCTTAATGGCCTCGCGGAGGAAAGCTGTTTATCGCACCTATATAACGCAACGCGCAACGAATGGGAGAGTACCCTACATAAATCTCGGGTCATATCCTAGAGCAAAAACAAACAGTTCCATAGAAAATGGCCTTGAAATTTAAAACCGCGAATAACTATCGCGAAAGTCGAGTTGACTGCGGTTTTTGAACTGAGCCTTGAACTCTTGGGCAATTAAACTTAACAGAAGGTTGGAGGATCGAGCGCTTTGAAGCTTCAGGGTCGGTGACCGTTTTCTGACTCCACCGCGAGAATTGACCGAAGAAATTGCGGTTTTCCATCCCCCACGAGTATAATTCAAACACTGCGAATTTCTGCTGTGAGCCTATTGATGTGGTAAACCTTGGTTTCCTCGACTTATTGTTACGGATAGTTGCGCCTTAGGAGTCGTCTCTGGTGATTTGGAGAGGTTGTAAACTTTCTCATTACCTAGATTAAGAATCGAAAGAGCTTTTCGCCCCCATCAGTCACCGAATAAAGTCATAGTATCAACATCAAAATAGGACTAGAGATGGACGCAGTGAAGGATTTTGGATTAATGTATCTACACTTAAAGTTTGCAGGTAATCAATTTTATTATTCCTATACTAAATAGCATGGGGCATGGGACTCTTGCAAATGTTTGCTACAGGGGACTGAAGAGTTGATTCTGGTATAAAAACCAGTAAAAATGACGATGAGTACACTGAAAAATCACAAAATTCACTCTCAAAATCGGGTTTAGTGGAGGAGCTACGCAGGTGTCATGGGAGATTCCTATCTAATTTGATTCATATCTCTGTGTTTCCGTAGAGAAAGTGACATAATAGACAGGAATCTCCCAAGATACCTGCGTGGAACCGCCATTACGATTTTGCCACTGTATCAGTTTTGCGAGTTTACTACTGAATTTTAGACTTTTTTTAGGGTGATTTTAGGCTCATCAGATTAGATTGTTCATATCAGAGATTACTAAGCCTAAGAGATATGGCACTTCCTATCTCCGCCGTGTTAAAAAACCGTTGGCCGAGCTCCGTAAAAAACGCCTGCAGAATGGCCGTGATACAACGTGCAGTACGCTGGTGACCGTAAACATTGTTGTTATTCATGTTGTTGGAAATGAGGTTAGATTCTCCGTCGCATACAAGTGTTTGTCATTTAATGGCCGATGGGATGACTAAAGTGACTTAGAATTTCAGATTCACGTTCAAAATAAACTCAGAGCTCATTAAACTTCCCAAACACTTTATTAATCTTATTAATTTTGTTAGTGGCGTTGCTGTCAAACCTCATTTCAAACAACAACAGTAGTAACAATGTTTACGGTCACCAGCGTACGCCACATTGCATACTTCGTAGGAGTCGAACAACACTTTAGAATCGTTATGCCATATCTCTTAGGCTTAGTAATCTCTGGTTCATATGCTCACAGCAACAATTTACAAGAGCCCTAGTATTAAAATATCCGAAAATTTGTGAAAGTCAGTGACGTAGACTCCGCCGCACCAGTTACAAAAATATCACAGGTAAGAGTATTTTCGTGCATGACCGCCAGACACTCGACTGAACAGTGCGTGATCTTTCTCTCAACCGGTGGAGTAATCAGCGAATTAAAAAATGTCCTTACATATACGAAAATCGACAGCTCTGAGCTAAAGGGCAAAAGTTGTATGAAATGATGGCGCGTAAAAACGATTAGGAGGTAACGCAATATTATTAGAGAAGTGCACCTGTGACGGAAGCCGCGAGACGGACTTTCTAGTCCCTGCTTCAAACGCGTGCAAATCTCATTAATGTTTCAAAATGCTTTGTTCCCCCGCGTTTCAAACTTCATTCGAAGCGTGATTACTTGTGAGGGCTCTAGGTTATACATTGATGATTTATAGGTCAAGCACTAGGTCGATGGCAGCAGCGACCAACTTATGAATGCACAACAGGGGAAACAGTTTGCAACCACTGGCGAATCCAAGAAATTCTCTCTCTCTCTCTCTCTCTCTCTCTCTCTCTCTCTCTCTCTCTCTCCCTCTCTCTCCCCCCTCTTTCTTCCCCCCCTCTCTCTCTCTTTCTGGCCATTTAGGTAACAGCATGAGTTCGAAAAGGATAAGAGAGGAGGAGAAAATCACGTGACTGCCTCGACAATCTGTTCTTTTCTATCACACTCGTTCTAATGAAAGATGAGAGAGATGATGAAAGGCTGAGCTGTCGTTTCGCGCAAAGTTAGTGACATTTTTCAATTCTTCGATGATTCCACCGGTTGAGAAAAGATTACACAGTTCAGTTCAGTGTATGACTGTACTGCTCAAAAATAGTACAATCTTTTATCAATCAGCGTAATCGATGTTTAGCTATTAAAATGATATAGAGAGTTTTTTTTAAGTCATCGATCGATAACTCGCCACAGGTGAAGAAAATATTACAGCTGCGTGAGTATTTTCGTGCATGCCTTACTGCAATACACTGAACTGAACTTTGCAAATCTTTTCTAAACCGGTGTGATTATCGGTGCGGTGAATTGAAAAATGTCACTGATTATTATACGCAAAACGACAGCTCTGATGAACGGGTTCCTGGCAGTAGCGGCCCGTGAGATTTGGCAACCATGCATTTTTCCCCACTTAAACTTAGGTAAAAAATCGATTCAAGCGGAGGCTGGCAGCCTCCTCGAGTTTCGACTGTTTCCCATGTATTTAAATAGGATAAAAACACTGTTGCCAAATCGCACGAGCCGCCACTGGTTCCTAGACTCACCAGTGTTTGCAGATGCATCCGTGCTGCTTCGCAGCGGCACTAACACCAACTGAGGTGGTTTCTTTCAGAAGAGGGGACCATCAAATGTGAAGCCAGATCTTTCCCAAAAAAAAAAAAAAAAAAAAAAAAAACCGTTACGTTTCGATTTAAATTTCTTCAAAAGAGCACGTCTGATGTATAGTCGAGTCATTCTAGCTCTGAAGTGAGAACAAATTGGAACAAAAGGTTTCTATACATCAAAAAACGCAGAAAAATCAGGAGAATGCGACTAGCCTAAGTTCGTCAAAATCGCCCCTGTCCTTCACCCCCAAAACCCGGAAATGTCCCGGAAATGCTCGGAATTTTCCAAAAATCTTCATGTAGCGCCTGAACTAGGGGTTTTTTAGGCCAAAATGTACTCGATTTAAATTTTGTAGAGCGTAAAATTTTACATTAGAATCGTGAATTACTTTTTGAAAAAAAAATTCTGAATTTTCGGGAAAACGCCTTAAATAAAAACTTCGATTTTCGGGTTTCGGAAGAAAAACACGAAACCGCTGAAAAACTTGTTTTTTTCGCTGTTACTATCTATTTAACCGAAAAAATGGACAGAAGTAAGTTTGTAGAGCACAAAATTTTACATCAGATGCGTAACTTAGATTTAAAAAAAATTAGCGTAGGTTTTTAAAAATTTGCCCCAAAACGAAAATGTCGAATTTCAGGGTTTTCAAAAATATTCAGCGATAAAATCTTGAAAACTTGTTCGAACCTCATTAGCGCCGTTGGCTTACGTGAGTTTGAAAAACGGATGGAAAAATAAATTTTTCCTCTAAAAGTTTCCCTTAGAACCCCCCCCCCGCCCCGCCCACTCCCATTCAAGTGATTTCGAGGAGTTCGAGACGTTCGAGTATAAGTTTCAAAAATACGAAGATTGAAAATATTCACAAAATCGTGTGGTGAAGATAAGTTGATCAAAGCAATACCAACAATTAAAAAAGATTATACATGCGTAGTTTTTTATCTGGTGATATTAACGATAAAATAGTCCCAGTTTTATGCTCTCTGACTGTTTCTGTATGTGCCCTCATCCACTGTGAATATTATCTGAAGTCTAGCCAGTTACAAGTTAGCTTCTTTATTGTTGTCTTTGATGCACTTGCTAGCGTCAATTTTTGATGTATTTTTCTGATCCATCGTTGCTGCTGATGCTTCTATTTTAGTTCTCGCTTCTTATTTAGGGGTAGTAGTTGTTTAATTTTTTTGTTTATTTTTTTATTTTATTTTTTTTGTTTTTTTGTTTTTTTTTTGTTTTTTGTTTTTTTGCTTCTTTTTTTCGTTGCTGTCGTCTTCATTACCCTTCACTTTCGCTATCTGAATCCTGTTGATTTGAAAAGTGAACATGACGATTGCTGCACGATGTACCTTGACACTGCTTGCAAGCAAACGTGCATGTCACTCCAAACTTCTTACAAGAACATTTTTGGTTGAGGCATCCATCTTCTTTGCAGTTACACCGTATCATTTTTAATAAGTTTTGCGGGGCAGGGGGCTGGTCACTCATTACAGGAATTAACCGAGAGCCAGAATCGTCTTTTTTCCAACCCCACGATTCGGGTTCAAACGAGAATCCCTTCCAAAGCATTATTTGTAAAAATACTCTGTAAAAATGAAATTTGGCTGATACGAGAGTAGGGGGCAATACTTCGGGTTGAACACCGGACACACTTGACGCTGATTTTTGATAGAAAAATTTGAACCGCAACGAGTCCAGTTTGTCATCTTCTTTACCTTTATAAAGTCGAACAAGTATTTTTTCCCCTGCTCTTGTGATGTCATCTTTGGAACTTAAAGTGGAATTGAAGACAGCTGCATCATTCATTACTGACTTGTCTTGCATTAAAAGCGTCAGCATTTTACCTAATGTGCACGCCATAAACATGAGATGTGGTGTCGCAACCTAAAAACGCGTGTGAAAATAAGATATTTTTACATAAATCATTTCCTAAATTTGCTTTTATTTCGTTGATGTTGAAAGTGCCGGATTTATTTTCGGGATGAATTCTTTCACCGCTAATAAAAACATTTTTATGAATAGATCCGTCATAATGAAATAGCGCGAAAGCCAATAAGTCCGTATCCTTTCCGATAATCACGGTTTCACGGTGTTGCGCGAGTGCAAGAGCTTCACTAACAATAAATAAATCAGCATCATCTTCGGCGTGAATGATTTTACATCCTTTTATTTCCAAGTGATTGGCTAAACGCATTTATAAATTTTTGTTTGTTTTTTTTTTCATTGGACAAAAATACGTTTTTGGCCAGTACAAGTGTCATCTCATCTTTAAAATCAATCGTTGGAGCATTTTCCCCCTTAGATCTTTTTTGGTGGGTCATATCTTTCGTCGTCAATTTTTCAGAATAAAAACAACAGTCGCCTTGCCGTAGTATTTGCCGTAGAATAGCTTTGCTATTCGCCTGCATTCGACCCAATGTGTCATCTATGTGCTTTTTCCCTAAAACATTCCCTGTGTTTCTAAATCTCATAGAGATTACAGACGGTGAATGAAATGATTTCAGAGGACGCCTTAGATTTTGACATAGGTAGGCAACCTACAGTGCTCACATTAATTGATTAGTATTGCAGGTAGCCTACCTGAGCCAAAATCTAAGGTGTCGACTGATCTTATGTTATTCGACAGTCGTACAAATCCTGAGCGTTCACAAGATTCCGGGAACAATTTCAATTGGTAGCCTTGATTCGTAGGTATAATATGGTCTCAACAACTAATTTTTCACTCGACGGGTGGCCGGGGGGGGTGCTAAGGGAAACTTTTAGAGGAAAAATTTATTTTTCTAGAACTAAAATAGAAGCATCAGCAGCAACGATGGATCAGAAAAATACATCAAAAATTGACGCTAGCAAGTGCATCAAAGACAACAATAAAGAAGCTAACTTCTAACTGGCTAGACTTCAGATAATATTCACAGTGGATGAGGGCACATACAGAAACAGTCAGAGAGCATAAAACTGGGACTATTTTATCGTTAATATCACCAGATAAAAAACTACGCAAGTATAATCTTTTTTAATTGTTGGTATTGCTTTGATCAACTTATCTTCACCACACGATTTTGTGAATATTTTCAATCTTCGTATTTTTGAAACTTATACTCGAACGTCTCGAACTCCTCGAAATCACTTGAATGGGAGTGGGCGGGGGGGGGGGGGGTTCTAAGGGAAACTTTTAGAGGAAAAATTTATTTTTCCATCCGTTTTTCAAACTCACGTAAGCCAACGGCGCTAATGAGGTTCGAACAAGTTTTCAAGATTTTATCGCTGAATATTTTTGAAAACCCTGAAATTCGACATTTTCGTTTTGGGGCAATTTTCAAAAACCTACGCTAATTTTTTTGAAATCTAAGTTACGCATCTGATGTAAAATTTTGTGCTCTACAAACTTACTTCTGTCCATTTTTTCGGTTAAATAGATAGTAACAGCGAAAAAAACAAGTTTTTCAGCGGTTTCGTGTTTTTCTTCCGAAACCCGAAAATCGAAGTTTTTATTTGAGGCGTTTTCCCGAAAATTCAGAATTTTTTTTTCAAAAAGTAATTCACGATTCTAATGTAAAATTTTACGCTCTACAAATTAAGTCGAGTACATTTTTGGGCCCAAAAACCCCTAGTTCAGGCGCTACATGAAGATTTTTTGGGAAAAATTTCCCAGCATTTCCGGGACATTTCCGGGTTTTTGGGGGTGAAGGACAAGGGCGATTTTGACGAACTTAGGCTAGTCGCATTCTCCTGATTTTTCTGCGTTTTTTGATGTATAGAAACCTTTTGTTCCAATTTGTTCTCACTTACCCCCTATTTTCGCGTAGAATGACTCGACTAGTATCATACAACCCCCCTTTGGCAATCGCTTCAATTTTATTGTCGGCGTAACAGCAATGGGTCTCAGTGGCGGCTCGTGCGATTTGGCAACAGTGTTTTTATCCCATTTAAATACATGGAAAACAATCGAAACTCGAGGAGGCTGCCAGCCTCCGCTTGAATCGATTTTTTACCTAAGTTTAAGTGGGAAAAATGCATGGTTGCCAAATCTCACGGGCCGCTACTGATGGGTCTGTTGCATACTTTTGATACAGCGTTGAGAAGGGTTGATTCTGGCGTAGTAGCTTGAAAATCACATTGATAGCATCAAACAGTCTCAAATTTCACTCACAGACTCACAAAAGGCGTTTCAAGGAATGCCTAAGATGGCGGTCGAACGGGCAACTGCATGCATGCACCACGAGCAGCAAAGATGGCCGACAAAGGAATTCGACAAAGTCAGCACTTCCCCGGCACGGGCGTTTCCTTTTCAGAATTCGGGCAAATAGACACGAAACGCGTAATATTAACCATAGTAATCATGAGCAATGACGAGGAATTAAAACTTACCGGAAAAAAAACATATAGAATGACACAAAATGTAGAGACTGTGAGCAATAGTGAGCATGGACGAAGATAGTTAAATCTTCGTCCATGTGCTGTGAGGAAGTGAGTCGTTTGTTTACATTCTAATTTAACCAGCAATATAAATTGTCGACTGTCGAAATCTGCTCACAAACTCAAAAGAATCCTCTAACAAAATTCAAGGATGGTGGTCCAATGAGCGCGTCGTAATGGGGGGGGGGAGGGGTGATCCCCTATCTAATGGGTCTGTTGCACACTTTGGCTACAGCGTTTTAAAGTATCAATTCCTATGTAAAAAGCCGAGAAAATGACAATGGCAGCATCAGAAAACACTAAAATTCAGTACTAAGCTCACAAATTGCGAAAAACACTAGACACTATTCACCCCTGTATCTTTTCCACCACGTGCACGATATTTCGCGAAATTAGCGCGGCATATTCAAATAATCACGGACGACTGTCATCACAGCTGACTTCATAAACAAATAAACAGTAAACACTGTCGGCGTCTGCTCGAATTCTTACGTTTCAATATCTTCAATTCCTCACAAAAGGTGGTGAAAGGTACGGGAACCGCTATTTGTGTCGAAAACTTATCAAAATGAAACAGCACACAGGAGTCCCAAGGATGATTCCAACTTTGATCATCATGCTTGGAACTCCTGTGTGTTATTGTTTCTTTTTGATAAGAATTCGACACAAATATCGGTTTCCGTACCTTTCACAACCTTTTGTGAGGGATTGAGGACATTGAAACGTAAGAATTGGAACAGACGCCGACAGTGTTTACTGTTTATTTGTTTATGAAATCAGCTGTGATGACAGTCGGCCGTGATTATTTGAATGTGCCGCGCTAATTTCGCGAAATATCGTGCACGTGGTGGAAATATGCAGGGGTGAATAGTGTCTAGTGTTTTTCGCAATTTGTGAGTTTATTACTGAATTTGAGTGTTTTCTGATGCTGCCATTGTTATTTTCTCGGCTTTTTACGTAGGAATTGATACTTTAAAACGCTCTAGCCGGAGTGTGCAACAGACCCATTTCCTCAGCATAGAAAGTTGCGACAGTAAGATGGGACTATCCCTTAGTGTCACGCTGTATCGACCGACACCTTTGAATTTTGTTAAACGCATTCACTAAGTTCGTGAATGAATTTCATGACTTTCCGATTAATTCAAAGTTATTTCAATGTCATGTGTCAATGTCATTTTACACCAGCATAAGGCTTCTTCCATAGCTGTGGCAAAAAATTACAACAAACCCATTTCTCGATAAAACGCAGAACCGGTAATTGTTGTAACGCAACGAAGACGAAGATACACATGGGTGGGCGGATATAGTAATTTTTCCATCTCTCTCTCCTCCCATTGTAATGCTTGCGTCAGAAAAGGACGGAGATATAGGCTATGGTCAAGTGATGTCTCCCTCTGTTATCCTTATCTGACTCATGGGTTAAAATGGGAAGAGGGAGAGAGAGAGAGAGAGAGAGAGAGAGAGAGAGAGAGAGAGAGAGAGAGAGAGAGAGAGAAGACAGACAAATCCCTGTATCCGCCCTTGGTTGCGCGTATATTTCACCCCACCCTGTATTCAAGTATTTCATGGCCGGAATAAGAGCCCGTAATGCAAGATTGCCAGATTGACCGGAAAACACAATTTTATTTCCCTCGCCAGTACTTAAATATTCAAACGCACAGGAATATTCTTATACTTACAAGCTGGCAAACACCAGAGTGCTACCCTTGGTTTGAACTTACATTACCGGTAAGTTATTATTAAGTAAATTATTCTTAGGAAAACGAGGCGGCGGGGTACAAGATAGTTATACCAAGAAGACCTCAGCGAATCACTTCATTCAACATTGTGTTACTGAAGCTATTCAAGTACCGAGGACCGACAAATCGCCTTTCTTTACTTGAAATTGATTTACGAAAATCTGGTCTTCGTTACTTGCAGCTTCATTCTTATGATTTTCAACGAATTGGTTTGCAGAGATCTTCTCCAGATAATTAACTAGTGCTGAGAATATTGCTGATACAGGCCGTTTCTCTAAATATAGTTGCCTACACACTTACAAGTAATTCATTGTTGATTTAACGGTAGGATTCTGAAACCACATACACGGCACAAAACGCTGAAAGCTCAAATCATCGTGGGAAGAAAAATTGAAGAAATTTACAACAACTTGTGATTGATTTTTACTCAAACCATAGAATAAAGATTACTTCGTAATAGAAGCGCCACTTCCATAAGGCTCTGTATAAACTCATTTCGTTGACCTTGAAATAAGCCAGCCACCGCGCGATTCAAAATAAGCCAGCCACTTGCAATTCAAAATAAGCCAGCCACCTCGCAATTCAAAATAAGCCAGCCAACCTAAATTCCCTGTGCATGAATATTTAATATACTATACATATATTATATTTAGAATATTTAGTATTTAATATCCCTCATATATCTAATATACAGGGACTCTAAGCTACCAAACGACCGATTTAAAATAAGCCAGCCACGGCGCGATTCAAAATAAGCCAGCCACCGCGCAATTTAAAATAAGCCAGCCACCGTAGAGTCCTTGTTTAAGTGTTTATGAATATGTAATATATTATATTTAATAATTTATTTAATATTTAATATCCCCTGCATATTTATTAATATATACGGGGACTCTAAGCCAGCCACCGCACGACTTCAAATAAGCCAGCCACCGCGAAATTCAAAATAAGCCAATCGCAGCGCTGATGGGTGGTGGATGATGTTGTTGAATGAAAAGGTTACAGAATTTGAAACATCCTTCCAAACATAATCTTTTCGAGACCGTTCAAGGTCAACGAGTTCTGATAGAAGATTTGGCGACAGTGTCACTTCTAGTACGAAGTAATCTTTATTCTATGCTCGAACTAGAGCTATGATAAACTCTACTCAACGAAATATAGAAATATAGAGACTGCTACCTATTGGAAGTGCTATCAAAAAGTGTGAAGATCTGATTCTGGTTTGTTTGCCTCATAATTTTTAATCTTAAATCAAAAATTGTTATTAGTTGATTTGAAATGGATTTAAATTAAAGTACAAGTGTCTTAGAGTGCTTATCAGAACACAGAATCCCAATAAAACTATCTAGCTGAGAAAATTTGGCTTGCACTTGTCATGTGTCAGTTTCTTTACCGAATACCGTGCAAATCCTTCAAGAACAATTATATTGATTTCTGTGTCTAGAGAGCCACTTTAAAACACTTGCACCTTCGTTTGAAACCATTTCCCCCCCCCTTTTTTTCTACTTGGCCGGGGCCTTACCGCCCCTTATGATTTCCAGTGGATTTTTCACAATTTTCTTTTCAAGGTTAAAAAAAAATGAGGAAAACATTCCAAACAAAAAGGGCCCGTGTAAAATGCCCATAAGAAATTTTTATCATGGCTGCCAGCGTTGGGCAAAAATCATCTTTTGAATCATCATGAATAATTAACTAAAAATATTCATATTTTCTCACGTTATTCCTATTCGTACATCGCAGTATTAACCAGAGATGGGCAATAATCAGTTTTTGAATAATCATGAATAATTAACTTAAATTATGCGATACTCACGTTATTCCTATCAGTAAATCAAAGTTTTAACACTACGTGTCATTCATCTTATGACAGATGAATTAATATGCTGGTATAGTCAAATCTTCAATTTACTAATAAGATGAATAACATATGAGAATAATGCGAATATTTTAAGTTAATTATTCATGATCATTCAAAAAATGCGATTTTTGCCCATCACTGATGGTTCTAACACTACCAGTATATTTATCAGTCGTAAGATACCTTTTCCATGCAATAAATAAGTATCCATCTATCTATCTGTCTTTGCCCGACTGAACGCGTATGCTTGAGAACAAGACGAAGATGGTTAATGTCACAGGATGGTAGCTCTCTCTGTTCCATTTCATAACATAAGTTCGAATGAACAGAGGGGGGGGGGGAGAGGGAGAGAGATGAAGATGGAGAGAGAGAGAGAGAGAGGAGGGTTTATGGAAGAGAAGGACCAATTTCCGGATCCGCTTTCCACACACGTTAAGCGTAACTGTCTCGCCCCTCCGATAGCGAACGAGAGTTCACGGAGCTTAAAGATTAATTCATTCGAATATAGACGGTTCGATTGTCTATCTTTAATCACCAAGCACCGGAGCAGAGAGGGCTCCGACGACAAGATGTGACCTGTGACCTCTCTCTCTTTCTCTCTCTCTCTCTGTCCGTTCGAAGACTCCGGAAAAGTTATTTGAAAATCTGCGTATCTCTATATATATTCGTAACTTTAATGATATTGTTAAAAATTGAATTGCGAGATCGCAAAGTCTGTATGGGTGCGGGCAGCTCCAAGAGAGAGAGAGAGAGAGAGAGAGAGAGAGAGAGAGAGAGAGAGAGAGAGAGAGAGAGAGAGAGAGAGAGAGAGATCCATTCTTTGTTGAAGCAATTAACAGAACAAAAGTGACAAAGAGGGATGATGACAGGAAACGGGGGCGGCGGAATACGAGGAGCCGAGAATCTCGACGCGGAAACGTTTGCCCTGAGAGAAAGAGAAGAACACGCGCGGGTGTGTGTGTGAGGAGAGAGAGACGAGTGAGAAAGGGAAGAAGTGAGAGAGAGAGTGAGAGAGAAGAGAGAGAGAGAAAGGGAGAGAGAGAGAGAGAGAGAAAGAGACTGAGGGTGAGAGCGAGAAGATATTGATTCAGCACCTTTGCTCGGGTAACAGAGCACCAAGCACAGAGCAAGCAAAGGGAACAAGGAGCGGATCAAGGTTGCCAAATCCCACAGGTGGCTAATGAATTACGATTGTATCGATGCCAATTCCCATAAAACAGCGTGGGAAAGGGTCGATTCTTGAGGAGTTCAAAAGGAGCTTCCAAATGATCGATACTTTTATAAGTGTTCAAACTAGAGACAATCTATAATAATAACAGAGCACCAAGCACAGAGCAAGCAAAGACAGCAAGGAGCGGATCAACGTTGCCAAATCCCACAGTTGGCTAATGAATTACGATTGTATTGATGCCAATTCCTATACAACAGCGTGGAAAAGGGTCGATTCTTCCATTATGGGATAGCCCTCGTCACTTCACACCTTTATTCCTTCATCACTGAGGTATTTCTTCAGATTCGGTTTATCATTTTTTTTCGCCTATTATTTGTACTTTCATCTTACGAACAGTTTATGTTGAAATTTCGCAGAGACAAGTAGAGACGACACTAAGTACAGCTACAGCAGAGGCACGCTGATTGCTGAATTCCCGCGGATTCAACTAAACAACAGTCAATAACACCCTTCTGATGTCGCATGGTGTTGAATGGTGAGCACCCTCCTCTTCACTTCCCAGTCCATCCCCCCACCCCCGCGGTTACCGAATGTCACCGTTCAACACCTTGCGACATCAGAGGGGTGTTGACTGTTGTTTTGTTGAATCCACGAGCTAGCCTTAAACAAATGTTAGCGATCGTATATCATTCACCGTCGTATGATATTCGATGGATTTGCATTTTATTTTGATGATATTCGATTGTTTCGTTGGTCTCACCGGAGACCGTTGAATTCCAACAATTGGAAATTTCGAATTCACCTCCGGAGGTAGATTCGATTTTCGAATTGTTGCAACCGTTGTCAGAAATCTCATCTTCTATCCTTTTTGACTCCTTTCGCCACGATAATTTCGGAAATGACGAACTTTTCGAATAAAGTTTATTGTACAGACCATGCGTAGAAGTCATTTTCCTATGAGACAAACATAATTTTAGCTTCGAAAACGCTAGTTTTTTTTTTTAAAAAATGGCCCTGTCATTCAGAGCTTATTTAGAGGTTATGTTATTGAATATTATTATCGCAGTTTTCATTTTCACGAGAATATCATTCAGAAGCTCATTCTCGGCTCTCATTGGCTAGCTTTTTCACCGATCAGCAGCATCAGTTAGCAATCATCAATTCTTGAAGTGAATGATATTCGATCGCTAAAATTTGCTTCTTGAATCTGCCCTTAAGCATTTTAGCGGAGTGCTCCGGCTCCATTCGTCTCTGAAATACTGTTTGTGGCGAGTTTCTGACTGAGTTCCTAAATGGGTCTGTTGCAAACTTTTGCTACAATGATAAAGAGTGTTACATCGTATGTAAAATCGCCCGAAAAGTCCATTGGTGGCATCAGAAAGTCATGAAATGCAATAATAAACTCACAAGAGACGTTTAATGAAATCCAAGATGGCGGTAAAATATCGAGCAATCTGTATGCATGCAACTTTAACATCCAAGGATTGCCAACGTTGACAACCTCACAGCTTCAGAGGTTATGTGTTTATTTACGTTGTGATTGGGTGTGATCAATATTGTGAGGTTGGCTATACTTGGATGTTCGTGGTGCATGCATACAAATTGCTCGATATTTTACCGCCATCTTGGATTTCATTAAACGCCTCTTGTGAGTTTATTATCGCATTTTACGACTTTCTGATGCCACCAATGGACTTTTCAGGTGATTTTACATATTATAAAACACTCTTTATCGTTGTAGCAAAAGTTTGCAACAGACCCATTGTTAAATTAATAATTAGATATTTTTGGTGACAAGACGTTACTCATAGTGCTAGCATCACCGGTCGTGGTAGCAGCAACATAGCACCACAAGCACCATGGAAATCATGGTGCTGGCACCATTGGTCAATGGTCATGGTGTCGACCGCAATATAGGTCATGATGCTAGCAACATAGCACCTTGAGTATCATGGAAATCATGGTGATACCACCATGATTTATCCTTGGTGGTCATTGGGCTATGTTGCTAAATTTTTTACCAGGGATGACCCATTCTCCAGGAGACGGATTCAGTTATTTCTTCTAATATTTTGAAAGCAAATATTCAAATAAAAAAATTCAGTTTCAGCTGTTGGAAGAATTTGTCAAACTTAGTTACCTAACAATTGAAATTTTACTTGCTTCTATTTTATATTTACCACGCAAGTGGAGGTTTCAAGAACTCTATTATTTTATATGTATTCTAGGCACGAGTAAAAAACTTTTCTGGAGGAAGTGATCAAAACTTTGCTTGAACTTTCGCTCTTTTTCAAAAAAAAAAAAAAAAAAATATCAAAGCTTGGACTTCTGAACTCCTTGTTTTTTAAATTCCAATATCTCAAAGTGGAGTAATGATATTTTGAAAATGGGTCCATATCGAACTTTGACCATCGATATATCAAAAACGAAAATAGATATCGACCTCTGGTTTGCGCCAAAAGTCTTAGAATTCTATGTTCTTTCAAACGATGCATCACAAGATAGGGGGTGCCGCAGAAGAAAATGAAGTTGACCCCCGCCTCCCCTACCCCTGGGGTGAGAGGTCATCGAAAATAGCCCCCTCAGATGGCGCCTCCGGTATAAATAAGAATGGTCGAAATAGCACCCTTTTATCTGCATTAGAGAAAAAGGCAAGGGGGGAAGTAGTTACTTTTGAATTACCCTATATATGTTATCATTGTATGCAGTAAAACGAGCGGCTGGAGCTTGCCATATATTTCGTACGGCACACTTAAAATGGGTTTGTGCTCACTGTAGTGTCAGCCCATTCAAATTATTCAAAAATGAGGACATTTTGGCAGTGGCTCCTGGCACTTTCAAAAGCAAAACGTTTGGGCTAGAATTTGTCCACTGCATTCTCAACACAAATCGGCGATTTGGCGGTGTGTTTGAATTGATACAAGAGAAATATAATTTGTTGGCATTTTAGTTGTAACGCCCTTTGGGCGAATACGCGCGCTCCGCGCTGCGTTCACCTCCCGCTTGCTTCGCTCGCTCACGGTCTTTTTTATAATCTAACTTGGGGTTTTCTGCACTCGGAAGAGGGTTTTTTTTTGGGAAGGGTGACAGTTTTTTCGGTTTTTCTTTGGTAGACCACAATCGGAGTTCGTAGAAATCACGTTCATTGAACCTCAAAATTGAAAGGCCCTTTATCGAACTACACCATCAAAGCATTTTTTTGAATTTAAAAAAAAAAAAAAAATTAACCGAAAAATAGAGGAGGAGCGCCAGGATTCGACCGAGCAACTTCTAAACGGAAGACCAGTTCTGAACCACTAGGCCACCATTGAACGCTAGGGGAGGCGAGCATTACTTTCTTATATGTATAAACCCACCTCAAGCATGACGTACGTAGTTCAAACTTTTGCCGCTAGGTACCACGCCGCGCCGGTCGCTGTGTGAATACAGTGACTGGATGAACCACAGTGCGGCCATTTTGGTCGTCTTTCTGATTGGTCGGATTCCTTTGATCGCAAATTTAAGAACTTAGAAGTATTTTTACAGTTTTATAGGGTTTTCGTAGGCAAGGTAGACACGACTGAAGGTCTTCTGTCAAATTTGAAACATATTGGTGCGCAAAATTAAGAGAAATCAACGATTCTCCGTAACTGACCCCCCGCGGATGCGCACCCAACTTAACACGGGCGCCATAGGGGGGAAGTGTGTTCCTGAGTTACTCGCAAAACCCCCGCCCTAAAAATGGTTTATTCATAGCATTCATGACTTTTTCCAGACAGGGGGTATAGAAAATTTCATTCTGAAACCCAAGAACAATCATACTCCCCATGCTGCCCATGCTAAAGTGGGTGCACTATTGAGGGGTGGAGGGCAAGTGGCCGCTCCGTGGTTTATCTAGTCACTGTATGTGGACAATATCTCGACCAAACGTAAAAATCCACTCTCAACATCCACATATAATCACTTCAATTAAATATTTTCAAATTAAATTTTAAGAATTTCCAGATTCTTTCTCAAAGATATACTTTGATTATGATTATTTTTGAATATTTGCTGTACTTGGGCCCTGCTCAGTTGGTTTGTTTTTGGGACATCGTTGAGAAAGAATAATATTAATAAAAAAAATCGGAACCAGTGGCGTCACGTGCAGTTTGGCAACAATGTATTATATCCATTTAAACTCATGTAAAAGATCGAATACAGGGGGTGCACAGTGCACAAGGAAAATTCGATATATATTTAACGAGTTTAAATGGAGCTGTTGCATTGTTGCCAGATGGCACGCGACGCCACTGATCAGAACTGGGATTGTAAAATTTAGAATTTTCAACTCGTATTTTCTCTTCTTTCAGATAGAAGAATTGATGAACTATAGCACTTTGCTACCGAAATATAAAATGAAAGAAACCTATCGCAATTTCGCTTCAAAGTTTAGAAACGTCCCGGTAAGTGTGTTTTAATTTTGTTTCTTTAATTTTATACAGTTTTGTACAACTTGCATAGATTTAGTAAACCTGACAACACTGTCAGCACCGAGGGCCGTTGCCGAGTGCCGAAGGCGCGGTGAGACCATCGGGACTAAGGAAACGGCGTGTCAGGTTGCTCAACCGAAGGGAAAATCACCTGGTGGTGGTGGAGGTGGGGGCAAGATGGTGGAGGGGGGAGAGGTCAGCTCCCCCGAGAATGAGGGGGAGTTCCTGGAAACAGAGAACTTTTTTTTGCAAGTTTCCGAAGATTTTGATACCCAAATGTTTATACATCTCTTCTTGGAATGAACACGCCTGGATCGAAACAGAGGCGGATGGATGCCGGGTAACCTTTGATACCGAATGAGATAGACATCTTACGAGACATGAAGATTCTCGCTAAAGCAGTGGCGGATTCAGCTATTTGGCGACCATGTTTTTTGCCATTTGAACCTATCAAGGAATCTACTGTATGGAATACCCCACTAACGCTTTTTCCACGTCAAACTTAATCTGGGGGCCTCAGACCTTCTTACATTATCTGGGGGGAAATCCTCAGATCCCCCTTGGAGACCCCAAGACCCCGCCTAAAGGCGTTAATAATTTTGTTGCAAATTTTCATCAAAATTCAAACAGCTATATTTGAAATATTCAAATTTTTCCCTATGTCCACCCTTTTTCCCAATCATTTTAATGGAAACCTTTTATCCCCCATAACTGGCTTAAAATTTAAAATTTCGAAAAACAAAATAAAAACAAACAAAAAACAAAAAAACAAAAACAAAAAAAAAGCATCTCTAGGGAATGTTGAACGCAGCTTTTCTGCAAAAGGATGTATACGGGCCATTGGTTCAGAATTAATGCCGGGATAAAGACAGACAGACAGCAGTAGCGGCCCGTGAGATTTGGCAACCATGCATTTTTCCCACTTAAAACTTAGGTAAAAAATCGATTCAAGCGGAGGCTGGCAGCCTCCTCGAGTTTCAATTGTTTTCCATGTATTTAAATGGGATAAAAACACTGTTGCCAAATCGCACGAGCCGCCACTGACAGACAGACATCTGCGCCATCGCAATATTGTCTCAATTTCTAAGTTCGTTAGGGTGAGAAAGTAAAGAACAAAGTATAAGTAATTAAGTACAGCCGAAGCAGTCTCTTAAGATAGCTTCGTACAGCAAAAGTTCTAGATCTACCGGAGCAATTTGCGGTCGTACCAAAACATTACTTCAGTTGAACGAAAGCAAGAAGGAAGGCTGTTACGCTACCAAAGTAGTGCTTCAGAAAAACTGCAACCTTTCTAGACTGGCTCAGACTTTCAGATACTTAGTGTTTGAGAGTATGCTGAATTATACACTTCTTAAATGCTCATTAATTTTTCATTACTTTTCATCACTTGATCTCTGCTACTTCTAAATAGTTCCTAAAAAGAAACAAATCGTCCTTTAAACCCCTCAACAACGTCCAGGTTAGTTCAAAGGAACACCGCACTCTTCCGTTCATAAAACGAAGGTACTGAACTATTCGTACTCGGAAGAGTTGGAATTGCCTATACGATAAATTGAAGGCGCCCGACGCGACCTTATGTCTTAAGTGTTTTCAGCGATAATCGCACCAAGCCGGAATGAAGACTGAAAAACTGTGCATTAGACAAGAGCAGTGGCGACTCGTGCTGTTTGGCAAGACTGTTTTTCCTCCATTTGATTCTGTGTAAAACAATCGATTCGATAGTGAAGCAGCGCTTCACCGGCATTCGATTATTGTTCATAGATCTAAATGGAGGAAAAATAGTGTTACCAAATAGCACGAGCCGCCTCTGGACATTAAGAGAAGAAAAACGAGTATACTCGGGCTTGGTCCAAAAGGGGTTAATTAGAGTCCCTATATGTAGAGAGTTAAGACAAGAGGGTAGTCAACTTCTGATTGGTCGATGAATTTTAGGCTCTACGGACGCCGCCATTGGATGCGATTTTGCACTTTTGTTTTGTTTACCAACGGTCTTTTACAGATAAAAGAGTTAATTTGCGACGAATCTGTTAATTTTAATCATAATGCACCACAAGAATGTCCATAAATCTCAAAAGAATTCTTCAAAAGAATTTCTTTTGAGATTTATGGACAATACATGTCGATCAACAAAAGCAGGGAAAGATTACATCGTTTCAAACTTAGCGGAACTGTAATATTTGCTGTGGAGCAAAACTCAACAACGGCATCAGAATGTAAACAAATGTGCAAAATCGCATCCAATGGCGGCGCCCATGATTTCTCTTGTCTTAACTCTCTACATATAGGGACTCTAGGGTTAATGTTTTCGAAAATTGTTTACTTTCAATAAATTTTTTGAGATAGTAAGAGAGGAATTCAAAAAGAAAAAAAAGTTGGAAAAAATTCCAGTATAGAATCAACCAGAACCGCGATAGTTCTATTCGGCCCATTTTTCGACACTTTAAGGCAGTTTACCGCCTTCTACTCTCAAGTTTTTGCGTTTTTCAGTAGGAGGGGTAAAGTACCCATCCCCATATACTCCCTTGGATCACATCCCAATGGTATATTGTGGATAAATAAAAATGGTAATGCTGAAAATTAAAGTTTGCAGTTTCGAGAGGAGCCCTGTGCCAGGTGATGCCTGTGGGCGGGATTCTTCGACTCGCAACTTTAAAATTGGCAAATTGGTTTTCCTCACATGGGAGGCTTCTTCCGTGGACCAATTACAGTGTTGTCAAAAAACGATTATACAATACTCAGAAACCGTTCGCAATCGACTATAGTCATAAGAACTATACTTCGACCAAAACCTGAACCTTCGATTACAAGATGAATATGTTCGTTGAAAGAACGATGCAGCGCTGCCATAGAAGCAGATTGAACCATGGCGTCAAGTTTCATTAGTCAATCATGTCAACCAAACACATTGAAAAAATCGTGGCCGACTATCATCACACCTGACTTTATAACAAATAGTAGTAAACACTGACGACACCTGTTCAAATTCTTACGTCTCAATATCCCCAATTCCTCGCAATAGATTGTGACGGAAACCGATTTATGTGTCGAAAAATTATCAAATGAAACAAATAACACTAAAGAGTGCTAAGTGTAATTCCAACTTAAATCATCATCGTTGGAACTCCTGTGTGTTCTTGTTTCATTTTGATGAATTTTAGACACAGATGTCGGTTTCCGTACCTTTCACAACCTATTACGAGGAATTGAGGATATTGAGACGTAAGAATTCGAACAGACGCGCGGCGTCAGAGATCACTCAGTAGCGGCCCGTGAGATTTGGCAACCATGCATTTTTCCCACTTAAACTTAGGTAATAAATCGATTCAAGCGGAGGCTAGCAGCCTCCTCGAGTTTCGATTGTTTTCCATGTATTTAAATGGGATAAAAACACTGTTGCCAAATCGCACAAGCCGCCACTACTATTTATTTGTTAATGAAGTCAGCTGTGATTACAGTCGGACATGATTATTTGAATGTGCCGCGCTAACCCCGCGAAATATCGTTCACGTGGTGGGAAGGTACATAGGTACATGGGTGAATAGTGTTTTCGCAATGGAGCTCTTGCAAGGTTTGGTTGTAGAAAAATGGCCTATCAATTCTGATGCAAAATGCTGCGGAAATAACGATGAGACCATTAAAAAAGTCTAAAATTCACACATCGCAGAGAAAACTTAACTTGAAATTTCGGGTGACCACCCTTGCATATATGCACCAACCTCGGATTTGGACCCCAAACAAAAGAACATAACCTACGATTTTGAACAATGAGATTAATGAGTTTTTTTCAAAAAGTAAATTTGAAGGAATTAAAGGTCCATTTAAACACATTTTGTCACTATAGAAGAACGGTGAAAACTACAGAAAAGTTCTACGTTGCGTAATAAACGAGGAAGACGGCACTTGATTTCATGTCCTGTTCTTTTGTTTGGGGTCCGAGTCCAAGGTTGGTGCATACAATATGCAAGGGTGGTCACGAGAAATTTCAAGTTAGGTTTCTCTGCGAGGAGTGAGTTTTAGAATTTTTTAATGGTTTCATTGTTATTTCCATCAGTATTTACATCCGAATGGATAGGCCATTTGTCTACAACAAAACCTTGCAAAAGCTCCATTCGTGGAAAATGAATTTTGGTGTTTTTTGATGCCACCATTGTCATTTTTACGGTTTTTTTTACAGATAAATAGCTATACTTAAAAACACTCTCGCCAAAGTGTGCAATGGACCCATTCAGACCCTTCTATTCCACGCCAAATGGGTCTGTTGAATACTTTTGCTTCAACAAAATAGAACCTTGATTCTCATGTAAAATTCGGCGAAAATAACGATGCGCACACTAAAAACGTTCAAAATCCACTCATTAACTCAGGAAATCACTTCAATTTCAAACAGCCCGCGCTACACTAAACACTATTTGCACCGGTATACTACTACATAGACGGAACCACCGTGCATATAAGTAAACAACATCGTAACAACAAAATGATGGAATTCCCTTCTAAATACCCTGGTAAAAATGGCAAGTACAAGTTAATAAAAGCTCTACTAACGTTGATACAGTTTTTACTAACATGTACTCACTTTGTTCCAAAAGATAATAGTTAGTAGGAAGTTAGTAGAGCCTGTTTACCATTTTTACCAGGGATACATGAACTATTGGCTGCATTTGCTGTCTAGTCTTTTCGGTTTATCAAAGATTACAAAATAATATAAGAAATGCACGCATCTAAACGAAACATTCCAATGTTTGAAAATTCTGTTCATGTTTACATAAACGAGATGGTTCCGTATATGTAGTTATAAGTCGGTGATATAGTGTCTAGTGTAGCGCGGGTTGTTTGAACTGGAAGGTATTTTCTGAATTAATGAGTGGAGTTTGAAAGTTTTAAATGTGCGCATCGTTATTTTCGCCGAATTTCACGTTAGAAACAATGTGTCATATTGATGCAGCAAAAGTACGCAACAGGCCCATTCGACAGAGTTTCAAAAGAGAGAGTGAGAGAGAGAGGCTGCATTCAACATGTGGATGCGAGAGTGAGACGGCAACGCTGCTCCGACGATAAGACGACCGGGATAGGTGAAAAGTTTTGCGAGGGCGAAGGCGGGAACTGGAGATAAGTTAATGATAAACCAGCGCGAAATAGCCCCGGCCGGAACTACGTTAATGAAAAGCAAGTAATCCACCCGAAGCGCTGCGTTAGCGACTGGCGGAAAGAAAAGTGGGTGAAACGAGCGGCTCGGCGAAGGAACGGACAAACGAACCAAGGAACGGAACGCGTCAAACTTGGAATCGAGAAGAGAAGCTAGTGACCGCTGTTCCTCCCTCCCCCTCCCCCACCCCCAGCCACCGTTCTCCAGTCCCTTCAACCCCCCGCCACCATTTACAACAACCCTTCAGCCAAGCCGCCGCACAAAGGAGCGATTCAATCAGAGAGGGATCTGACATGGAGATGGAATATGTGACTGAATAAAATAAATGATGCCATTCGATTTGTCTCTCTTAAGAGCATATTTTCACCAAGTTTGAAGGAAATCCTTAGAGCCATTTTGTAGGAATTCAATTTTTTTGCCGTTTTTGGCCTATTTTTGGGGTTAAACCCCCCCCCCCCTCAATTTAAACTTTGGACAAAATCCAAAAAAAGCTCCTCATGGGAAGTATTAAACAATTCTTCTTGCCAAATTTGAATGCAAACAGGTGAATGGTTGAGGAAATATCACCCGTGACGGACGGACATTTTTTGGGATATGGTTTTTTGGGTTCCTGGGATCATCAAATGCCAAGAAATGGACCTAACACAATTTTCAAATTTTTCATGATTACAATACTTTCTCTACCCTATGAGGAGTGAGAAATTAAAAAACTGTAGGAAATACTCCACAAGCACTTTCTCAAATCAATCTTATACTGGGGGCCTCAGGCCCCTTGGATTTACTGGGAGAAACTTTATTTTTAAACTTTAGAGGGGGGAGACCCCCTCTTACGCGAAAAAAATGGACTGGTAGAATTTACCATCTGCATAGCTGATTTTGGAGTCTGCAATCAAGTATGGTAAATTTTACCTTCATATGGGAAATGCAACGTATACCTTTGCGGTGAAATGTACCAACAGGTATCTTATTTTACCACAAGGTACGTTGCGATAGCCAGATGATGGTAAAATTTATTATACTTGATAGCAGACTCAAAAATCAGCTATATACAGATGGTAAATTCTACCAGTCTTTTTTTCCGTGGAAAGGGTTGATTTGACAGTAGACTTGTTTCAGAGTGTTTATGCAAATTTAAATCAAAATTCAAGACTCAATACTTGAAATATTCCAATTTTTTCCCTATGTTTACCCATTTTTTTCTCATTGATTTTAATGGAAATCTTTAATCCTCTATAACTTGCTTGGAATTTAAAATTTCGAAGGAAGAAAAAAAAAAAAAAAAAAAAAAAAAAAACCACCTCTGAGAAATGTTAAAATCGATTTCTCAGAAAAATTTGGATATTTGTGGACGATTGGATCAGAAGTTATGCTGAGATTTAGACCACGGCTGCCGTTTTGCGTAGAATCAATGCTATTTTTCTAGTCACCGATGATTCCATCGGTTGAGAAAAGATTACACAGTTCAGTTCAGTGTATGACCGTAATGCACGAAAATACTCTGTTCTGTAATCTTTCCTTAATCGGTGGAAACTCCGTTGATCAATTAAAATATCCGCAAGTTTTTAAAGTCATCGACGACTTCACCGGTTGAGAAAAGATTACAGATGCGAGTATTTCAGTTTATCATAGTCATGCTCTGAACTGAACTGTGTAATCTTTTCTCAACCGGTGGAATCATCGGTGAATTAAAAAATAGCATTGATTCTACGCAAAACGGCAGCCCTGATTTAGACAGACACACTGCTGCGTCATCGCAGTACTTTCTAAATTTCTAATTTCATTAAATGTGAGAAAGTAAAATACAAATTTGAATAATTTTACAGTAAAAAATCAAACTATGCGAAGAGGATTCTGGTATAGAATACTACAATAAATTCAATGAAATCACTTTCAAACATCTACATTGATATCAGTGCTGCCGTTTCGCGTATAATTAATGCCACTTTTTAATTCACCGATGATTCCACCGGTTGAGAAACGATCATAAAGTTCAGTTCGGTGTATGCATGTAATGCACGAAAATTACTCTGCGGGCCGATCATTTACTTTATCGTTAAACCGATCGTTAAAACTATCTACGAGTGATGTTATTGGTCGAAAATTGTAAAACTTGGCTGTTGCTATGGTAACCATCGTTAAGAGTCTCGTTTTATAAAGGCTATTCATGAGTAACCTTTAAAAAACGGACACTATAACGATGGTTACCATAGCAACGGCTAAGATTTACAATATTCCACCAATAGAATCACTCATACACAGTCTTAACGATCGGTTTAACGATGAAGTAAATGATCGGCCCGCTGATCTGCAATCTTTTCTCAACCGGTGGAGTCACCGATAACTTTAAAAATCGTGCGGATATTCTAATAATGTGAAATCGATTGCACCGATTGAAAAAAGATTACAGATCTGAGTAATTTCGTGCAGTACAACCAAATACTGAACTGAACCGTGTAATCTTTTCTCAACCCGGTGGAATCATCGGTGAATTGAAACTGTTTCACGGACTCGCACCACTGAGCGCCGTGCCGCCGCCTCACCCAGCGGAAAAGCGAAGCTCACGGAAAACTTAGTTGATAGCATCGCTTTGGACAGTGTTGACAGCTTTTACGAAAGCTGAAAGTTTCTTTGAGTTTTCTTGGAAATAGATATAGATCGCGAGTCATGGAGAATCAGGGCTGCCGTTTTGCGTATAATCAAGGCTACTTTTTAATTCACCGATGATTCCACCGGTTGAGAAAAGATTACACAGTTCAGTTCAGTGCATGGCTGTAATAAACTTAAATACTCGCATCTGTAATCTTTTCTCAACCGGTGGAGTCGTCGATGACTTCAAAAACTTGCGGATATTTTAATTAATCAACGGAGTTTCCACCGATTAAGGAAATATTACAGATCAGAGTATTTTTGTGCATTACAATCATACACTGAACTGAACTGTGTAATCTTTTCTCAACCGGTGAAATCATCGGTGAATAGAAAAATAGCATTGATTATACGCAAAACGGCAGCCCTGTGGAGAATGATAAGGCTTCGGCAGTAGATACCCATCAGAGAATACGAAGAAAATTATTGGATGTTGCAGAACAAACTTTAATTGTCGCTCTTACACGATCGCGAGGAAAAGTTTCAAAAGCGATGCAGTGTAAGTCTGTTGATGGCGAACTTTTGTTACGAACAAACGAAACAGTAATTCTTGGAGAGAGAACTTTTGTTGCGAACAAAACGAATCAGGAATTATTATGTAACATTTATACTTTGGAAAAAAAACGAATGGGGAATTTTGGAAAGTTCTGGAACTATGGGCTTCAGGGGAAGCCTTCAAAAGCTTCGTCGTGATGGCGTCTCAGTAATCATTACAAAAAGGATAACCTTGCTAGAATCTGTTAAATAACCGACATTTTTACGGACCACAACAATCAGAGCTGCCGATTTGCGTAGATTTAATGACATTTTTAAATTCACCGATGATTCCACCGGTTGAGAAAAGATTACATAGTTCAATTCAGTGTGTGACTGTAATGCACGAAAATACTCTAATCTGTAATCTTTTTCAATATGTGGAAACGCCGTTAATTGATTAAAATATACACAAGTTTTCAAAGTTATCGACGACTCATTATACCGGTTGAGAAAATATAAAATACGCTAGTATTTTCGTGCATTACAGTCATACACTAAACTAAATTATGTAATCTTTTCTCAACCGGTGGAATCTTCGGTGAATTTTAAAATGTCATTAAATCTACGCAAATCGGTAGCTCTGACAACAATGCTACTGGCGCTTGATGGTGCTGATGAGTGCAACAGCAAACACTTACCGGTGATCGTGGCTACGTTTGTAATTACCGCGCGAATGTCAATCATCTGAGAGCTGCTCATCACCATTTCTTTCTTCCAGAGAGAGTTGGTGAGGTTAAAAATCAGTGTTCTCAATTATTTTAGTTTATTTTTGTGTCTTTTGAAGTGTTTTTCAGCGGTTGGAAATGAAAATTGTCGAAGCGTCCCGCCGTATCTTTCAATTGAAGGGTAGAGTGGATAAAGGGGTTGTGTGACACTTCTTTGATTTTGAGAAAATCGACTTTAAACTTCAAAGTATGGACGTTTTTGACATTTTAGCTGAACATCAACCGCAACAGCTTTGAAAGTAGGGTCAAATCCTACCTTTTTTGAACCAAGTTGGAAAATTTATAGATAGATACCATCATAACTCCTTCATCCACTGTGCTGACTCGATTTTTTCCAAAATGTCACATAACCCCTTCATCCACTCTACTTTTCCATTGTATTTTAGCATCATTCCCGAAAATGTTTTCATTCACTTGACAAATTAGTAGCTAATAATGTTTTGTTTTGTTTTTAGAGCATGAGTGTCATGCTCTATTGAAATCGTTTCTACAAGGTCAATAATGCTTTTCTTATAGGAACGGCATGGTTCGGGGGTCCGCTCGGGGGATCGCTTGGTTTCAGTATCGAGAACGGGTCCTCGAGGACCGATTGACCCATGCGATTCCGCCAATCCGGTGTCCTCCCAATTTGTCGCTTTTTCTTTGTGGCGGGAGTTTTTGGCCAAGATTGAGGTTAAGCATTTTTGGGAATGTAATTACGTTACTAATTTGGATCAGACTTCAACGAAATTTTCTGTATGAGATATTGGGGTTTTATATCAGAGGATTGTGTCCATGTTTCGTGTATTCTGCGATTTAAAATGCATTTAGATGATTTCAAATTTCCAATCCTGTTATTGTTGATGTTTCGGTCCGCTAAAAGAGTTCGTTTGGGGAACGCGATCGGCGTTGCGTTTTAAGGTGAATCCTCAGCGACCTGTAGTGAGATTCTCATCCGCTAGATAACGCCACTGTTCCGCGGTCCAGAAACCATGCTTTTTCCGCCTTTAATCGTTAATTGCGAGAGCTGGAGTTAACTTTTCGAAAATGTAAGAACGTTGCGTTCTAGATTAAATCCTAAGGAAAATTTTAAGACCATTCCGAGCCATGGACGAAGATATAACTAAGGACTGCCGACTTCCTATCTCCGCCCGTGTTAAAACCTGTTAGCGGGTTTTCGAGCGCGACCGCAGCGCTCCAAGCAGCAGTAAGGGTCAACTAAAAGCGAACCGCTGCAGCGGTGGCCGCTCCGGCTCCCTTTCTCCCATGCCTTCCCGCAAATGTATACCGTGAAGGTAATTTGAATCACGATTGAACGAAGGGAACAAATGATCAGCGAATTAAAAGGAAGCAAAATCCGCTAAAAAGCAAACGTCTGGAGTATTTCTTGAAAGATTCCTGGATTGTCGAAAATGATTAATCAAGGATTGAAATACTATACATCACAGTTAACCTCAAAACGGAATCAAACAAGAAAGAGTACATAGACATTTGTTTTATTAGTAGAGATCAGGCGACTCTTTTAATTTGCTGATGATTTCTGTTACCTTGTCCAAAGTTGATTCTGAATTTCCCTTGCTTTCGATCTTCCATTGAGATACTGAGTTATCTGATCCTCTTGGGTCGCCGACAACAGTTGACAGCCATGCCATAACAGACCAACTCCAACAACGGTTTTAGCAGTAGCACAGCATGTGAGCATGGACACATCGCCAGGATCGCTCACTTGAAAGAGTAGTTCAGCTGACCGCTGCTTGGAGCGCTGGGGTCGAGAGCAAAACAGGACTAACAACAGTCGGCAGTCCTTAGTTATATCTTCGTCCATGGTTTTGCGACGACCTCCCGTCCCCTTTGCCCTCCTCACGAACTACTGCACCTACGCCTACAACAGTTGCTTGCCGCGTTGTGCAGATTGCATGAATGATGTGTGTCCATCTACTTCATCCCAATTTCACAGCCATCACGGATGCCACGCCCGCCACGGGTCTTCTACCTGGTTTTATGCGACATCGGTCATCGTGGCCCAGTGTTACATGGTAATCAGCGGCGGATTCGGGAAAGGCACGCCCCCCCCAACTCACGGTAGCCTTTGCCTTTTTTCAACAGAAAAAATCCCATAAATTCCTCCCTGCAAATTTGAAAATTCATAGGCGTGAAGCCCCCCCCCCCCTAAAAGAATTTTCTGGATCCGCCATTGGTAGTAATTTTTGCGGCACACTACGCCGGATTCCCGTGCGCTTTCCCACACTTACCTTTCTCCCTTATCTGTCAATGGGCACTCCCCGAGGGGCGGCGCGGCGCCCCCCCCCCCTAATTCAGAAAAATCAAAACTTTACAATAAAAAAGAATCGGAACATTCGAAGATCAAATAATAACGAAAGGAATAAGAGTTAACAAACTTTATTCTTAGTTTACTTTACAATTTTAATTAGGGGCGTAATTTAGGGGGGCAGGGCGGGAAGTAGCCCCCCCCCCCCTAAGCAGTGGTGCCCAACCACCCCTTGCCACTATACAGCTCGCCCCCCAGTTTCAGGATTCCTCTCCCCCCCAGATCTAGATCTCCCCCTGATTTTTACCCCACCCCCTCCTGATTCAGACGACATCATCCTTCCCACCCGTCATCTCCCTCGTCGAAAGAAGTTTTAAAATCTACTAGTATGAACGAGTCTACATTGGCAACTACCGTTGGCAACGAGAATTTTGCGAACTTCCTTGAAAATTCAGAATCATCTGGTCGATAATTACATGATTAGAGAATGTATAGGCAAGAGTTTTGGTTTTGTTAATTTAAATAGGTTAACTCTTAGAATTCATCAGGACAATGAAAATAAAGAAGGAATAGTTGTACTTAGCTTTTTACTATTTCTATCATCTGATGCTGTCACTTTATTCATAATATCAAACACGTCAAAAATAGAATTACTTTTGATACAACTACATGCTACAATCACTTACAATTTCTACCATTTGGAAGGATAATTGATTTATTTTCTATTTTGGGCGGAAGTGGGGGGGGGGGGGTTCTCTAGACTTGCCCGTCTCTAGGTGGTGTCCCCTAGACCTTCCATTGACATTCAAAAAGTTGCCCCTCCGGGCAATTGTTTTGCGGGTGCCCATGTCTTTGTCCATGGTCTCTGAACCAGAAATTGAACGTTCTTCCGGTCTGTGGTTGCCTTCTTTTCTCATAAGTTTAGACACGGCCACCCTGTAAACCCCACAACAAGTTAAAAGTTCGCAATCCGCACCCTCGACCCGCAGCCACTATCAAAAGTAAATTGCCGGTTGACTTGCAGGTACTCTCCTCCTTCTCCCCCAACTTATAGATTAGACACAAATATAAAATTTAAAAAAAAAAAAAAAAAAAAAAAAAAAAAAAGGTGAAAAATAGAATGTATGCCCCAGCAAAGGGCCCCCTCCACAGTTTTCCAAGAGAGGGAGCGACCCCCTTGCCAGCGTAACTCCGAAAAAATAATTCCAACTGGGGTCCAAGTAACTCAAGTAAGGTCTCAAAATGAAATCAGATGGATCCAAAATTTTAACGGCGAGTACCGGTAAGCTTACTCTTTTGATCGGTCCAAACCGGATTGCGATACATCGATTTACTCTCGAGATATCGATTTTTCAAAGGGGCGCGGTATAGGGTCAGAAATCTAAGATTCTCTAAAATCCGCGAATTTCGACTCTCATGGACCTAGCATGCGCCGTGAGAAGTCATATGTGAGTTTTTTGAGTTCACATGAAGTTCATTAAGGGCCCTGACAAATGTCGGACCGATAAAGTCTATATGGGGGGGGGGGGCGTGGCCCCAACTCCAGCGTAAGTCTCACGTACAATGTCTAACTGCGGCCGCGGGAGGTCCCATAAGATCCGTTTAAAACTTGGATGGATCTGAATTTTTTTCAAGAATTATCTAAAAGCTGAAGCTACCGCCCAATCCAAACCGCAGTGCGCAATCCATCGATTCGTTCTCGAGATATCGATTTTTCAAAGGCGCGCGGTCTTGTCAGATCGACCTTAGAGGGGCGCTGGAGGCTGGAAAAAGGCGAATTTCGTCTCTCACGAACCAGTCGTGTGCCATATTATATCGGTTCCGCTTTTTTTCGGGTCCCAATGATGTCCCGAGAGGGCCCAATGCAGTTTCGAGCCAAAAAATATCATCTTAGGGGGGGAACTACTCCCCGTTTCAGCGTAACTCTGACAAGAAATGTCTAACTGCGGCCGCGAGAGGTCCTGTAAGGTCATTAAATAAACTCGGATGGATCTGAAATTTTCGAGGTTGTCAGTCAGAAGCAAGCGCTTTCGACCGGTGCAAACCGAATTGCAATACATCGATTCACTATCGAGATATCGATTTTTCAAAGGCGCACGGTCTTGTCAGATCGAACATTGAAATAAGCTGTGGATACTCTGTATCCGCGAATTTCGTCTCTTATGGACCGTTTAAGCTCCCTTAAAAATCGAATGAGCTTTTTTCAAGTTCATATTACGTTCCTTAAGGGCCTTGATGAGTGTCGGATGACATTTGACCAATATTAACATTCATTTTTTAATCTGAGACAAAAAGAGCTGAAACCATAAAGACGAAGAATTTCCATCGTGATGACTTTGGTTCAAGCGAGAGAAATCTAAAAAAGCCCCAAATAACTAAATTAGACTTTGCGGCTTGCTAGGATTGGTATTGCGTCATCCGATTTTAAAGGAACTATCACTATCGAAATCGGTTTTCAAAACCACAGTATTCACCTCGCCTCGTGAACAACTGTTTCAACACGCTATAAGTAAATTTTCATTCCCACTTTGACCTATCAAGTTATTTTTACAGCGATCACTGTTATACAAACACAAATGCAGCGTTGCGATTGACTTTGTCGCAGTTTTGTACAATCAATATGGAACTCCACACTTACAATGATTTACGGCCGACACTCATGCTCTCTTTGCTAACACTGTTCCAGTGTTGCAAGTTCCAACTTGTTTTTTGTTTTTTTGTTTTTTTTTTATTTATAAAAATTATAAATAAATAAATATTTGTAAATCGGAAAAACCTGATGAAATGCGTATACACTAAAGAATAATGAAGAGCGCGTATTCTTGAGATCGTCATTCTAATGCGAGACGCAAAGCCACGCGAATTCAATTGAACAGACGGAGACGTCCACATCCACGTCCGAGCGTTTGACGCCGCATTCAATTGGCGTAGGCATATTGACACAAGTGAGCTCATTCACAGACAAAGAGAACCCTCTTACGTTGGACACGATATTTGGGTTTTTACGCTTTAACGACATAGACGTCCGCCTCCTATGAACACAAAATAAGGGTCCCTAGATACAAACATTGAGTTTTTTCTAATGATTAGACCTGTGATCGCGTTAATTGCGTGGCTTTCGACGTAAATTGACCTGCGCGAGTTCAAATTTGGCCTTAGTTTTGATCAAAATAACCTAGCTTTACCATGATGTATACTTTTTCGCGTAAAATGCTTAAAAGTAAAATATGAGTAAAACCAGGACAAGTTACGTAGAAAGTGATATCATTTTTGACGTCAGGGTCTCTAATACCATGGAATAGCACAATTTTCATGTAATTGACAAGAAAATTCATTGAAATACATTAAAAGTTAGTCAAAAAGAACACTGATGTTTGGTGGGACAGTTATGTCACTAAAGAGGCCTACTTCGATATTTGCACCATCAACTGTAACGCGATCGCAGCACTATTCACCTTTGAAACCATTTCACTTAGTGTTCTGAAATTGAAATTGCTGGTATTTTCAAGCAGCGCAAGGGATCCTGATTCATGTCCTTATTGTCCGTATTTTTAGGGATCTTCACCCTTTTAACCCTTTCAGTAGCACGCCCGAGTTGACTCGTTTTCATTCCTCTAACTCTGCCTCACAATATTTCAATTTTGTATTGACAGAAGCTACTTCAAATTATTGACACTTGCAGGGGGGGGGGGATGTGCGCCTTCAATCCGAAGGATAGGCAAAAGCAAGACCCCGGATTAGGACTATTTATCTGTCCATTTAATGGAGCTGTTGTACACTTTAGCTATGAGCGATTTTATTATAGTTGATTCCGGAGTAAAAACCTCCGAAAATAACGATGACAGCACTAAAAACTTCCGAAATCCACTCCTAAACTCAATAAACACTTTATTTGCGCGAGTGTAATGGTGGCTGAGGGCAGCGATAATGGGAGATTCCCGTCTAACAATACTGTAACTCCATCAAGCAGTGACCAATAAGAGACGGCTTTCATAGGACACCAGAGTCACAGGGACCAAAGTGCGTTATAGTACCATTCATCGTACGTGGATCACTACTCTGGTGACTAATTACTCTGTGAATCATCCTCGTCAGCATAGAGAGAGTGACGAAATTAAGATAGGAATCTCCCACCATTACTGCCCTCAGCCAACATTACACACGAGCAAATAACAGCGTTTATTGAGTTTAGGAGAGAATTTTGGAAGTTTTTAGTGCTGCCATTGTTATTTTTAGAGGGTTTTCCACCAGAATCGACTATTAAATCGCTTATAGCAAAAGTGTGCAACAGCTCCATTAAATCGAGCAAGCGGAGATTAGTCTTCCCAACCTGAGAGTAAAAGGGTTATAAATACTACGCTCGAGTAAATTCGTTCCAGTGATTCGAAATGCATTTCAAAGTTTCAGTTTATTATGCACAAGATTGCAGCTCCAACTAGTTGTAATGGGGCAGTTGCAAGGGTCTGAAATGTTGTGTTTTTTATAAAGAAAATTATAGTACTTGATAAGCTGAGAACTATGGTGCCTTTGGTTTTTTCCTAAGTGTCTTGGTTTTGGAGATACACACGTGTAAAGTTGCAAAAATTCGTGTGTGTAGTGACGTCACTACGCGGAATTCCCATTTAAAACAATGAATTTTGGGTCAAAATCTCATCTCCGGAACAATGAAATGTAATTAGAAACCAAAGGCATCTTTGTTCTCAGCTCATCAAGTACTTCCCTTTTCTTCATAAAAAAACACAACATTTCAGACCCTTGCAACTGCCCTATTTTATGATTAATATTTCTCGGAGCGCCTTCATTCTAGTGTGTATGCAAAATCAACACCGTGGTGTAGGAATATTTAATTACCTGCTTAGTTTGAGCTGGCGAACATTGATTTAGTCTTCTCAACCTGGACGTAAAAGGCTCCATGGGCAGATCCAGCAATTTGGCAACCCTGAATTCATCCCATTTGAACGTATGCAAAACAATCGATTCTTGAGGGGGCCATGGCCCTTTCACTAATCGATTGTTTTTCATGCTTTCAAATGGTAATAATACACAATTATTACCAACCGAATTCCTGGATTCGCCTTTGAAAGGGTTAACTCAATGGAGCTCTTGCAAGGTATTTTAGACGTGCCGTACCAGCGGCACGCTTATTAAAATCGTTTTGCTTAACCCTTCACTGCATGAAGTTCCACCGGTGGAACAAATTCTTCAAACGCTCATATAAAATACAGGTTTTGAGATATGCCTTCGGCGCATGGTGGGTCAACGCGGGAGAAGGTATGTTTTGAGCTCACAAAAAAAAAAAAAAAAAAAAAAAATTGGTTGAAAGAAAACATCATGCAGTGAAGGGTTCGTGATCGAAATCATGTCAGGGGGGAAATTTGCCCCCGTATCCAAACTGACCACATTTTGATTATTTTTATAAAGTTTCCGGCATTGGCTTTTTGAAAAATCCAATTAAAGTAAAAAAAAAAAGTTTTTTGAAAATTTAAAAAAAAATAAATAAAAAAAATTCCCGCCATTTCTTATGGTGTTATATCACTTGTAAAAAACGAGTAAAAAATAGAAAAAAGAGAATTTTTACCGAAAAACCGTCACATTATTTTTTTCACTATTTTTCCCATGTATTTGACCACCTAATACATTGAAAAATCCACATTTGCTTGAAAAAAAAAAAAAATCATGCAGTGAAGGGTTAAATCACAGATGAGTGCTGGGAATTTCGAGACCATTAAAAAGTAATCACATTGAGTCCGTTGCAAACTTTTGCAACAGCGTTGTGGAGGGTCGATTCCGTCTTAAAATCGCGGGAAATTAACATTCAAAGCATCAAAAAGTTCCGAAATCCACGGACAAACTCAATGAAGGCGTTTCACAAAATTCAAAGATGGCTATTGAGTGAGCAGTATCGGACGGTGAGCTATGGACTGGACAGTGGACACCGGGTCAAAACTACGGTAACAGTTTAGAATCAAAGGTATTTGAAGGTCAGGTTTGATGCAAACTCATTTCAACATCTATCTCTGCAGAGTTATTGGTCCGTCTTTTGAATACGACTCAGGGAGGCGAGAAGTTCTAGCAACATTTGCTAATAAAATCTCACCATTATAACCGCACTACACTTACTCTCCGAGATAAATCTTGAGATTTGGACCGATTCCATAGTGAAATTTCGCTGTAATTTGTACGTTCATTTGAAAACGCTGAATCCACAGCCTTCTGAATACATTTAACTTTCAATGTCACTTTGAAATTTGGAATTAAACTAACCCTTTATGACATCACCTTGACAAGCCAGTGAAAACTCGGACAATGGGACAGTTGCAAGGGTCAACAATGTTGTGTTTTGTATAAAGAAAATGATAGTACTCGATGAGTTGAGAACAATGGTGCTTTTGGGTTTTTCCTAGATGTCCCGGTTTCGGAGATACGCACGTGTAAAGTTGTAAAAAATTGGGTGTGTAGTGACGTCACTACGTGGAATTCCCATTTAAAACAATGTATTTTGGGCCAAAATCTCATCTCCGGAATAATGGGACGAAATTAGAAACCAAAGGCATCTTTGTTCTCATCTCTTAGAAGTACTTTCATTTTCTTTACAAAAAAACAACATTTTAAACCCTTGCAACTGCCCCATTGTGAAAAAACCACACTGGATTCAGTGGCGAGGCGTGCGATTTGGGAACGTTCCTTTTTTCCCATTTAAACACATTAGAAAGGTCGATATGCCAGGTCATCGCCGATGACTGAAGCGTTCGACTTTTTTGGTGAATTTAAATGGAGAAAAAACATTGATGCCAAATTTCACGCTTCTTCACTGAGAGGATGGGGAAAACAGATTGAGAATTTCGATTCAACGGCTCAATTTTTCTACCGAACACTGCTTTTCAGTAAAATTTAAGGGTTAACCCATGTATGCCCAGAATTATTTAAAATTTTTAGGTATTTTTCTCAAGAAACACAATTTAAGAACTGAAAACACACAAAAAATTAAAAAACAGAAATTTTTTGGGGCAGCTAAATTTTAAGAGCTAAAAACTCTCTGGATTGGTTTCTGAGTAAAATTGATCCAAATAGACTGAACTGTGGTCAAAAAAAAAACACAACTATTGGGTTGTTAACGCCCTACTGGGCAGATATGGGTTAGAGACGATAGTCAGGAAACCCTCTATACATATAACGAATGTGTGTAGCTCATTGAAATCTGGCTCGACACTGACCAATGACCAGTGGCGGCTCGTACAATGTGGCAATAGTGAATTTTGGCATTTAAATCTATGCAAACAGATTAATACGAGGTGAAACACTGTCCCTCACCAAAGAATCGACTATATTATACAGTTTTAAATAGAGATATTCCATGGTCTCCAAATCGCACGAGCCACATGACCTGGGTGCTGACGGAAGAGATCAGTTGGAATCTAGTCACATGGTTCATGGCAGATTTTTAAAGGAAATCAAGGATTTTTAAGGGCTTTTCGAAGACTTTTCGCAGGATTTCAAGGACTTCCGACAAGCAAAAACGTAGTCATTTTTAAACCAATTTTCCAGAGGCAGAAAAAACTCAAGTTGATTCTCGCATATCTGCGATCTGATGAAATTTCTTAGTTTCGACGGCCTATAAGTCCAATCAAACGCAGACTGAGCCGCAGTGGAATTGCGTAAAATTTGGCTACGGTGTAAATGTGTCCATTTAAATACATTAAAAAGATCGAACTATTGGGTGTTCGGTGAACACCCTCGTATTCGATATTTGACATGGGTATTAAAAGACACTTTACAACGTTGCCAAATTGCACGCTTCGCCACTGCTGAGCCGAAGTATCGATACTGACATCGGTATGAGTATCGCTACCAAAGCCCAATATCGTCATAACTGCGCCAACTTGATCAGGCTGGCCGGAAATATCCCCAACTTAGAGAAGAAAATTGTTCACGATTTCACGGCTTTCAATACTTTCAAGTCGCGCACTCGCGAACCTCAACTCGACACGACTGACCAAAAGCACTGAGCAGGAGAGACCGCGACCGCGAACGAGCACTGAAAAAAAAAAGTTCTGGCTCTACCGAATACATGCTTCGGGAAGCTGAAGGAGGCATATCCGAAGCAAAGTTCTGTGACTAGCGGGCTTTCCGTCGGTAGTAGCGAGCCACATGCTCTAGTAGTCCCGAACCTCTTGCTTCGGCATTGCGATGTAGGCGGGCAACACGTGCAATGACATACAATTAGCAGGACCTGTCGCCATCTTTTCTCTGTTAAGTATCAGAGTAGAACGGGTTCACTCTTGAAATCAATTCACTCTGAGAATTTGTCATCGGCGATCTCTGAAAGAACGCTACGTTACAATTTAGGAGCATATTCACAGAGTTTGCTCTTTTAACTAAGCGCGTCGTAAAGGGTGTGCGCCTCGGAGCGCTACCCTTATATACGCAGCAATCAGGCCTCGTATTCCACAAGCACTGAGCACCGCAGTGGTAACGCACTGGACCCCGGAATGATACATCCCCGGTTCGATCCTGGGTAGCGACACGTTCTTTTTTCACTCTTCTTTATATACATTCCCGAAGCACGTGCTTATGTACTACCGGGCTTTGCTCCGCGAAGCTATCTGAATCAGCACGTGCTTCGGCTCTACCGGAGCAATAGGTGTACTACCGGAGCACAATTCTTTCAGTGAGGGAAAGCCATTACTCAGAGAAAAATCAAGCGTAATTGAGGCAATCTCCAAAAAAACCTCATAATAAAAACATCATGTGCGCTCCTCCCGACGATTTCAAATCAAAAACATTGTAACGTTTCATCGGAAAGAGCGGACTCGATGTTTGCCGAGCCGCCATCCTCCCGCTAAAGAGCGAGTGTAATTGTAATAAAGACAACAAACTCTCGCGACGCGCGCGAAGACCAAAACACATTGGAGCACAATAAAGAAAAACAGTGAGGGGGTGAGGGGACACGGTGGGGGAAAGAGAGAGAGAGAGAGAGAGAGAGAGAGAGAGAGAGAGAGAGAGAGAGAGAGAGAGAGAGAGAGAGAGAGAGAGAGAGAGAGAGAGAGAGAGAGAGAGAGAGATTGAAAAGGGAAAGATGCGAGGGGTGCGAGAGGGAGAGTGAGAAGAGAAAAATAAACGAGGCTAGAGAGAGCCGTACTTTTCGTAAAGCTGACAAATTGGGAGAGAGGCGAGCGAGAGGGTCGGAGTGTGCGAGTGAGCGAGCCCGCGAGACCCAGCGCGCGAGCGATCGATGTAGGTTATGTTATCACCAAGAAAACACCTGAGCTTCGAACTCGCTCACAAACACACATCATACCAGGCCACCAACCGACCGACCAGCCAGCCAGCCAAACAACAAACCACAAACAACACGCGGTAAAATCGGTGGAGCACAAATTGAAGGTTGGGGGGGAGAGAGAGAAAGAGAAAGAGAGAGAGAGGGGGTTGGTGGTTAAGAGAGGGAAAAACACACACAAGACCTTAAGGACTCGAGGAAAATAAAAGAGAGCGCGAGTTAGCGGTCTCCAAAGCGTGGTAAAAAAGCTCGTTGCTGAACACTCAAAAAAGCAGAGAGAGAGACGGAGAGAATAAGGATTGTAAGAGACAGCGTTTTAATTTGTACGAGAGAGAGAGAGAAAGAAAGGGGGGGAGAAGAAAAAGAAAGGAAGATTAAAAAGAATATAAGTAGACAAGAACGAGCACTTAAACACACTTGACAAGGTTGGAAAAATCTGTTATAAAACGCCGCGCGCCAAAACGCGTGCTTGCTCCTCACCACACCGCACCGATGTCCACCAACCGATGCGAACGATGATCGGTGAGATTGTTCACAATGTTCGCGCGCGGAAAATGTTTTAAAAACAGACACGGTGCCTCGCGGATTCCCGATTGTTATAACATCCGGTGTGTGAGCGTGTGTTTGTGTGGTCAGTTGACAACAATAACAAGAGATGGGGAGGATATTTGATGATTGAGAGAGGGGGGGAGATTCACATTCACATACGCATACAAATAAAGAGGGGGGGGGGAGTAAAAAGAGCGGGAAAAATAAAAGGAGGAGCGACGGAGTCCGAGACGCGAGACTGAGGACGGGACGAGTGTATTGCCGCTAACGGAACGTTCGATGTACTGAAACTTTTTCCTCGCGAGTCGGGCGTCTGAAACGGTGGAACGCGATGGAAGGAACGAGTATGAGAGGAGCGGGACGGGGGGGGGATGGGTGGGAGGAACTCCTACGGCGGGCGGCGGGCGGCGGGCAACGAACGAACGAACGAACGTGTGTTGTGTGTGGATGGAAAGACTGAAGAGCTCTTTCGGTTCTCTGAAGCGCAGTCGCGAAACGAAGCGGGTTGCAGAACTCGACGGCGCCGCCGTGAAAAACCGTGTGACCGCACAATGGCTCCCTGCGACTAACGAGCGGGGGAAAAAAATAAAATTAACTCCCTTAACGAAGTAACGAAGGAAGTCAAGGAGTTGAGCAGAGACGAATTGAAATCCGGTATTGACTGTGCCCCCAAGAATAATTAAGAATAATTGAACTTTGACATCAGTAGGTTCGCATGAAAACATCGGAATCCCATCCTCAGAGAGATTTTCACGCTATAACTACATAGATGCCCGCCCCCTTTGAACCCAAAGTAAGGGTCCCTAGAAACAAACATGGAGTTTTTTCTTATAATTAAACCTGTAATTGCGTGAACCGCGGGACTTCCTACCGAGTTCAAATTTGGCCTTGGTTTTGATCGAAATAATCTAGCTTTTCCACAATTTATGCTTCATCGCGAAAAATGCCTAGAAGTAAAAATATGCGTGAAATCAGGACGAGTTACATAGAAAATTCTATCATTTTTAACATCAGCGTCTCAAATACTATGGAGTAGCACAATTTTTCATGCAATTAACAAGAAAATTCATTGAAATACATTAAAATTTAGTTTAAAAAAGCACTGATGTTTGGTGCTAGTCGCGGACAGTTATGTCGCTAAAGAGGCCTACTTCGAGTAAATTGGGAGGAGAATTCTCAAACATTTCGAGATGAAAATCGGTTTTTTGGAACTGCAAAAGAACCCATGCTACGCAGTTCCCCTCTCTAAGGGTAAAGAGATATCGAGCCCAAGTTTGGAGGATGGAAATTAGTATAGTGAGGCTCTTGCAAACTTTTGCTGGGAGCAAAGGAGAAGTCCGATCTGATTTTAACACCTGATGTTTGGTGCTTTTCGCGGACAGTTATGTCGCTGAAGAGGCCTACTTGAGACACAACAAACTGCAGTGACAGCTCGTGCAATGTGGCAACAACGGATTTTCTCAATTTAAATTTACGTGAAACAATCGATCTCCAGAGGATTCACTGAGTCCCTGAGAAATCGAAACTTGCGCATAGGTTCAAATGGCAAAATACATGGTTGCCAAATAGCACGAGCCACCACCGACAAAGTGAAGACCATATCTCAGCTATGCCGGCAACACGCTTAATACTTTTCAACCAGAATGGGTCTGTTGCAAACTTTTGCCACAACAATTGAGTCATTCTTTGCAGAAAGGGCCCATAAGGGAATTTTCAAGTTTTGAGAAAACCACTTTTAAAAGTTTGTAAACGTATATCTCCGGAACTACTGGTCCGATTTTAAAAAACTAAGGCTTGTTTGAAGGATCAAAATATCACAATTCAGTGTAAAAAATTTGGCGAGGCTATATCGCAAGCAGTGAGCTCACGGCAGTGAAACATTTGTTCATTTATGGGCCCTTCCTGCAGAGACCTATATTTTTCACCGTCGATCATTGCTTAATAGGATCTAATATTTAGGAAGTTTGGATTCTAAAAATAACAAAAAAAAAACTGGATGACACTCAATTCACCTTGTACCTTGGTTGTTTACCTTTGTAGATAGGTAAGACTGAGGATATTTTCCATCCAAAACTGAAGTGAGGCAAATGAAAACAAACAGAGTATCGAAACAGTGATGTTCATTGATAAGTGGTCAGTGAATTAAGATAAGTCCATGCCATTCCGATTCCTTACCTCCCAGCAATAATATCATCGTCAAATCGGTGATAATGATGCTACCTGTGTGTGCGAGAGTGATAAACTATGAGTACAGCACGGCGCGGCACTGCATCGCGCCGCCAGATCCAACTGCCTCCGTCCCGTGGAAATCTAGCGATACGTCAATCATTTTCACTATTGATGTATATATAACTATATATATTCTGAAATCTTAGGTCACGGGCTTGCTGAATCTGTGGTCTCCAGAAAAAGGGCCCATGTACGCTTATGGGCCCTTACTGCAAAGAATGACTCAATTACGAGTGTATAATCTAATGTAAAATCGCCTGAAAAGTCCATTGGTAGCATCAGAAAGCTATAAAATGCAATAATAAACTCACAAGAGCCGTTTAATGAAATCCAAGATGGCGGAGAAATATCGAGAAATTTGTATGCATGCACCACGAACATCCAAGGATAGCCAACCACACAATATCGATCACAACCAATCACAACGTAAACAAACACATAACCTCTACCTCCAATGAGGTTGTCAAAGTTGGCCATCCTTGGATGTTCACGGTGTATGCATAAAGATTGCTCGATATTTCTCCGCCATATTGGATTTCATTAAACGCCTCTTTTGAGTTTATTATTGCATTTTATGACTTTCTGATGCAACCAATGGACTTTTCAGGTGATTTTACATTAGATTATACACTCTTAATCATTGTAGCAAAAGTTTGCAACAGACCCATTGTATCATAACATCATCATTTCAGCTGACAATGATGAGACTGAAGGACTAGAGTCCCTATATGTAGAGAGTTAATACAAGTGAAAGCATGGGCGCCGCCATTGGATGCGATTTTGCACATTTGTTTACATTCTGAGGGCCGTTGTTGTGTTTTCGTCCACTGTAAAGATTACAGTGCCGCTGAGTTTCTAACGATGTAATCTTTTACTGCTTTTGTGGATCGACATCTATTAACGCTTTGAAAGATTCTTTTGGGATTTACAGACATTCTTGAGGCGGAACATGATTAAAATTAACAGATTCGTCGAAAATTAACTCTTTATCCGCAAAATACCGTTGATGAACAACTGCGATTGTAAACAAAAGTGCAAAATCGCATCCAATAGCGGCATCCGTAGAGCCTAAAACTCATCGACCAATCAGAAGTTGACTACCCTCTTGTCTTAACTCTCTACAAATAGGGACTCTAGGAAGAACATGCTGTCTCAAATCCGTAAATCCAATAATGTGGGATGCCCGACCAATCAACTGATTGGTCGGATGTGTTCGCTAAGGAGAACGGATCAGAGAAAAGTCATCAAAATTAATTCTTTTCAACCTTTTTCAGCTTGATTTAAAACTTTTCAGAGATATTTCTAGGCAAAAAATCTTTGTTAAAACTGTTCTCTTTGATTGACATTGGTATTGAATGTTTTTAAATGAGAAATTTGGCAACGATGTTCTCTCTCCATTTAAACTTATTGAAAAAATCGAATGCATCGGTCATCGGCGATGACCAGGCATTTCGACCTTTCTAATGTGTTTTAATGGGGGACAAGGAACGTTGCCAAATCGCACGCCTCGCCACTGGAGATATTTGCTATCTGATTTTTGGCCACTTTTTGACCGTCTCACCACCAGAGTGCGCTAATGTTAATGAGCGCCACTGCCTATAACAAAGACCTCCGAACGTATAAAACGCACATGACCCGGAGCGAGAAAACCTGAACGAGAGAGACTAAGGACTAAGGAGAGACAAGTTGAGCTGGAGCCGCCCGTGAGCAGCGTCGCGCGTCGGCGGCGGGTTTGATGCCTCTGAGACGCGAGCTTCGAGCTGAGTTGACGATGAGACTCGGAGAGAGAGAGAGAGATAGGCAACGCGCAGCGCATCGCAGTTCACACAAAGAGCGCTGCCGACGCACGCACCTCACCTCTAAGCTCACCAAGGCTGCCAGGGCTGAGCAGATTTTTCGCATTGTCATAAAGAAAATTTAGGAAATCCAACGAGCCAGTGGCGTCGCGTGCCATCTGGCAACAATGCAACTGCTCCATTTAAACCAGGGGTTTGAACCGCGGCCAAAAATCGGTTCGGTTCGGTTCGCGGTTCACGGAAAGTTGATGAACCGCTTAAACGGTTCGGTTCGCGGTTCAAGAAATTTTGAAAATGCGGTTCGGGTTCGGTTCGGGTTTTTGAAATTTGCCGAACCGGTTCAAACCGAACCTTCGACGAGCGAACCGCTCCGAACCGGTTCAGGTGAGTCGTAAAAAACCGCTCCGAACCGGTTCGTGAAGAACCGCTCCGGAGCGATGGAATATTATTAAGAAATCACATTAAGTTCACTTAATGACAATGTACTTTCTATTTTTTTTTTTTTTATTATTTATATGGTTCAAATAACGAATAAAAATAATGAAATTGAAGCAGCCAAATTGAAAATCAATGCTTTTTGTTGCATCTGAGGAAGAGAATATCTTCTACTATATCCGCAGTTAATTGCTCTCTCAGTGGCGATAGAATGAATCCAAGAGAACTAAATAGTCGCTCCACAGATACTTGAGTGACTGGCATGCTATTGGTGATGTTCGAAAGTTTAAAAAGGAAGGGGTGACTAAACTCCCTGTCTTGCCAGTACCGCAAGACATCACCATCAGCTGGGACTCTCTCCACGTTTCTAAAGCTCTCCAAAGCAGAAATCACCGTCCCCTGTCCAACCTGTCTCTCTTCTTTCCTTGCAGCATCTTTTTCTTTCAGCATTTTTTCTAAGGGATCCATTTCTTCTTCTTCCTCTTGATCTTTGCTGCTTCCCGGTACATCATGCCTTCCTTCCGTCAAATCAACCATTCTATTCCAAATTTTCGCTAGCATTTGTATAGCTTTAATCGTTTGCTCTTCACTCAAGAGGCACTGAAACCTTGGATCTAAAAACACTCCGGCGCAGAATAGATCGTTTTCAAATAAAGCGCTTTCTCTTGATCGTAATTTTTCAATAAGTATTGTGCTAAACTGGTCCTGAAATTTGTTTAAGTCCAACAATAAACGTTGCCAGATACCGCAAAAGTCACCGATTGTTAAATTCTCCGCTTGCAGTCGGAGGGTCGCCACTTTTGCTGGCGCGAGAATGGAAGCGAGCTCACGGACTTCCGTCCAATGTTGTTCTCCGAGGATATCAAAATCAGAACTCGTGACGGAAAGATCTGAAGAAAAATCTTTCAGTTTCAAAATTCGCTCTAACATTGCAAATGTTGAGGACCAACGAGTGACGCAATCAAGAATCGGCATTTTCATACCCGCTTTTATCAACAAGAGGCGGATATTCGGTGTACGCAATTTTCTACAAAGATTTCTCACCAAGCCTAGTAGCTGATTTTTTGTTTTCAAAGCATCCTCAATAGCAAGTTGTAAAGTATGCGCAGCACATCTATAGTTCGTCACTTCCAAGTCGTCAAAATTGCTCTCTTCGAGTTCCTCCACGCCTCCCACGTCTCTAATACAGTCCTCATCATCCATGTCAGCATCAGTATCTATCTCTTTTTCAAGGTCATCATCCTTT
Source organism: Trialeurodes vaporariorum (assembly GCA_011764245.1). Taxonomy (NCBI): domain Eukaryota; kingdom Metazoa; phylum Arthropoda; class Insecta; order Hemiptera; family Aleyrodidae; genus Trialeurodes; species Trialeurodes vaporariorum. Next base: position 67,018,749 of record VMOF01000024.1, on the reverse strand, counting down.
TCATCTTTTTTCAACTGCTCATTTAAAAGTTTGACAGATTTTATTAGATTGGAGCCATTATCGGTGGTAATGCTAAAAATTTGCTTCAGGGATAAATTGAATCTTTTGAAAACACTCAAAAGCGTCTGCTTTACATACTCCCCCGTGGCACGTTCATGTAGCTCTGAGACGGATAAAGTTCGCAAGTGAATTATCCCTTTGAGTACGTATTGAATATTGACACCTAATATTTTCCTATTTAGTCTTGTCGCAATGTCAATTTTTACAGCTATCAAACGATTTATTAATGATTTTCCGAGACTCACCCTTAGCTTTTCTGCTTCAATTTGCACCTGTTTACGAACGGTTGCTGGGGTCAATATCAAAGCAGGAAACCTGATCAAAATTGGGTCAATAATTGCTCTGAAACCAGCATCATTGATGGCGGAAAAAGGTCTCCCATCTTCTGTTACAAGAGCAACGCAGGCATTCATCAAAGCTTGAGCAGTCATCAAAATTTGAATAGTTTTCTGAAATGGGTTCATCAACGTGCATTGCTTTTTTGTGTCAATTTTCCGCGATTCCTCCCCTTCACCCTTCCGTTTTTTATGACCGTCACCTGAAACCTCTTCCAAATACTTTTTGTATTCACTATTATGTTTTCTTTCTATGTGGCGTTGGAGATTTGACGCGTGTTTTCCGACCATTTCGACTCCACATAATTTGCACTTACTAATGTTCTTTTTTTTGTCGAAATTAAAAAATTTTAGAATAGGGTGAGCCATTTGTTTACAGTTTAAAATTGAGACAGGAAGAGGGACATAACCTTTAGAATGAAAATGTCTAACTTATATAAATGAATGTTGAAAAAATAATGTCTTTCTTCGCGTGTCCAAGGCAACGCTCACATGCATCGCATATAAGAAAACCAATCTCAGGTGATTGGAAATTTTAAGTAGACCAGAGACCTCCCATTTCAAGATCACACGTCTCCAATTTACTTTAAATTTTGAACCGCTTGCGAACCGGTTCAACTGCCGGTTCGGAGATTTTCAAAATATCGGTTCGGTTCGGTTCGCGGTTCGCAGAAATTTCTGAACCGCCCGAACGGTTCGATTCGCGGTTCATGAAATTTACCAAATGCGGTTCGGGTTCGGTTCGCGGTTCAAGAAAATGGCCGGTTCGGAGCGGTTTTCGGTTCGCGGTTCGGTTCGGTTCAAACCCCTGATTTAAACTCATTACATATATCGAATTTTCCTTGTGCACTGTGCACCCCCTGAATTCAATCTTTTACATGAGTCTAAATGGATAGAATACATTGTTGCCAAATTGCACGCGACGCCACTGCAACCTATAGAGCTATACCTATAGACAGTTTTAGTACGAAGTCAACGGTTGACCAACAAACACAACAATGCGCTCATCGGTCGCAATCGGTTGTGATAAAACTCGCGTAGCGTCCCGAACTATCTCACTCACTCTCCCGTGACCCCCCATGTATACCCATCTCTTTCTATAGTTTCGAAATTTGTATACAGGGCCTTGTTTTACGATATGTTATGATCAAAATCGCAATAAAATGCCTCGAGGAATTCATTTCTGCCATAAAATTTCACAAAATAAGTCTCAAAATACGATTTTTGAAATTAGTGTGAGTGAGATGGCAGTACATAGGGGTCGCGTGAAAGCGAGAGAGACAAACCGCGGCTTTGTTTGGAACGCTCATAACCGACAATCGCCATTACTAAAAACCTCTATGGAGGGGATAATCACAGTATACTTATCTACACACTACTAAGGTAGGTGACCCAAAGGTGGCCCGGCTATTAAGGTGGCCCACCCTTGCTGTTATCAATTAATTACATGAATTAACGATAGATGGCGTTAGTGCTGAGTAGCAGGATGCTATAGCTTCCCCCACTCCAAAAATCAAGAGCATCGGGCGATTCAGTCGGCACGAAACAGTGCAACGTCCATTTTTGTAGGTCTTCAGCTAATTTTCACGGTAGTAAACAATCGTAAAAGCTAAGTCCTTAAATCGAGTCCATCTTTGACTTTCAATTCATCATAAATCATTATAATTTTTGGTGTAACTAGAGTCTAGATTCCGTTTTTGAACGATAAAATAGCATTTGAATACTTATTAATGAAGTTTAAAAGGGGGTGTACACCTTTAGGTACATCAAAAATATGAGGGGTGGCCACCTTAGGTGCATGTTTTGCGCGATGTCAAAACTCTACTTTTTTCAAACGCAATAAAAACCTCAAAAACAAGCAAATTTTAAAAAAATGAAATTAACATATGATGACCAACTGTCTAAATAGTAAATTGACATATTTAGTTTTTTTTATCTCTCATGCCTCATATGTGCATATTGGCCCCAAGCATAGGTATGGCCACCTTTGGGTCACTTACCTTATACCCAGTAACGAAACTCAATGTTAGAAAATCGGCAAATGCCCCCCCCCCCCCCCCCGGTGGTCGGAAGTTATACTAACATCTTCCGTTTGATTTGCATTTTTCAATATGTCCAGAGTTTCCAAAAATTCAAATAAAAAGCTAAGCCCAACACAGATAAACATTGTTTTCCCTCCCTGAAATTGAGCTACATAACCTTTCAGTTTTGAGAAATAATTGCTGTAGCAATATACATATGTAGATCAGTCAATGAAAGAAATTTGTAAGTCTGTCCAGATCAGTTTCTAAATACAACAAATTGTAAAACTATTCCATTCTACTTTCAAAAATATGTTAGAACCATTTAACATTTATTTCTCTTGAATATTTCAGAAGCAGCTTTCGTGACCTTAGATGTTCTTCATTTACTCGATAAAAATAATTCAGAAAGATATAATCCCTCCGTTAGGTGATCGATTCCGTCTAAAAAAAAGCTCCAGCTCTTTATTCCACCGTACTCGACGGTGGAGCATTGGTATTTTCAATCTTTTAAAAAAGCAAGGCTTCAGTGGATGAACTTACTTACTTTTCCATCAAATTCGCAAGCATCTTGGGGAGTCTCATCCACTCGCAAGGTTTATGGAGAACAGGTATGGACAACACTCAACTTAGGGGGCGTGGCCACTTGGGAAAAAGCGACTTCGCCGCCATCTTGTCTCCTATTTACACCGTGTATATCTTGCATTGTTGTTTGTGGTTAGGTTTGAAGGGGAAGTTTATCTAAAGCAATACTTTATTTATTTGAACAATGAAATGTAATTGTAAATGTTAATTTTGTGACTATAGAATGGATTAACATCATCAATTACCCTGTTCATTTTCTTTTTCAAGATGTGACATCTAAATCTGAATTGCGCGGTCAGAAAAATGGCGGCTGAGTCACTTTTTTCACAACCAATCAGAGCCAAGCTCAGAGTGTTGTCCATACCTGTTCTCCATATACCTTGATCCACTCGGTGACTCTCTCTGAAGAGGGGGGGGGGGGCATCAAAATAGGTAGGACTCTCCCATGGTACCTGTTTAGGACCGCCATGACGCTTTCACTAATTAATGCATTTTTCAGTTTTGGAGTAGAGTTTCAGCTTTTTTAGTGCACTGATCATTCTGTTTACTGGTTTTCTCACAAAAATATGTCCCTTTCTTCGGCTAAAGTGATATTTACCAACGCAGTCTCATTATGGAAATTCAACTGATACATTTTCAAAACTTTCGCAGATTACTCTCGCAATGTCAGCTGATAATAATTACGAATTTGAACCACGCTTCGACGGAGGGGCAACTTTGTGCTCAATGAGGCCCAGCTAACTGCAGATAGAGAAAACAGAATGCTTCCGGCTCGTAAGCTAACTATAACATCAGAAATATATCAGTATCGTCTGATAGCTATAAAGTCTCGGAGAACAGTCTTAAATATTCAGCTGTACAGATGTTCAACGCGCTACCTCTAAACATAAAAATGCTCTTTCAACACTCTGACTACAGCTCCTTCATCTCAAACTTAGTGATTTTCTTATACAACATGGCTTTCGAAAACTTAGATGATTTCATACCCAATATTCTGTAGTTGTTCTTAATTCGTGATGTATAAATTTGTTTGCGGTTTCTATTGTTCATATTGGGATGTATCAATTTAATATTATTTAATTTCTGTGACTTGTATTATAGCTACCATTGAAGGTGGCTCTATGTACCAATTGTTTAAATAAATACAATAAATAAATAAATAAATAAATACATAAATAAATTTGTCCCTTGCAAGTTTTGCAAAAATCTGTACCAAGCCAAAACTTTACATCGTCATCAGAAAAGTTGTAAAGTAGAACCATGTCTATCTACCTGTAGATCTTGCTTTCAAAGAACTAAAAAAGAAGAAGAGTCTTGCAGAAACATCGAAATGCACCTGGCAACACAATACATGAATATCGAAGTAGTGGAGCAAGTGAATTGTTGAAAAAATAAGTCTTTCCTATTTTTCAAAGCGATAAGATTTCTCTTGTTGCAAAAAATGATGAATTAATTTGTTTGGCTCCGAGATTATGAAAAATCACTTGGACTCTCGGAGTTTCCTCCATTAAATGACCCGCAAATTGGATTTCTCTTAGAACGCCTTTCATGAGGGACTGAGTGGGTTCTTCCAATGTAATTTTCACGCAATGTTAGAGTCGGGACATAAAAAATGTCAAACGCCTCCATAGATTTTGACTTTGGTATAGGCAACCTGGAATGCTCAAACTCATTGACATAAGTATTGCGGGTGGACTACATCCAAGAATCTTGGAAACATGAGGTATGCTCGTTCTGAATAATTGACACTGTAAAAGAAGAGGATTTCTTCGGAGGAGCGTACCTTTGGTATAATGACTACTCATTGATTTTACTATACTATGGGCCAAAAAAGATAAAAAATATATTTTATTAAAAGATATTTTAAAAATAATATTTTATTTTATATTTATTTTATATTTTTTTTTTTTTTTTTATTTTTTATATTTATTATTTTATATTTTATTTTTTATTTTTTTTATTTTATTTTATTTTTTTTTTGATATTTTTTTTATTTTTTTTTTTATTAAAATATATTTTTTTATTTTTTCTAAAAGATATTTTACCCCTTTAACCTGATAGATATTTCGAACATTTTGGTTTGTTGAGTGCCTCCGAGTTCTTTTTTTGCCGAGCATCTATTACACGTGCAGTTATTCCTGTTTTTGGTCAATACTTGTTCGTTTTTGTGTCCAAATATCAACCATATTACGGGTTAGCTCGGATGACGAATAATGTTCATACTACGTTGCACATTGAGGGAGGAAATTCGCGATTGAAGAAGCTCCTTGAAGTTCGATGATGGATTTAAGCTCCGGTGTGTTGCATGAATAAGTTGCCCTATATTATTCAGAGGGCTATGGCTTTTAATTTCAAATTCAACTTGGATATTTCTGCATTCTGTTTATTCATTTCAATTAATCGGCAATTTCAACAATAATTGTAGTAATTAATGATAGGATTCGGAGGATAAATACCTTCGGTCAACACAGAACGCTGAATTGTTCCGTTGCAGCAGAAGCGATCGAGCGGCGAGTCTTTGTCGTAATAAGCTCCTTCAATTTCATAGACAGGCAAAATAAATACCCTCCTGTACGAATAGTTAACTATTAGCAATGTTTGATATGACCGCAACCGTTTATTTGAAGGGCAGTACCCGCGCGATGAAGATATCGATGGAATATTGATTCGTATAATAGCATGAAAGTATCGTTTCCACAACGACTTTCAGTTTGATATCTTATGGAGATCACATTGGCTTTTCAAAGCGTTAAAAACAGTGGCAAAGCGTGTGCTATCTGGCTACTTGGCATTTTGTCCATTTGCTTCCGTAGAAAATGTCGAAGCGATTGTCATTGCCGATTACTATCTATGGTTCGATATTTTTTGTGGGTTGTAATGAATCAGATGCGACGATGTCAGATTCAACCAAAGAGTAAACACGGAAAAAAAAGATTAGTGAAATTAACCATACGATAGCTGATTTTGGCACCTGCTAGATGTTATGGTAAACTTGACCAGAAGTACCGATACTTTGAGTAAATTCGACATGCAATCAGGTAACATCACCTAGTACCTAGTCAAAACATAGTATACTTTTGGTTAACATTGCCATAACATCTAGCAGGTGCCAAAATCAGCTATCGTATGGTTAATTTCACCGTAGTTTTTTTCCGTGAACGAGAGTCGCAATTGAATGGAAGGCCTGCGTAGTCAACGCAGATAAGGGATCGGAAACGCGGGCTGGCCTCTGATTGGCTGTAAGCCTGGAGCAAAACTGTCTTAGGGTATAGGGAAATTAACACGGGGTTTTCGTTTCGAGACGTTTATCTCGAAACCTGTGCAAAATTGCCTCTAAACAATTATTACGAGTCGATTTAGCAGAGTTTTCCGAACAAATTGATAGGTCACAAGTACCAGTATATTGCAAATTCGAGAAAACTGTCTCAGTTGAAAAGTACGCACAATACTGTGTTTACATGCTTGGCGAGTGTTTGAGTAACTCACTATTATGTGTACTTTTCAACTGAGACAGTCTTCTCGAATTTGCAATATACTGGTACTTGTGACCTATCAATTTGTTCGGAAAATTCTGCTAAATCGACTCGTATTAATTGTTTAACAGTTTTGCACAGGTTTCGAGATAAACGTCCCGGAACGAAAACCCCGTGTTAATTTCCCTATACCCTAAGACAGTTTTGCACCACGATGTCCCTCCATTTCTAGCCAATCAGAAGCCGACTCCTATTAGCATTGACCACTCTGGCTCTCAATGCAATTGCGACTCTTGTTTACTCTTTGGATTCAACGCTTCGCCACTGTTTAAAAATCGTACAAAAAGAATAAACACCTTTGTTTTTTATCTGTGGCATGTAAGAACTATGAAGAAATTCCTCTCATCAAAACTGTCCTTGATTATTTTTTCCATTATTTCACAAAGAGTTTTAGATTTTTCAAGGTATAAGTTCAAGTGGCAATGTTGTTATACTCTGAAATACCGGAAAAACTCGAAAAAAATCTAAAACTGATCGAGGAATAGAAGAAAAAAAATTGCTACCAAGATACTAACTTTTGAAAGTCATACAGAACGTAATTAAAAACACGGACACACATAACTGTCAACTTTTGGCCGACAGATTAACAAATAGAGACGGTGCACTGAGCAAGAATAAATTGGGAAGATTTGTGGTACACTTTAATCTCGCGGTTTCAACAACTCAACTGTTAACACCTCTCTTAGCCTCAAGTAGAATTTTGACATGAGGGAAAGGATAGCGGCGAAGAGGGGGCGTTCACCATTCAACACAAGGCTAATCAGAGGGCTGTTAACTGTTGAGCTGTTGAATCCGCGGGATAATGCGTGCCTCCTGCTGCAGTCGTTTCATGCGCTTCCTCTTGTCCCTGACTTTTTGGCACCAAAGCTAACCTACTACAAATAAAACTGCTGTGCACTTTAGTTTTGTATATCTAACACCTCTAGTTTATAGTAATAATTTTTGTGATGAAAAAACGAATGGTACAGTTTCCCATGCGCATAGCAAATTTCGGCGTCAGCCAGAAATTATGGTTAACTGTACCAATCAGTTAACTTAATTTACCAAAAATGACGTTGCATTTACCATACTCAACTCGAATTTACTATACTTTCTGGTCGACACTAAAATTTGCTATGCTCACGGTAAGTTGTACCCTTCTTTTTTTACGAGTGAATTAAATTCCATGATATCTAGAGTTCTTGTAAATACCATTAACTCACGAGAGCGAATCGTTGAGTCAACGAGACTTCAGACCATTTTAAAAGAGTATCTCTGAAAAGCTGCATTGTCGGAAACTCCATGAATTTGGCAACGTTTTACTGGTTCAATCCACCGAACACTTGAGCTATTTCTGATAAATTTCCGCCGAATTTTCGCTTCTGGTAACCTAAAACTGGATAACAGATCGAACTCTGTATTTTGTAACAAGGTGTGCCCAACTCCTAGGTGTTTTGATTTTATCCGAAGCAATCTAAAATTCGAAGTTTCTTTCGCGCCATTCGTCAACCATGGTTGGATGTCTGATGATAAATCATAGATAAGACCGAAAAAAGTGTGGAGCGGAGAAAAGACACCAGACAGGGATTCAGGGAGTGCTTCTACTGAGATTATGCTCGAGTGAGAACAAGGGTCGGTCGTGGAAGGGATGGGGTGGTGGGTAGTGAGGAATGAGGAATTGAAAGCGGGTCCCTTAGTTGCTGTCTCTTGTCGCATCGCCAGCGTCCAGTTGATAGGGGCCTCTCAAAACGGGACAAGAGAAAAGCATAACACCAAGGACAGGGACACTGGACAGGGACAGGGACAGGAGCAGTGGTTGAATGGAGGGGGGAGGACGACGCGCGGACGTGGTCGAAAAAGGGACGAAACGTTGAATAAAGGACAGCGCGAGACAGCTCTCGGTATGCGCGTTGATGCCGAACCGGTGGTGTTGGGTGGTCGTTGCGTGCGTTGGGTTTTGCGAAATTGGGTCAGTCGACTTTTTGACAAGGTCGGAATTTAATGAGTTGTATGCGGTAAAAGTTTCAGTTTTTCAATCAGGATGTTTGCGTTCTACTAGCGAGAGGGTAGATTTTAACCGTAGATGGTTCCTATATTTTGCAGCAATTTGTATGGTTAGTACTCATAGTTAGATATGGTTAAATAAGACGAAACTTTTTGGCATTATTTACCGATTTATGCGTTGGATTTTGCGAAATTGGGTCAGTCGACTTTTTGACAAGGTCGGAATTTAATGAGTTGTATGCGGTAAAAGTTTCAGTTTTTCAATCAGGATGTTTGCGTTCTACTAGCGAGAGGGTAGATTTTAACCGTAGATGGTTCCTATATTTTGCAGCAATTTGTATGGTTAGTACTCATAGTTAGATATGGTTAAATAAGACGAAACTTTTTGGCATTATTTACCGATTTATGCGTTGGATTTTGCGAAATTGGGTCAGTCGACTTTTTGACAAGGTCGGAATTTAATGAGTTGTATGCGGTAAAAGTTTCAGTTTTTCAATCAGGATGTTTGCGTTCTACTAGCGAGAGGGTAGATTTTAACCGTAGATGGTTCCTATATTTTGCAGCGATTTGTATGGTTAGTACTCATAGTTAGATATGGTTAAATAAGACGAAACTTTTTGGCATTATTTACCGATTTATGCGTTGGATTTTGCGAAATTGGGTCAGTCGACTTTTTGACAAGGTCGGAATTTAATGAGTTGTATGCGGTAAAAGTTTCAGATTTTCAATCAGGATTTTTGCGTTCTATTAGTGAGAGGGTAGATTTTAACCGTAGATGGTTCCTCCTTTGTGTCGATGCTTAGCGTTTTTTATAAGAACAAGGGGGGGCGAAAATAAGGTTTCATAGTTGTATTTCAGTTTGAATCGTGAATTTGGTGTGTTTTTTGTCATCTTCAGAGTTTCAGAAATCGATACGTGTAGACGAAATCATCCTAAAGCTATTCCCCCCCCCCCCCCCATTTATAACCACCGTGTCAGGTACTGCTAAAGCATTTGTGCCTTAACCCAGTGGCGAAGCGTGTAATTTGGCAACAATGTATTTTCTCCATTTAAATTCACCAAAAAAGTCGAACGCTTCAGTCATCGGCGATGACCAAGCATTTCGACCTTTCTAATGTGTTTAAATAGGGAAAAGGAACAATGCCAAATCGCAGGCATCGCCACTGCTGGAATCACCATGGAAGCGAGCGTCTGTTCCAGTACCCGACTTTTGAGCATTATGCGTAAAAATAAATGTACGATCGGTACATTATTATTATGTGTTTTGTTGTTCAATGTCAATCTATGGTTGACAGGTGTTAAGGTGTTACCCCTGGGGCGGGGCCAAACAATGGCCCTAAGCCTCAGGGCTTAGCGCGATACATGTCGCACGACGGGTGAGGTGAGTTTACTACTGTATATTTACATTTATTTTTACGCACATAAAAAAGGGTTTGTGACCCTTCGAAGGCAGAATTTGCGCAATTTTTATTATTATTATTATTATTATTTTTTTTTTTTTTTTTTTTTTTTTTCAAAGAAAATGGTAAAAAATAACATTAAAAAATATTGACTCGTTGGTTGGTTCAAATGAAAATCAAGGAATAAATTTTTAGTACAGCACGCCTGAGTCCAAAAAGTTGAACTGTTTTTCGAGCTGTGCGACGCGCGGCAAATTGCAGCGATTGGGCATTGACTTTCGCCTTTATCTGCCTCGTTGATCGGTCCCACTTTGAAGCTCTTAATGAGAGAGTGATATGGAGAGAGAGAGAGAGAGAGAGAGGGAGAGAGAGAGAGAGGAGAGAGAGGGGAAGTTTAGAGAGCGGCGTGATAAGATGAACAAAGCAAGCTACGCGACAAAGTCAAAGGCAGCCTCGCCTCACCCCGAACCAATCATCGTCTGTTACCTGCGGTTATCGTTCGTGTTGAAGGAGACGTCATTATTACGGGTATAATATGCACTGAAAAGGCAGAAGTTCGATACAGTGAAGCGAAAAGTTGTCTCATGAATAGAGACGAATCGTAAGACTCATTAAACCGAGACGGATCCCAAGTCCGGTAAAGAAAAGTGAGGGTCTAAACATTCTGTGGATAACCCAGGGCGGTTTGAGGCAAATTTTCGAAAAGTTTACGAACGACTCTCAACGACTTCGAGCTAAATTTCATTCAGATGGACAGTTCATACAGTTCAAGTTCACAGTGAAACAGTTCGGAGTTGGAGTTGGACAGTTTGAATTTAGTTAAAAAACAATAAAAATTCAATTATTTGCCTGGAGTCAGTCACTGTACCAGTGGCGGCTCGTGCAATGTGGCAACAACGCAATCCCTCCATTTAAACCTATGTTAAACAATCGATCTTCAGGAAGTGCAATGCACCCCCCAAGATATCGATACTTTTGCATAGGTTTAAATGGCAAAAAAGCATAGTTGCCAAATTGCACGAGCCGCCACTGCACTGCATAATGGTCTGAGATAGGAAAAAAAAGTGGACAAAAATCAGTGAAAATACCAGCGGCGGCTCGTGCAGTTTGACAACAATGTTTTCCCTCCATTTGAATCTATGTAAAACTATCGATTGGAGGTGAAGCACCGCTTCACTGTCGAATCGATTGTTTTGCATGAAATCAAATAAAGGCATAAAAAGGCACCCATTGTTGCCATATTACACGAGCCGCCGCTGGAAAAAATGCCTTTAAAAACCATTTTTGTCTACCTTTTAAAATGAAATCAATTTTTTTCCGTGACATTTCGAGCATTAGATTAGTTGTTAGCAGTGTTATCTCAGATTAAAAGATTAAAAATGGGCGATTGATGAGAAATTGTCTGGTTTTTGACCACTTTATGACGATCTCAGACCATAGTGCACCTGTAGGGTGGGGGGGGGGCGATTACCATAATTCCATTTAACGCGATTGACAATTTTTTTTAATTATATGACTCAAGCGACCCATACGACCGAAAAAGGGCTATAGGCCCCCCCTCCACATTAAGTCATCACTTTTAAGCCCTCCCACTTTTTTTGGTCACGATCCGCCCATGACTTGCGCACAAACTTGCATGCGGATAGCAGAATGTCAACACCTGTCAAAAGGTCAATTACATGGACATGAACAATCAGTGAGAGCAGAGAAGGCGATGCGACGTGACACGAAAGTGGCTCGACGGAAGCAAGATCACGTGAGTCACGTGACTCGCATCGCATAACGTCCGTCGTCAAATGGGTGACCGAACGGAAAACGTGATGTGACAGTCGAACAGACGAAATCAGAAAAATGTAAATCCAATCGCTCGAACCTCCCGCGTCGCAAACAACGCGGGGAAAAATATTACAAATGAAATTTTATCCGTAATTTATTTTTGCCTCAGCCAAACGGTGTGGTAAACTCCAAAGGAAATCTGATTGACGTTTTCAAAAGATCAAGTGAATTCGACCCAAACTTAGGAAGCCAAACGGTGGTGAGGTAAACTCCAAAGGAAATCTGATTAACGTTTTCATAAGATCAAGTGAATTCGACCCAAACTTAGGAAGCCAAATGGTGTGGTAAACTCCAAAGGAAATCTGATTAACGTTTTCAAAAGATCAAGTGAATTCGGCCCGAACTTAGGAAGCCAGCGGGTCGATCTTTGAAATCATTGGATAAGACTGGGCTATTGGCTAAATGGAGGATACCTATGTAAGCAAGTATCCCTCCCGCTACATTCGATAAGCTATCGGCTGCTTAAAATAAGCTAATAGTTTATCAAATGAAGCGGAGAAATACTTGATTACAGAGGTATACTTTTCGATAAACACTTTAGAAGAAGCAGTAGCAGCCCTTCATCTATCCACAGTATACCAGCCTTATCCAATGATTTCAAAAATCAGTCTGCAGGGCCCTGGCCCTGGCGTCTATATAATAAACTTTACGACACCCCTAGCTCTCGATCGGAGCCGAAATCAACCGAAAGTATCATTTTCAGGAGAACTCAGGTCTAGGTCTTTCTGAGTGAAGTATCGGCCAACTGTCCATATCTTGCGATAGTACTTCGATTTCCGGTCAGCCTTAATTCTATCTTGGATTTTTACGAACTGCAGACATTTGCTAACGAACTTTCCTTATGGACAAGACATATGCTAACAGATTCTCCTTATGGATAATTAAAAAAAAGTTTAACAAATTATCCTGAAACCTACAGGAACTTCGGGTGTATACCCTAGCTTCAAGTGTTTCAGTCGAGGAATCCGAATTTTTCATCAGTTTTGCTCCAGCTTCTACGATTCTTCCTCAACTTTCCTAGTTTTCACTTGGTGTCCGTTGGATCGTAAATTTGAGGTTAGGTGCAGATAATTTCAGTTTTCCGGAGGAAATAGAGTCTAGAGGGAAAGTAGAGACAAAACTTGAATGTAGCGTGCTAAATTTCACGCTAATATGCAAAATTTCAGTTTATTTAGTAAAACAATCAAAATTTATCAAGAGTTATGCGTGTAAGAATTTCGTTAGCAAATGTCTGCAGAACCGCGTTCGCTTTCTATCTTGTGTCAAGCTGCGTCTAACATAAATAATGTAAGTGAGTGTCTTTGTGGGATTGGGTTTGGTTATACTTTGGTTTGCGTTTCTGGAAATCTGCGGGCCGATCATTTACTTCATCGTTAAGCCAATCGTTAAAACTGTGTATGAGTGATAATATTGGTCGAATATTGTAAAACTTATCCATTGCTATATGGTAAACATCGTTATAGTGTCTGTTTTTTAAAGGTCACTCATAAATAGCCTTTATAAAACGAGACTCTTAACGATAGTTACCATAGCAACAGCCACGTTTTACAATTTTCGACCAATTGCATCACTCGTAGACAGTTTTAACGATCGATTTCACGATAAAGTAAATGATCGGCCCTCAGAACTCAAGATCACTGGTATTTTCCGGTCTATCACATCGACTAAGCTTGACTAACCCTTGCAAATAAGAGGCCGGAAGTGTTTTCGTCCGCATTAACCGATTCGGTAAGTATTCTAAGTGTATTACCAGACAAAAAAATTCCGGCATTTTTCAATGGAGAATTCGGGTGAAAAATGTCGGGTTTCTCTGTTCAAAAATGTTGGAATTGTTATCCAAAAATAACAAAAGTTCCATTTAAAAAATAACCAAATTATTCTGAAAACTGACAGAATGTCTTTTCGGGAACTTAAAAATATAATTCTGGATACTTCAGAACAACCGTTTTCACAGAAAAATACAGGAGAAACGCTTTGATAGAGCTGACAAAACCTTTCTTAGAAAAATGAACCAGCAAAACACTTCAGAAAAGCAACTAAAGATTTTGCATGCCTAAACCATTAGATTTTGCTGGACGAACTGAAGATTTGGTTAGCTCAACCAAAGCCTTTTGTTTCATAATACTTTTTTTTTTTTTTCTTGTAAAGAAATTGATAGTACTCGATGAACCAAAAACAATGGTGCCTTTGGTTTCTTCATAAGTGGCACGTTGCCCTGATTTTGGAGACACGTAAAAAAAAAAAGTAGGAAGTTGTAAAATAGTAAAGTTGTAAAAAATCGTGTGTGTAGTGACGCCCCAACGCGAAACATCCATTTACAACGATGTATTTTGGGCCGAAATCCAATCTCTGAAACAATGAACGATTAATAGCCCACCAAAACGACAGGTCTGCTCGTAAGTCTGTTTTCCCATTTAAAATAACATTGGCGCTGCCCGGGACGAGCAGAGGGGACGTTTTGGTGAGCCCTGCGCCTTGTCACCGGTTAAAAGCCCACCAAAACGACAGGTCTGCTCGTAAGTCTGTTTCCCATTTAAAATAACATTAGCGGTGCCCCGGAAGAGCAGAGGGGACGTTTTGGTGAGCCCTGCGCCTTGTCACCGGTTAAAAGCCCACCAAAACGACAGGTCTGCTCGTAAGTCTGTTTTCCCATTTAAAATAACATTGGCGCTGCCCGGGAAGAGCAGAGGGGACGTTTTGATGAGCCCTGCGCCTAGTCAACGATTTAAAGCCCACCAAAATGACAGGTCTGCTCGTAAGTCTGTATTCCCATTTAAAATAACATTGGCGGTGCCCGGGAAGAGCAGAGGGGACGTTTTGATGAGCCCTGCGCCGAGTAAACGATTAAAAGCCCACCAAAATGGCTAGTCTGCTCGTAAGTCTGTTTTCCCATTTAAAATAACATTGGCGGTTCCCGGGAAGAGCAGAGGGGACGTTTTGATGAGCCCTGCGCCTAGTCAACGATTAAAAGCCCACCAAAACGACAGGTCTGCTGGTAAGTCTGTTTTCCCATTTAAAATAACATTGGCGGTGCCCGGGAAGAGCAGAGGGGACGTTTTGATTAGCCTTGCGACTTGTCAACGCTTAAAAGCCCACCAAAACGACAGGTCTGCTCGTAAGTCTATTTTCCCATTTAAAATACCGTTGGCGGTGCCCGTGAAGAGCAGAGGGGACGTTTTGATGAGCCCTGCGCCTAGTCAAGGATTAAAAGCTCACCAAAATGACAGGTCTGCTCGTAAGTCTGTTTTCCCATTTAAAATAACATTGCCGGTGCCCGGGAAGAGCAGAGGGGACGTTTTGATTAGCCTTGCGACTTGTCAACGCTTAAAAGCCCACCAAAACGACAGGTCTGCTCGTAAGTCTATTTTCCCATTTAAAATACCGTTGGCGGTGCCCGTGAAGAGCAGAGGGGACGTTTTGATGAGCCCTGCGCCCTGTCAACGATTAGAAGCCCACCAAAATGACAGGTCTGCTCGAAAGTCTGTTTTCTTATTTAAAATAACATTGGCGGTGCCCGGGAAGAGCAGAGGGGACGTATTGATGAGCCCTGCGCCTTGTCACCGGTTAAAAGCCCACCAAAATGGCAAGTCTGCTCGTAAGTCTGTTTTCCCGTTTAAAATAACATTGGCGGTGCCCGGGAAGAGTAGAGGGGACGTTTTGGTGAGCCTGCGCCTTGTCAACGATCAGTGGCGCACCGAAGGGGGGGTTTTAGGGTTAACCCCCCCCCGCCCCCCCCAAAAAAAAAGGAAGGAGAGAGAGGGAGAGAGAGAGAGAGAATGTGGTTCCCTCACAAATAGAAGAAAGAGAAAGAAAAAAAAATCGTGATCAGCTAGGAAGGGAATTCGCGGTGAACAAATTCCATATTATCCTTTGACTCGACTTCTCCCTCCAATTATCATGAGTCGAGAACAACGATTTCACGCAGGCAAAATCGAAAATATATTTGAACGTTTCAATTTTACTGTGCATGAAAGTACCGTAAAATTCAATCCGAAGGTCAGGAAAAATGACAAATTTTCCGGGGGAGGGCCCCCAGACCCCCCGCTCGGTGAACCCCTCGGTGAATATTTCAAGGCTCCTTCATCCACATTCCTTTTGACTTTTCTCCCTCCAATTATCATGAGTCGAGAGCAAAGATTTCATGCAGCAAAATCGAAAATATATTTGAGCATTTCAATTTTACTGTACATGAAAGTACCGTAAAATTCAATCCGAAGGTTAGGAAAATTGAAAAATTTTCCGGGGGAGAGCCGCCGGACCCCTCCTCTCGGTGAACCCCTCGGTGAATATTCCACGGCTCCTTCAACCACATTCCACTTGACTCTTCTCCCTCCAATTATGAGTCGAGAGCAAAGATTTCATGCAGCAAAATCGAAAATATATTTGAGCATTTCAATTTTTCAATGTACATGAAAGTACCGTAAAATTCAATCTGAAGGTCACGAGAATTGAAAAAATTTTCCGGGGGGGGGCCCCCCGGCCCCCCCTTGTCCTGAAGGGTATTCCATACCCCCCAGACCCCCCGGAGTTTGAGTCGTACCAACCCCCCCCCCCCCAAGGCAAATTTCTCGGTGCGCCACTGACAATGGGACATACTAATTAGAAATCAGAGGCACTTTGTTCTCAGCTCATCAAGTACTTTCATATTCTTTATTAAAAAAAAAAAAAAAAAACAAAAAAAAACAAAAAAAAAAAACAAAAAAACAAAAAAACAACAACAACAACATATCAGACCCTTGCAACCGCCCCATTGCCTTGTCTTTCCAGTTGTCCAGAAAATTACATGTTTACCCCGCAGTGTGCGTCGCCTGCTACTCTACCTGAATTCGGTCGTCTAGCCGATTAGATCGGTGATCGCACTTGACCAGAATTATGATTTTCCACGCGTACGTAAGAACGTTAAGTTAACGCTACGTTCCGTGACGTGTCTATCTGAGCGATGAACGCTAAACAATAAAACTCGCAAAATATCGTCCGAATGTCCGACATCGTATCCTGCTCTCTGAGAGAAGGTATATAATCATTCTCATTTCATATCGATTTCTGGCACGGGCGCAAGTTAAGCTTAAGAGGCGAGATGGAGCCACCTCACTTTCTTACCGGTCGGTTGGCCGATGTCGAATGAGAACAGTGTTGCCAAAAAAAAAAAAAGCATTGTACTTTAAATTGATTCTTAAGGGAAATATACGGACCTGTGTCGGGTCGTTTGGGTCAACTAAAAATTGGTCGACGGTCACGAGGTCTAATAGATTTTACGTCTATAATGACCAAAAGTCTGATTTGTTACGTCCACAGACAAGCAGTCTAATATAATCAAATCAATCGCAACAAATTTTCTTGGGAAATCATAAAAATGAAAATTGTGTGGAAATAGTCACGAAACTGCTGGAAAACTATCGAGCTCTAGGATGTAACGTGTCCTTGAAAACGCACTTTTTACATCCTGACTTGGACTTTTTTCTTAAATGCAATCTTGGTAATGTGAGCGATTAACAAGGGGAACGAGTTCACAGAGACATCTCAACGATGGCAACCCGATATCAAGGGAAATGGAGTTAGCAGACTACAGTTGGACCCTCAAAGATGCTCCTGAGGAAAAATACAGTTGAAAAACTTCAAGTGAAGGTTCATTTTAAGTAAGTAGTCGTAAAATTTATATTCATACATGTAGCTACAACTAATTAGTGCCTACTTTTTGGTTTTTTTTTCCACATCCGTTACCAGTATGTCAAATGTTTAAACCCATGTTACACAAAACCCAAGTAATTTGAAGAAAATCTGAGCAGATATCTAAAATCAGCGCTAAAAATACTTCTAAATTTAGCCTTTCAAGTTTGCTTAGCATCAAAAATAAAATTGTTCGCACACTAGTTTAATCAAGCACGCGTATACTCGATAAAAAGGTATACATGCGTCTGGTCTAGAAAAACGGATCTATAAAGTGGAAGCCTAGTAAACAAATATGGCTATTAAACTTGTTTTGCGGTGAGGACCCATTTATACAAGCATAGATTCAATAATACAAGACAATAACTGTTAGTTTACTTCTTGGCATAAAAAATGTAGAAAAGGTGTGATAGACCTATTTGCAATAAGAAGTTGTAAATACACTGAAAAAAATAGAAAAAAACACTTTGGTAGCGCTGACAAAACCTTTGGTAGAAAAACAACCCAGCAAAATACTTTAGTTGAGCCAATTAAACGTTTTGAACGCTTAACTAAATAGATTTTGCTGGATTATTTTTTCGACCTATGGTTTTGTCAGCGCAACCAAAGTGTTTTTCTCAGTTCTTTCTGTGTAAGTAGACATAATTAGTCAATGGACGAGAAATCGGTAAACATGAAATGCTAATGGACGAAATGACACATTCGACGAGATAGTTGTGGACGAAATAATAGTAAAGACCTAATTTTAAGTAGACCAACAAAACAGTACGTTAATTGCCATAGACTAAACAATCTCTAACCAATGGACCAATTCTGTACATTTGGCAACATTGAATGAGAATGTCCAAAAGCAGTGGCGAAGCGTGCTTCCTGGCAACCAAGCATTTTCTCCATTTGAATGCGCATGGAAGGTCAAATTTGATGGCCATCGCCGTTTCCTTGGAGTTCGATAGTTTTCATGGGTTTAAATGGACCAATTGCAACGTTGCCAGATAGCACCCTTCGCCACTATCTATAGGAGGCGCCCGTCCTACCGACCGGCTGCCGCTTTACTTACGATGCGCCTCGAAACACGAGTCACATCACGAGACGAGCCAACGTGGCCAAATGTACAGAGTGTTGGTCACCCGAGAAAAAAATAGCTTGGATTATTTTTATTAAATTTTCGCTTAACCCTTTCCACTCACGAGACGTTTCTTTTTTCTTTTTGTTGCTTTGATAATTTTTTTTTTTTTTAAATTATTTCTTTATTTTATTTTTGTTAAAAAATAAAGTTATTTTATTCATTTTCGTTTTTTTTTATTTTATTTTAATTTTTTATTTTAATTTTTTTTATCTTATAGTAATTTTTATATTTTATTTTAACTGCTACGTAATTTTTTCATTTTATTTTAACTTTTTAATTTAATTTTTTATTTTATTTATTTGTTTATATTTTTATTTATATATATATGTAAATTTTTTTTTGTTTTTTATTATTATTTAATTTTACTTTTATTTCCTTTGTTTTAAATTTTTTTTTTTTTTTTTTCCTGTGCTGACTTTTGTTGGATGGATTTGAAATTTGAGTGGAACTCAACTATTTTTTTTGTCGAATATATCCGACATTGGAGTGGAAAGGGTTAAACATAAATTATTCGGAAGCTCAACCAAACCCTGAGAATGTAGCTTACTTCCCATGTTGCTTTGCATCATTTGTAAGAACCTGCTGATTGTTATGTGTTATTTTCAACCCATTTTCTCTTGATTACGAAGCCAAATCCCCGCTTGCTCATTCAAATTAAGAGGGTCGTTGAATATTCCGAACCCGCAATGTGAATTTGGCCAATGCCGTAAATTGAAGGCACTCTACAAAACATTATTTTTCAGCGAGTATAATTTTTTCCGCTTTGTTGAATAAGCTTCTTTCTCGTTGTAATTTTTTTTTAATTCAATTAAAAACCTCTATTCACCCCAAGGGTACGCATTTTCAGGGTGTGTAGCAAATCCCTTTTGTAAAAAAATTATTTGATTATATCTCTTGATCTTCTTTTTTCAAAATAAGGCAAAATACAATGGGTCTGTTGCAAACTTTTGCTGCAACGATTAAGAGAGTTTCAACTAATGTAAAATCGCCTGAAAAGTCCAATGGTGGCATCAGAAAGTCACGAAATGAGATAATAAACTCACAAGAAGCGTTTAATGAAATCCAAGATGGCGGCAAAATATCGAGCAATCCGTATGCATGCACCACGAACATTCAAGGATAGCCAACCTCACAACATCGATCACAACCAATCACAACGTAAACAAACACATAACCTCTACCTCCAATGAGGTTGTAAACGTTGGCAATCCTTGGATGATCACGGTGCATACATTCAGATTCCTCGATATTTTGCCGCCATCTTGGATTTCAATAAACGCCTCTTGTGAGTTTATTATTGTATTTCATGACTTAATGATGCCACCAATGGACTTTTCAGGCGATTTTACATAAGATTTTGCACTCTTCATCGTTGTAGCAAAAGTTTGCAACAGACCCATTACTGACACAATGTAGAATTTTTCCCAATTTTTTCAAACAGCTTTGTTTTGGTTGCAATTTTGTTTTTAAATTAAAAAGCCACTGTTTGCCGCAAAGGCACGCATTTTCAGGGTGTAGCAAATCCCATTTGTTACTCAAGTAATTGTTCATATTTATTGGTCTTTCTTTCAAAACTATGTAGGCAAAATATTACGAACCGGGTCAAACCCTTCAATGTAAGAGGTTGGTAGCACGGTGAGAAACAAACTGGCAATGTTACAAGGCGTCGATAGACAAATGCGTAAACAACGACAGTTATAGTGGCGGGATTTCAAAGCGACCAAGATTGCCAAATCGAAGAGATGAAATGCGCCTGATTTCCATAAGTCTCCACGTAAAATAGGCGTATTTTTTTTTTCATCATTCGGCAACCTGAGACGAGCTCGACGCGACGCGACACGACGAAGCGACGTGACATAAGAAAGTGCACTGTCAAAGAAAAACAATAATAGCTAGTCCACCGATTTATGTTTTAAACCGAACGGAACAGTCTGCGAGATAGCGATAAAAATAATAATTCATTCCACTTCCTACATTTCCGTTCAGATCCCAACATATCGATCGTTTACCTAAAGGGCGTAGTCCACGCCCCTCATCCCCTTAACGGAGGAAACGTTTTTCATTACCTGCATCACGAAAAAAAAAGGGGGGGAACTGGAATTGATAGGAGAAAGTTGAACACGAAACTCTCGTTGAATCAATTGAAGCAGTATGTGGTAAAAGGGCGCGTAAAACATTATGGGTATGTGCTCTTCCAAATACTTGTGCATAGTGAACAAATGGAGGTTTTAGTTGAAGAGCACACCTGTTGTTTTATGGCATCTTCATCCAGAAATATCCTCAATGGGTCTGTTGCACACAGAGATTACTAAGCCTAAGAGATATGGCATAACGATTCAAAAGTGTTATTCGACTCCTACGAAGTATGCAATGTGGCGTACGCTGGTGACCGTAAACATTGTTACTACTGTTGTTGTTTGAATGAGATTTGACAGCAACGCCACTAACTAAATTAATAAGATTAATAAAGTGTTTGGGAAGTTTAATGAGCTCTGAGTATATTTTGTACGTGAATCTGAAAATCCAAGTCACTTTAATCATCTCATCGGCCATTAAATGACAAACATTTAGATGCTGCAGAGAATCTAACCTCATTTCCAACAACATGAATAACAACAATGTTTACGGTCACCAGCGTACTGCACGTTGTATCACGGCCATTCTGCTGGCGTTTTTTACGGAGCCCGGCCAACGGTTTTTTAACACGGCGGAGATAGGAAGTGCCATATCTCTTAGGCTTAGTAATCTCTGGTTGCACACTTCGGATACAGCGTTTTAAAGTATCAATTCCTACGTAAAAAGCCGAGAAAATAACAATGGCAGCATCAGAAAACACTTAAATTCAGTATTAAACTCACAAATTGCGAAAAACACTAGACACTATTCACCCCTGTATCTTTCCACCACGTGCACGATATTTCGCGAAATTAGCACGGCACATTCAAATAAACACGGCCGAATGTCATCACAGCTGACTTCATAAACAAATAAACAATAAACACTGACGGCGTCTGTTCGAATTCTTACTTTTCAATATCCTCAATTCCTCACAAAAGGTTGTGAAAGGTACGGAGACCGATATTTGTGTCGAAAACTTATCAAAATGAAACAATAACTCACAGGAGATCCAAGGATGATTCCAACTTTGATCATCATGCTTGGAACTCCCGTGTGTTATTGTTTCATTTTGATAAGCTTTCGACACCCGTACCTTTCAAAACCTTTTGTGAGGAATTGAGGATATTGAAACGTAAGAATTGGAACAGACGCCGCCGTCAGTGTTTACTGTTTATTTGTTTATGAAGTCAGCTGTGATGACAGTCGGCCGTGATTATTTGAATATGCCGCGCTAATTTCGCGAAATATCGTGCTCGTGGTGGAAAGATACAGGGGTGAATAGTGTCTAGTGTTTTTCGCAATTTGTGAGTTTAATACTGAATTTAAGTGTTTTCTGATGCTGCCATTGTTATTTTCTCGGCTTTTTACGTAGGATTAGATACTTTAAAACGCTGTAGCCGAAGTTTGCAACAGACCCATTGCAGCCGTCTCCGGAAAAGGCTCATAAAACAATGGGTGTGCTCTTCCAGAGAATTGTGCAGTGTGAGAGATTGGAGGTTTCAGTTGAAGAGCACATGCACCTGTTGTTTCATGGGATCTTCATCCAAAAACATCCTCAATCTAAGCCGTCTCTGAAAAAGGGCTCTTAAACAATGGGTATGAGATCTTCTAAGGAACTGTGCAGTGTGAGAAAATGGAGGTTTTCGTTGAAAAGCGCATGTAATGCAACATCAGATTTTACAATTCATTTGCTTTGCAAAAGTTTGCAAGAGCCCCATTGCGGACGTGCAGTCGTTTATCAACCAACCATCAAACCAATTTACGACGGAAGTAGTTATAAATGCGAGCCTTTAATTTTCTCCTAACTTTCTTTCCGAGATGAACGCGTTGTTATCGGCAAAAGTATGGAGTTTTCACTCACAGTCTAAAATAAAGGATTTTGGTGTGGCTACCAGAAGGCTACCAGTCCAAATTCAGCAGCAGTGGCGAGGCGTGCGATTTGGCAACGTTCCTATTTCCCATTTAAACACATAGGAAAGATCGAAGTGGTTAGTCATCGCCGATGACCTTCCAACTTTTCTGGTGAATTTAAATGGAGAAAATACATTGTTGCCAAGTTTCACGCCTCGCCAATGTTCAGTCGAAACATGAGTAGATGGTCAATTAAATGAATTAAAAGAGTCTTATGACCCCCAAAAATACGCTTACGAAGTTTGACACTCATGTTAAAAAACACCCTATATGAATTATTTTTTGTGTCATACATAGTAAACATATGCCTATTAAAACATAGTAAACCTAAATTGTTAAAGTCCAGAGGTGGATCGTGTATTCTGATGCTTCAACATCTGTTCCATAAAAATCTATGGAAATGAATCGATCCGAAGATGGTTCAATTAAACTTCCAGGTAGCCACGATACTTATGAAAACGTGTTCAAATGTATAGGGCAAATAATCAAAGTTTTTTCTAACAAACCGCGACTGTGAGTCGTCTGCATCTGAATAGGGTCTGATTGATGAGCAGTGAGTTTACACAGTGACACACCGTATGTAGTGGGTTAACAAACGAGATAAACAAAATGCGTGTTTTGCTTTCCCATCGAGATGTAGATTTTGAATATTTCTTTTTACGTAAAACATGTTTTTCGTACATTAAATTTGTATGAACTTTGAAAAGCTCATTTTAATTCTGTTTACCGCCACTGCGGGCTATATATACAGGGTGTTGAAAAACTGTTCCCGAATATTTCAGGGGCGGATTTTACAGGTCAAAATAAGACTTTTTTTTTCCTATAAGCAAGTGTCCAGAGATGTCCCCCTTTTGAGCTACAGCCCACCAAAGTTTTAAAAAATTGGCGGTTTTTTTGGAGTAGCGACCACTATTATGAACCACATGTCCTAAAAATTGGTGTTTCAGAGTAATTTTATGTGTGAAATCCATTAATGACCTCGAGAAATATAGAAATTGAGTCTGACTGTACTTTTCACGCGATTGTGTACCTTTAACGGCACGAATTTTATGTTACGGATTAAAAATTATAAGAAAATTTACCGAAATCAAATGCGAAAAACTCTCAGAAAGATTTTTGGTCCTCTTTTTTTCCTTCGATACGACGCGTTTTAAGCGAGATAATCGCTGCACAGTGTGGAAAAGTCAGCGTTTTTACTATAGCGGCCGGCCCGAAGAAGCAGCGGAGCTCCGGGTTGCATACTCACTGCCGCTTTTCATGGTAAAAGCGCTGACTTTTCCACACTGTGCAGCGATTATCTTGCTTAAAACGCGTCGTATCGAAGGAAACAAAGAGGACCAAAAATCTTTCTGAGGGTTTTTCGCATCTGATTTTGGTAACTATTCTTCAAATTTTTAATCCGTAACATAAAATTCGTGCCGTTAAAGGTACACAATCGCGTGAAAAGTACAGTCAGACTCAATTTCTAAATTTCTCGAGGTCATTAATGGATTTAACACATAAAATTACTCTGAGATACCAATTTTTAGGACATTTAACCAAAATAGTAACCATAATAGTGGTCGCTACTCCAAAAAAACCGTAAATTTTTTAAAACTTTGGTGGGCTGTAGCTCAAAAGGGGGGCATTTCCGGGCACATCTTGATAGGAAAAAATGTCTTATTTTGACCTGTAAAACCCGTCTCTGAAGTATTCGGGAACAGTTTTTCAACATCCTGTATAATCATTTAAACGGCTATTTCCGATTTTCCCCGATGCCCGATGGCAAGTTTTGGCATTCGATGGTCATCGCGGTTGCAGGCACCTCAAAATATGGTCAACCACAATGACCATCAAACGCCAAAACTTGCCATCGTAGAAATTCGGAAATTTCCTTTAAAAGGTACTAAATACAAAGCTAAAAAAAGCAATAAAAAAGCTATAAAAAAACCCCCACTGAATAAATCAACGTTAAATAATTGTCAATATCGTCATCACGATGGATGGCGCAATAAACAACATACGCAGAGCTGACGTTTTGTGTAGCATTTTTCAATTCACTGATGATTCCACCGGTTGAGAAGAGATTATACACAGTTCAGTTCAGCGTATAAACTGAAATACACGAAGGTACTCTGATCTGTAAACTTTTCTCAATCGGTGGAAACTCTGTTAGTGAATTGGAATATCCGCAAGTTTTTTAAAGTTATCGACATCTGCATCGGTTGAGAAATGGTTACAGATGCGAGCATTCTCGTGCATTAAAGTCATACTCTAAACTGAACTATGTAATCTTTCTTCAACCGGTGGAATCATCGATGAGTGGGGCCGTGACACACTTTTGCTGTAAAACGTTTAATAGTCGATTCAGGTGTAAAAATTAACCTCGAAAAATAACGACGAGATTACTGAAAACTTTCGAAATCCACTCCTAAACTCAATAAACGATTTTTTTTGCGCGAACGTAAGGGTGGCTTAGGGCACACGGAAAAAAACTACGGTGAAAATAACCATATACGGATATCTGATTTTGGCACCTGCTAGATGTTATGGTAATGTTAACCAGAAGTATACAATGTTTTGACTTGGTACTAGGTGATGTTACCTGATTGCATGTCGAATTTACTTAAAGTATCGGTAAATGTACCGTACTTCCGGTCAAGTTTACCATAACATCTAGCAGGTGCCAAAATCAGGTATCCGTATGGTTATTTTCACCAATCTTTTTTTTTCCGTGCAGTAAAAATGGGAGATTCCCATCTAACAATAATGTAACTCTATCAAGAAATGACCAATAAGAAACTACTTTCAGGTGACACCGGTGTTGCTAGGTGCCACGGTACCACCGATGCGGATAACTACTCTGATGACTAATTACTCTGTGAATCGTCCTTGCTAGCATAGAAAGAGTGACAAATTTAAGATAGGAATCTCCCCATTATTACTGCCTTATGCCACCATTACACTCGAGCAAATAAAAGCGTTTATTGAGTTTAGGAGTGGATTTCGGAAGTTTTTAGTGCTGCCAACGTTAATTTTTGAGGTTTTTATACCAGAATCGACAGTTAAATCTCTTACAGAAAAAGTGTGCAACAGTCCCATTGAAAGATGCGATTAACTAAACGCAAAAGGCAGCTCTGAACACAGCTACAGTTTGCAATTGGCAACCATGCTTTTTTGCCATTTAAACCTATGCAAAAGGATCGATACCTTGGGGGCAGTGGCGGCTCGTGCAATTCGGCAACAGTGTTTTCCCTCCATTTAAATCAATAGAAAAAAATCGATTGGTGGTGAAGCGCTGCTTCACTATCGAATCAATTGTTTTACATGGAATCAAATGGAGCAAAAACATTGTTGCCGAATTGCACGAGCCGCAACTGCTTGGGGGTGTAACTGCGCCTCATGAAGATCGATTGTTTTACATAGGTTTAAATGGAGGAATTACATTGTTGCCACATTGCACGAGCCGCCACTACCGACACCAATACATTTATATGGATCGAAATTCGTACTCACCAAGTTTTAGCCCTGCGAACGCCGCATCGAGATCATGAAACAGAACAAAAAACCGAGTGAGAGAAAATACGGTAAGAGTGAAAAAGGCTATTCAAAATTTGGTTCTTCCAACAGGAGAAGCGCGGTACTTCCACTCTCTATACATTTTAACTCGCAATGTCGCACCAGAAATAATTTTGATACCCCGAATATTCACGAGAATGAAAAGCGAGGGGGCGGTTTTTTGCTCTGCTCTGCTTTTGCTTTGCTTTTACTACGGGTTCTCTATATAAGGAGATTTCTGAATGCCAACAATTTCAATAGAGGAAAATTCTGTCGGGACGCAAGATCCGTGCACTAAAAACCTATTCATAGGTCGACCTGAAACGAGTTAATTTTTGATGGCAAAAATATAACCGGGCCCACAGGCGAAATGGATGGAAGCTATTTAGACAGGCGGTGTGGGGGTGGGGGAGTCAGCAACCAAAGGGCGAAAGGGAGGTTAGTAATAGTGGGAGGAGAGGGGGGGTATTTTTGTTCACTTTGAAAGATAAATGAAGCTGCATTAAAAAGAGGGCGGAACATGCTGAAAATGACGGGAGCGGAGCAGTCATCGCTAGGTGGGGGGGGGGGGGGGGGGGGGGCGTAGGGGTAGGAGAGGGGTTTACAGCACGGGTGGCGGAGGTAGGTGAGAATTTGAAACAGACCCCAGCTAAAGTAAGGGGAGCGGATGACGGGGGGGGACGAAAGGGGTAGTAGTGAGAGAAGGGAGGGGGGACGCGAAATCATTTTGAAACGAAATAAAACGGAAATCCATTTAGGTAAGTTAACGCCGCAACCCGCCTCTCTCTCTCTCTCTCTCTCTCTCTCTCTCTCTCTCTCTTGCGCGAGCGCGGGGCAAAACAAAGATACCGAGTGAGCTACTTCTCTCTACCACCGCTGTGCTTCTGTGCTTTTCGCCTCCCCCCCCATCCCTTTCCCCTCCAACCCTTCTCTCCGCCACCACCCCCACCGTCACCACGCAACAACCGACCACAACCACAACCACTCCACCCCCTTGACCTCACCCCTCCACCCCCGACACACAGTGGAACGAGTCAACCGGAGGGGACGGACAAAGCGTGCAGCAACATTAAAATACGCACAGTCCACAAATTAAAAAAAATATCACAGCAGTGGCGGCTCGCGCAATATGGCAACAATGTCACCCCTCCATTTGATTGTATGTAAAACAATCGATTCGAAAGTGAAGCAGCGCTTCACCACCAATCGATTGTTAAACATAGATTCAAATGGAGCGAAGACATTGTTGCCAGATGGCACGAGCCGCCACTGTATCACAGTTGACTAGGCTTGTGCGATGTCCAGTTTTGTGCATCTAAGTTCGATATCCAAAAACCCATCGAAATTTTATCGATACATCGAAACAAATTTCAACAAGTCGAAACCGAGAAATCACTGGTAACCGTGATTCTTTCATATGCTTTCGAGATGGTTTATAAGAGGAAAAAATGACTCTAAGGTTAAATAATGTCGATAAATAACAAGTTTCGATACATCGATTGACAGTAACAGTGGCATCGAATCAGAGACAATATATAATAGAGACCACGCACTATCTATCTTGCCCATGTTTGCGCGCGGTGGCAACTTTTTTTTTCGGGGTCTCAACAGAACACCGCTAACATGGTCCATACGTTGACTGATGAGAAACATCGTTGAGAATTTTGCCTAGTGAAGCCAGAAGCACCGAAATTGCATCAGTCAACGTATGGACCGTGTTGGATGGTGCACTCTCATGCTCCCTGTGTTAATTCCTGTTGAGTCCCGAAAAATAAGTCAGCCACCGCGCGCACGGCTAGTGCGTGGTCTCTATTATATATTGTCTCTGCATCGAATCCATTCGATGGGAGAAAAAACATCGAAACTTCGATCGATGCATCGAACATAGCAGAGGCCTACAGTTGACTCCTTAGATGTTGGTTTAGGTAGGCAACATGCAAAACACGTAACACAATGGAATGAAGTATTGCAGGTGGCCTACTTTGCTAAAGTTTAAGGAACCTGCTGACATTATTTGATTCGCCCACTGTACTTACATCTTCGTTAATCAGCGGCGGCTCCTGCAAGTTGGCAACCGTGCTTATTAGCCATTTGATTCTATGCAAAAGTATCAATATCTTGGGGGTGCATTGCACCTCCTGAAGATCGATTGTTTTACATATGTTTAAATGGAGAGAATACGTTGTTGCCACATATTGCACGAGCCGCCACTGTCGTTAATAAACGCAAGCGTAGATGTTTGAAAAAGGTTTTATTGATCTCAATGTAAAATTTTCTCGCAAGAATCACCTTTTACAGTCTGTTTTTTGACGGTAAGAACATTCAAAGGGGTTCATTCAAAATCGGCATTTTTCGCCCACTGCTTGTTTTTGACGAAACTTTGGGGATCGATTGGGGTTACTATTAGTAGTAGATCCTGAAATTTTCGCGACCTAAAACCAATTTTTAGAGGGGGGGGGCGGGGGGTCAAAGTTGAAACCTTCAAACTCAAATATCTCGCTAACGAATAAAGCTTTTGTAATGTGGTTTGCGCGAAAAAACGCGAAATTAAATTTCCTTTCTTTTGACTACCCACATGTTCGACAAAATTTTGAACAAACACTTGCAATTTGCAATTTTTGATTGTCAGGCTCAAATTTTTTTACAAATTTTTAAATTCTGAAAAAACGCATTCTTCGATTTTGATCTCTATCAGATATGTTATTCTCTAGAAAATTTGCTACAATTTAGTTCAAACCGCATGTTGGAGAAACTTTTCGTTTCTGAGTTATGAATTTTTAAAGTTTCAAAAATAGCAATTTTAGCGTTCTCAGTGACAGCGACGAAACCTAAAAAAAGAATTTCTCCACTTCTAATCAACAAAACTTGATGAAAATTGGGATTTGGGGGTTTTGAAGGTCGTAAAATTCAATTCTGCTATCAGATTTGAAGAATTGAATTTTACGACCTTCAAAACCCCCAAATCCCAATTTTCATCAAGTTTTGTTGATTAGAAGTGGAGAAATTCTTTTTTTAGGTTTCGTCGCTGTCACTGAGAACGCTAAAATTGCTATTTTTGAAACTTTAAAAATTCATAACTCAGAAACGAAAAGTTTCTCCAACATGCGGTTTGAACTAAATTGTAGCAAATTTTCTAGAGAATAACATATCTCATAGAGATCAAAATCGAAGAATGCGTTTTTTCAGAATTTAAAAATTTGTAAAAAAATTTGAGCCTGACAATCAAAAATTGCAAATTGCAAGTGTTTGTTCAAAATTTTGTCGAACATGTGGGTAGTCAAAAGAAAGGAAATTTAATTTCGCGTTTTTTCGCGCAAACCACATTACAAAAACTTTATTTGTTAGCGAGATATTTGAGTTTGAAGGTTTCAAATTTGACCCCCCGCCCCCCCTCTAAAAATTGGTTTTAGGTCGCGAAAATTTCAGGATTTACTACTAATAGTAACCCCAATCGATCCCCAAAGTTTCGTCAAAAACAAGCAGTGGGCGAAAAATGCCGATTTTGAATGAACCCCTTTGCATTTTTTACTGAAACATTTTTGATCATATTTTCCATGTTCGACCCTGACGCATTGCCTCGGCTCCACTGCACTATGGTCTGAAATCGAAAAAAAGAGGCCAAAATTCAGTTGAAAAAAATCCAATAAAAATGATCTTTTTCGACCTTTAAAGCTTGATTTATAACTTTCAGATGACATTTCTAGGTTTAAATTACTAATTAAAAGTGTTTCCTGTGATTAAAATTGGTCTTAAAAGTTTTTAAATAATAGATTTATAAAAACTTTACATTCTGATTTTTGGCCAATTTTCGACGATCTCAGACCATAGTGCACTGTGCGACAGTCCTTCGGCGCCCGCCTCCCCTTTGCTCCACGATCTCGCATTAAACGCGGGAAATGACTGGGGCTAAGTTTAAAACACTTACTGGCACCATCTATACCGATTTCTGGATGGATTGAAACACAGCAATAGCTGCGGGAAAACGATCCCCGCAGAACATCGGGTCTGCTCTTAAATGGAAATCTCCGTTCGCTACAGATATCCAACTCTCGGGAACGAGCACAACTGATGTTATAAAGGCCCGTTTTCCGGCTACCGCATCCATACCGCCTCAATTCAACCCATATAACTCTTCCAGCCCCCCCCCCCGCCTTCTTCCCTCATCAACTAAACCTCCGTTACGGGGACGGATGGTAAGAAATTATTTAGATCAACATGCATTGAATTTCACACCCCCCGCAGAGAACCCTTTCCACCCTTCCGCTACTGATTTCCAGTGACTCTCCTTCCAACGCAACCCCCCTCCAGTTTTCTCTTAACGCCGTTTTCCGCCCTTTGCGCCCCTCCCTCCCCCCCTACCGTCATGATGAGGCTCCATTAATGCAGTTCAGACGTCTAATCAATTTTTCGGATTTCCGTGGTATAGCGCGTGAAACGGCGGCGCTTTTCCGCAGCAAAAAATTCACTCGATTTGCTGCGATGGCGAACAGGATCTGTCCAGCGCCCAATTCCCGTATACATTGCATCGCACCGTGCTCTAAGGTCGTTGCGGCCAAAAATCAAAACGTTGATTGAAACATTGCAAAGAACACAAAGTATAATAATAAGAAGAAAAAAAATAAAAAAATATATAAATTCATAATAACCAATCTTGCACAGAAATTAAATTGACTTACATAAAAGCCGCCAGAGGTCTTACAATCCCAAAGGAGCATCAGTGGCTTAGCAATCAACAAATAATTTAAAAAAAAGCAATAAAAACTAAGTAAACTAATATAAACAGCATGATGCAATATGTTATCTTTGGATTAATGCCTTTGAAAATTTTCAAATTGAAATAACATTTATGTAAGTCAACTTTAATTACAATACAAGATGGATATTATAAATTTAGTGTAATTTATCTCTTTTTTCCTTTTAAAAAGATAATGGATCATCAATTTCTGAATTGTAATCATTGATAACCAATTATAATCGAAGAGAACACTTTTAACAAGCAAATAAAACCTGGAGATGTCAATAAAAGTTTTAAATTAAGTATACAGGCTATTCAATTTTGAGAGAACCACAACTGTCCTACATTAAATTTAGTGCAGCAACTATAAAAAAAACCTTGAGGACAATCAACTCCATTTTCCAAGCTGAATCGATTAAAGGCTCACAAGCGGGGTTTTGGCGATATCACCTTTTTGCCCATGTGACGAGTCAAGTGTTGCTATGAGTGAAACGGCCAAATTTCAAAAGATACAAAAACCCTTAAGGGCGATCGACTCCGTTTTTTAAGCTGAATCGATAGAGGGGTCAAAAGCGGGGTATACTTTGTTACTGTCGTCAAGAGTGAACCTTAGAATGAAAGGGCAATTTTTTTTTTTACGAAAAAGGAGTAAAAATTCCTTTGCTTCTCAGGAAAATTCACTTTTATGAATCGGTTCGAACCGCCTTTCATTTGTGAAAAACTGGTTTTAACCGGAATTTTAAAAGGGGGTTCCATGTTAGGTTCACGGTTCGACAACTTCAAGAAAAACGGCTCGCGGTTTGATTCACGGTTCAGCAAACTCGCGGTTCTAAGCGGTTTTCGGTTCACGGTTCGGTTCTATTGAAGTCCCGGGTTTAAGGCACGGGGAAAGCTCAAGCAGGGGCTGTCCATGACGCTATCAAAGATTGGTGGGACATTGAGCCCCAAGTGAAATGTTTTTGCTTTGACTCGGCTGCCATAAATTCACGGTGCAAAGAGGAAGCTTGTCCTTATTTAGAGAAGTTTTTGAATAAAGCCTTGTTGTGTTTAGCGTGTCGTCACCATATCGCGGAACTAGTTATCGGGAGTGTTGTGACTTGTCGCATCGGCGAGGAATTTCGGTATCAACACAAGCGGATCCAAGATATTGTCCCTCTCTCTCTTTTCCCATTGGAATGCATGTGTTAGCAAAGGATAGAAGAGAAGGCAAAAATCACGTGACTGCCCCTAATCTGTCCTTTGCATTTGCACACATTCTAATGGGAGAAGAGAGAGAGGGATAGATTCCTGGATCCGCCAATCAGAGATACCTATTTTCAAGCACTTTCAAGCCAAATGGGAAGCATGAATAAAAATAATTACGAGACAGCCCTTGATGATCAACATGTTTTTGATGCCGTAAAAGCTAACGAAGAATCCGTACCTGCATTATGCCTCGACCAACTAAAGGTATTGAAACAACGGTACTTATACTCTTTATACTATAGAAAAAAATTTAAAATTGTTCCAAATTATTCATCAATTATTGAAAATCCAGATCGCAAAAAAAAAAAAAAAAAAAAAAAAAAAAAAAAAAAAAAAAAAAAAAAAAAAAATTATAAAATTAAGTTCAAAAAAGCAATGATGTTTAACTCAATGTCACACTGACATCATATCAACACTTCTAAATTTGTATGACTTCAATTTGAAATCAATTAGGCAAAGGCAGGGTTCTAGAATTCCCCGAAACGGCGCTCCAGTGAAGAAAACATTAGAGATACTTACACCAAATTTTTCAAGTGTAAAATTACCATGGCAGAGCGTTCCGTAATCTTTTCTGCACCAGTGCGACGTTTCGGCGAATTCTAGAACTCAACCTTACATTTGTCGTGGAACTATCTCAAAAGCTAATAGTAATCAACGTGTTGAGCTGACAAACGACTCAGCGGCTTGTTTTTGCCGTCGCACGTAGGAGTCTTTGCCTCAAAAGCCGGGCCAAAACCCCAAAATTAAAATTTCATCAAAAGATGAAAATATTTACGGTTTCTTAGTGCTAAGTAACCGCCGAATAGCGAACTAGATGCGTCAGGACCACAAAGTTGATCTACTGTGGATAGGACACCAGGAAAGTGAGCGTCCTATTATCCATTGGTAAATATTTTCCATCAAGAACAAACCTTGATGCATCCTATCATTTCAGCAATTTTGGGTGATGTTTTTGAAGGTATGCACTTCACTTTCATACCATTCTTTTTTTCTCATGCATTTAAGACCGTTCTATAACTCATTAAAAACTGACATAAAAAATATACAATTTCAGGCACTTGATAAATAGAAAAAGGTAATTTTAAACGCACATTACGGCCAAACCCGGCAAAACCAAAAAAAGGAGGTCGAAAAGAACCTCCTAGGGAGATACTTCCTGCAATAAAAACTTGCACAATGTTTCACATTTTTATCCAGCAACATTTTGAAGTCAAGCCTTTTTTAAGCGTGCCGTATATATATACGGTACGCTTCTTGTTTTCATTTTCATATCCAATATATAGGTTGCATGCTTTGCTTATGGCAAAACCTTGGCGGGAAAGGTTTGAAAAATTAAAAACGTATTTTCTTAAAACTGGTTTCATTAATCGTTAAGTTATTGCTGAAATCCAGGAGGTATATTTTTCTATTTTCTTAAAATTGTAAAAGTTTTGGTATTCCTGTTAATTTCATTAAGTTATTAAGCGTCAAAGTCGAATTCCTTTGAACGGGATTTCTATACAGGTCCAGCAACCTAAGTCATTTGTGCCAACCTATGAGTCAAAATTCCAAGGCAGGAGGGGGGTGGAAACATCTCCCGCAAGAACCCTCTTTGCCCCTCGCCTTTGGGCTCCACCGGTCACAAGATTTCTTCACGGTGCATTAAGCGGTCGGGCCGCGCAGGGTCTAAAGACCCTAAATGTGTCAAAATCTGTTTGACGAAGGTTTCGAAAAGAAGTGACGGCGAGGTATTGATGAAGAGCGGGAGGGGTATAGAAAAGAGAGGGACTCATTCATATCCTTAAGTAGACCTATTTAGTGATGACGTCACGATCAGAATTGGTTCCAAACAAATGCTCTATCTCTCACTCTCGTTGATTTACCTGTAAGAAATCAGATCCAAATTTTCGAACGCAAATTCATGCTAGTTGAAGAACAGTTTTCTCAAATTTTATTGCACCATTAGATTCCACGTACCTTAAAGTATCTTTTCACTCTAACATAATTCCTAAAAGATCACAAGCGAATTTACAATCACAGTTATACCGAAAGATGTTCTACGTTTTGTCCTCGTCTTACTCACGGTCTCTTATGGGAGTATCACCGCCATGACACTCAA
Organism: Trialeurodes vaporariorum; assembly: GCA_011764245.1. Taxonomy (NCBI): domain Eukaryota; kingdom Metazoa; phylum Arthropoda; class Insecta; order Hemiptera; family Aleyrodidae; genus Trialeurodes; species Trialeurodes vaporariorum. The sequence goes on along the minus strand of VMOF01000024.1, from coordinate 66,984,559 downwards.
TCATTCTAACTTCTCTTCGTATCGAAGCTATTGTTCGAGGTATAACACATGTCGTGATGTGCCTATATCCTAGAATTTTGTGCTCATAAGAAACTGTGAGTGTGACAAGGACAAAACATAGGACTTTCTTCGATATAACTGTGATTGTGCATTCATATTTTATCACTGAGAAAAAGGTGGCTGTTAAAACTGTAAGAATAGAACCATAGATATGTTTCGCCTTATTTCAATCATGAGACCTATCGTTGCTATAGTCAGCGCGCTTGAATCTACACGAATTCCGATTGTCTCAATGGAATTTCGATTATTTCTATGGGAAATAAAGCGCGGGAATATGTATCCTATCGGAAAATTCATTGAAACAATCGGAAATTTTTATAAGGGACGTGGAACCCATTGTGTGATAAACACAACTGGTGCAAAGAACATGTTGTTTACTAGCACTTGTATTTGAAAATTTGGATCGTGTTTCATATGGGAAAACCCACGAGAGCGAGTGAGACGGAGCCTTTTTTGGAACCAATTTTTTTCATGACGTCACATTAAACAGGTCTTGGTCATTGGAAACATTTGAAATTCTGGGGGATCGGCAAATTGAAAACCCTTAATGAGCGTCTATGCAATCAAAGGATTTTTGAGGAAATTTTGGGCGTTTCGTTGAAAAAAAGGTTTTTAAAATCCAGAACAAAGGGACGGGGGTAAAATTCGCATTAATAGCTCTAAAAAGTGAGAGGGGCTGTCAGGTGTCTTCCACCCCTGTACAGCCTCCTCGCTGCGGCTATGGAATTGACTCTGGAATAACTTATTTACCTATCCTAAAAAGTTTCTCGCGTGTACATTATTTTTTACTGGAAGCTTCTTCAAATTTTGGAAATTATAGGTCCATATGGTCCATATGGTGCTTTTCCAAAACGAAAAATGATATCGACCGACGGCAACAGAAAAAAAAATAATATTACAATGCGTTATAATGAATAATGGCTTAGTTTTAACTGTAAACTTTCGATACTTTTCAACAAAATAAATGGGGGAGGGGGAATTAAAATCCACAAACGTCCTAAACCTCCACACCTACTAATCTATACCCCTAGAATGCTTGACGTGTAAAGGGCACCTGAAATGGATAGTGCTGTATATTAAAGGATTATTTTTTCATGAATTTGCAAGTGTTCCATTTATGCATATTACGTATCTACATCGTGACAATCGCAATAAGTGCTGACAGCACCTAAAACGGAAAAAAGAAGAAAAAAAACTGTTTATTATTTAGAATCACGGCTTTTCCGAATATGACACTTTTTGACTTCAAAAGAACGCAACCTCATTTTTGACCCCTGAGCAAGCCATTTAAAAGTTGGAGAAAATATATATTGTCTATATTTTATGTGGGTAAAAAAGATCGAGCTAGCCTTATCATATAATTTTCTCTTTTCAGCTTTCAATGGGTTTGTTGCAAAATTTTGCTACAGCGATATAGAGTTTTGTTTCTGATGTAAAATCGCCTGAAAATTACATTGGCGGCATCAAATAGTCATAAAATCCATTAATAAACCCACAAAACGCATTATAAAGAAAGCCAAAATGACAGTCGTAAAGCAGAACAATATGTGCACGTGCATACGACGAACATCAAAGATAGGCGACCCATTTTCCCCTTTTTCGTTGAAAGGGGGGGAAGAGAAAAAATCTCTACAGTCAAACTGTGATTTTAAAAATTTGCATGGTCAAGATGTTGTCTTCTGTGAAGGGGGCAAGGGGAGGGGGCAAAATATCAAGAACAGGGTGCTTTAAATTTAAGTGCCAAAGTTATGGAGTGTACTTTTGGGGTCAACATATATATGTATATAATACTTTATTTTCCTACATGAATAAGTGCTGCAAATGTTTCTCTTCTGAGCTAGAGCCCTCCAAAGTTTTGAAAACAGAAAACAAAAAACAAACACAAAAAAACACCGCCTGTGACTCACCTCCTTATAGATACATCTGATCTAAATTTATATTTTTCAACATTTTTCACCAAATAAGCTCAATTGGACAGCACTTGTCACAAAAGAACCGAGTGACATTTTTGATAAAATTGAGTTATTGATTGATAGACCTAGCAATACTGGATATCGAAGCAACAAGTGCTTTTTCTAATAACAACTATTTCCCGTTTAAAATTCCAGGTAAAAGTGAGCTGGTGAGCCTCATTGAAGTCATTGTCCATATGATGAAATTAAATGAGAACTTGGTTCCTTTTTCTTAAACCTTAATCCGAGTCACGTAAGGAACCAACTCCGACTTGGTTCCTTTTATAGCATTGGGAACGGACTTAAGTCCGGATGAACGGATTTTAAAATATCAACAGTGTAAACCAACTCTGCCGTTTGGTTTCTCTTAGAGATTACGTTTTTGTGATTATGCCAAAGAAAAAAAAGAAAGGAACCAAGTCACTTTAAACGCTAAAAATTAAGTACCTTTCCTATGCTCTGTTCGGGATAAGAAGTCCGATGGGGAGTCAGGTAAAAACGCACTACATTGCAACGCAGCGGTTTCTCGGCTGTCGATTCTTCCCCGCTAAGTCCGTCCCCAATGTTATCTTAAACGGGTAAACAGACTTACGAGCAGACCTGTCACTTTGGAGGAATTTTAATCGTTGATACGGGCAGGGGTCATCAAAACGTCCCCTCTGCTCTTCCCGGGCACCGCCAAAGATATTTAACATGGGAAAACAGACTTACGAGCAGACCTGTCATTTGGTTCGCTTTTAATCGTTGAAAGGCGCAGGGCTCATCAAAACGTCCCCTCTGCTTTTTCCCGGGGGACCCCCAATGTTATTTTAAATGGGAAAACGGACTTACGAGCTGACCTGTCATATTGGTGGGCTTTTAATCGTTGAAAGGCGCAAGGCTCATCAAAACGTCCCCTCTTTCTTTTTCCGAGCACCGCCAATGTTATTGTTAAAAGGGAAAACAGACTTACGAGCAGGCCCTCATTTTGGTGGGCTTTTAATCGTTGATACGCGCAGGGGTCATCAAAACGTCCCCTCTGCTCTTCCCGGCACCGCCAATGCTATTTTAAATGGGAAAACAGACTTACGAGCAGGGCCCTTTATTTTGGTGGGCTTTTAATCGTTCATAGGCACAGGGCTCATCAAAACGTCCCCTCTGCTCTTCCCGGGCACCGCCAATGATTTTTTTAAAGGGAAAACAGACTTACCAGCAGACCTGTCATTTTGGTGGGCTTTTAATCGTTGAAACGGGGCAGGGCTCATCAAAACGTCCCCTCTGCTCTTCCCGGGGACCGCCAATAATATTTTAAATGGGAAAACAGACTTACGAGCAGCCTGTCATTTTGGTGGGCTTTTACTCGTTTTAAAGGCGCAGGGCTCATCAAAACGTCCCCCTGCTCTTCCCGGGCACCCCCAATGTTATTTTAAATGGGAAAACAGACTTACGAGCAGACCTGTCATTTGGTGGGATTTTAATCGTTGAAGGCGCAGGGCTCATCAAAACGTCCCCTCTGCTTTTTCCCGGGCACGCCAATGTTATTTTAAACGGGAAAACAGACTTACAAGCAGACCTTTTCATTTTGGTGGGCTTTTTTAAACGTTGATACGCGCAGGGGTCATCAAAACGTCCCCTCTGCTCTTCCCGAGGGACCGCCAATTATTTTTAAATGGGAAAACAGACTTACGAGCAGGCCCTCATTTTGGTGGGCTTTTACTCTTGGGTAGGTGCAGGGCTCATCAAAACGTCCCCTCTGCTCATTCCGGGGCACCACCAATGCTTTTTTTAAATGGGAAAACAGACTTACGAGCAGACCACTCATTTGGTGGGATTTTAATCGTTGAAAGGCACAGGGCTCATCAAAACGTCCCCTCTGCTCTTCCCGGGCACCGCCAATGTTATTTTAAACGGGAAAACGGACTTACGAGCAGACCGGTCATTTGGTGGGTTTTTTATCGTTGAAACGGGGCAAGGGGTCATCAAAACGTCCCCTCTTTCTCTTTTCGGGCACCGCCAATGTTATTGTAAAAGGGAAAACAGACTTACGAGCAGACCTGTAATATTGGTGGGATTTTAATCGTTGAAGGGGCAAGGGGTCATCAAAACGTCCCCTCTGCTCATTTCCCGGGGCACCGTCCATGTTATTTTGAATGGTAAAACAGACTTACGAGCAGACCTGTCATATTGGTGGGATTTTAATCGTTTAAAGGCGCAAGGCTCATCAAAACGTCCCCTATGCTCTTCCCGGGCACCGCCAATGTTATTGTAATGGGAAAACAGACTTACGAGCAGGCCTGTCATTGTGGTGGGTTTTTAATCGTTGAAAGGCGCAGGGCTCATCAAACGGGCCCCTCTGCTCTTCCGGGCACCGCCAATGTTATTTTAAATGGGAAAACAGACTGACGAGCAGACTGTATTTTGGTGGGCTTTTAATCGTTGAACGCGCAGGGCTCATCAAAACGTCCCCTCAGCTCTTCCCGGGCACCGCCAATAATATTTTAAACGGGAAAACAGGCTTACGAGCAGAACTGTCATTTTCGGGCTTTTACTCTTGATACGGGGCAGGGTCATCAAAACTTCCCCTCTGCTCATTTCCCGGGCACCGCCAATAATATTTTAAATGGGAAAACAGACTTACGAGCAGACCTGTCATATTGGTGGGATTTTAATCGTTGAAAGGCGCAAGGCTCATCAAAACGTCCCCTCTGCTCTTCCGGGGCACCGATCATGTTATTTTAAATGGGAAAACAGACTTACGAGCAGACCTGTAATATTGGTGAGATTTTAATCGTTGAAAGGCGCAAGGCTCATCAAAACGTCCCCTATGCTCTTCCGGGCACCGCCAATGTTATTTTAAATGGGAAAACAGATTTACGAGCAGGCCTGTCATTTTGGTGGGTTTTTAATCGTTGATAGGCGCAGGGCTCATCAATAGGTCCCCTCTGGTCTTCCGGGGCACCGCCAATGTTATTTTAAATGGGAAAACAGACTTACGAGCAGGCCCGTTATTTTGGTGGGCTTTTAATCGTTGATACGCGCAGGGGCCATCAAAACGTCCCCTCAGCTCTTCCCGGGCACCGCCAATAATATTTTAAATGGGAAAACAGACTTACGAGCAGACCTGTCATTTCGGTGGACTTTTACTCTTTGATAGGCGCAGGGCTCATCAAAACGTCCCCTCTGCTCATCCGGGGCACCGCCAATGTTATTTTAAATGGGAAAACAGACTTACGAGCAGACCTGTCATATTGGTGGGATGTTAATCCTTGAAAGGCGCAGGGCTCATCAAAACGTCACCTCTGCTCTTCCCGGGCACCGCCAATGTTATTTTAAATGGGAAAACAGATTTACGAGCAGGCCTGTCATTTTGGTGGGTTTTTAATCGTTGAAAGGCGCAGGGCTCATCAAAACGTCCCCTCTGCTCTTCCCGGGCACTGCAATGTTATTTTAAATGGGAAAACAGACTGACGAGCAGACCTGTCATTTTGGTGGGCTTTTAATCGTTGAAAGGCGCAGGGCTCATCAATAGGTCCCCTCTGCTCTTCCCGGGCACCGCCAATGTTATTTTAAACGGGAAAACAGACATACGAGCAGACCTGTCATTTTGGTGGGCTTTTAATCGTTGATAGGCGCAGGGCTCATCAAAACGTCCCCTCTGGTCTTCCGAGGCACCGCCAATGTTATTTTAAACGGGAAAACAGACATACGAGCTGACCTGTCATTTCGGTGGGCTTTTAATCGTTGATAGGCGCAGGGCTTATCAAAACGTCCCCTCTGGTCTTCCGGGGCATGTCACGTGGTTCCTCTTTGATGAATTATCATTGCTAGCAAAAGCATTAAAGCTGTTCAGAGTTTAGTGGCACGCTTTTCCAACACCTGCGTGTTGGAATTTTCCTTTCTTGTCTGTTTGTTTTTTTTTTTGTTTTTTTTTTTTTTTTTTTAACAAAATAAGCTGCAATAACTCGGCAAAAAAATGCGATTTTGACCTTTGATTTGTGCCAAAATTCTTCATTTATTACGCATCTTCCAAAGATAAACCGCGCAATGGGAGTTTCGAGTTTAAATTGGAAAATTAACCAAAATTGATTTCCAAATATTCAAGAACACGCAAATATTGCTGGCCAAGTTTTTGGGGGTAAACACTTCTACGTGCGTCGCTCTTTACATTCTGCTTTTTAGCCACTTTTTGAAGATCTCAGACCAAAAGAGTGCACTGTGCGGGGGCGGGCGCGGTGTCAAAACGATCTTTTCAGCGGTTTTCATAGTTCTAAAAAGCCCGCATAGTAGCCGGAAAAACGGTCAAATGAGAATGAATTAACGAGGCCGAGAGTACGCCAAGCCACGCCAAGCCACGCCGCGCCGCGACAGATAGATACCTCGAATCAGAGAGAGCAGAGCGAGCGGGCGGAATGTCATTACCTCGAGGGTATCTTTTCAGCGTTTAACGTCGCCTCACTTACACAAGCAGTCAAGAACAAAAGCTCCACACTCGCTTTTTCGCACTCCTCTGTCCCTGGGCCGAGGCTTGCTTGTCTTTTGTGGGGGGTGAGGGGGGGGGGGGGGGGGGGTTAGGGAAATTACCGCACAGGAACAAGCTCCGACGCGATGCGGTAAAAACATCGTGTCCCTCAAAGCTCAAAGCTTAAAGCTTAAAGAGTCAGTGCGGATCTCTTTGTTTCATCAACCGATTTGACCGCTTTCAGTGCAACTTTGAGTTTTACAAACTTTGAAATCACCGACACGGTGTGTTGGATGTGTCACGATAAGTTTCGCTCCGAGTGACGTGAAAACAACTATAAATGAATCGAACTTTATTCGGAAGAACAGTGACTTGAAAACCTCACTGAGAGAAATCACTTTTTTTAAAAAAAAAAAAAAAAAAAAAAAAAAAAAAAAAACAAGGAAACACGTTTACTTGTAACAGTTTTCCTTGCGCGAAGTAAAGTTTCGTTGCATGAATGAGAATCAGTGTGTCACAACAAGGAATCTTTTAATTGTAGTGACAGACATTTTCGTTGGCTTAAATGAATTCCCCCTTGGTCAATATTTCACTGTGCAGTTTCATTCACACAAACAAAATACACCGTGGATTAAATAAAGTTGGGAAAGTCAGCGCTTTGACCATTGCGGGCGTCACGAAAGGTATACGGGTAAGCGCCTACATGCAGCTTGCGAGACATCCGCAATAATCAAAGCGCTGACTTTCCCAACTTCAACGTCAATTATCTCACTTAAAACGCGTCGCACTGAAAAAATGAAAGGGATTGAAAATCTTCATTAGGGTTTTTGCAATCTGATTCTTTCATAAAATTTTGAAAAATCTCAGCGGCAACATAAAATTTTTGCCATTAAACGCTCAAGAGTGCCAGAAAAGTAGACTCGGAATTATTTAATAATTATTTCATGAGTTTCAATGAATTTTACGCCTAAAAGTACGCATCGTATCAAATTTTAGTGACATTCCATGGATAAACTTAGCCACAGTTTCAAAAAGCCAAATTTTTTCCAAACTTTGAAAAATCGTAGCTCCGAAGGGAAGCATTTTAAGGCTCATGTTTATAGAAAAAATAGTCTTACTTTGATTTGAATAATTGGCTCGAGAAGTTTCCGACGTTAAACCTGAAACACCCTGTACATTTAAATCAACCCATAAATCGCTCACAGCAAAAGTGTGCAACAGCTCCAAGACTCCTTGCATCCTGGAGTACGTTGCTTGAATCACTTTTTACGGGGAGTACCGACATGAGCTTAAGGGGAGACAGCTAGGGTATGCTAACCCATGTAAAAGGTATCACACTTGGGTACACTTTTCTCCTCTCCTATTGCACCTAGAAAGCTGAGATTTTGCATGATTGTGTCTTAGTACCTTCTTAACAAAGTTAACTAACTCTTTTTTTTCCCCTTAATTTTTTGAAAACTTTGTGAATTTTTCTAATTTGGTAATAATTTTGGTCATTTTTAGGTGATATTTTGATTTTATAAATAATAGAGTTTAAACTTTTGCATTAAAAGTTAGTTAACATTGTAAATCTTTTTAAAGTCTTCATTTAAAAAAAAAAAAAATGAGCCTTCTAAGTATAATAGATCCTGAGAAAAGTGTACCGGAAGTTAAAAAAACACAATTTTGAAAAAAAAAAAAAAAAAAAAAAAAAAAAAAAAAAAAAAAAAAAAAAAATGTGGAATTTTTCGTTTCTTCACACATTATCTCAAATTTCTAAGCATTAAAGTAAGTAAATGATGTAATATAATATACCAAAATGCTCGCAAGAAGGTGTAAAATAAGAAAAGACTAAAAAAAAAAAAAAAATCCAAAAATTCGAGTTTGACGGCTGTCTCCCCTTAACGGGTTCTGATTATCTGTTGATTTAGCACGGATAGCGTCACAGTGCGGCCATTTCGGCCATCTCCGTGAATGGTCGGATTCCTCCGATCGTGATTTTGAGCATTTAGAAGTATTTTTAAGGTATTATAGGGTTCTCGTACGCAAGTTAGACATGCCTGAAGGTCTTCTGTCAAATTTGAAACATATTGGTTCACAAAATTAAGAGAAAACAACGATTCCCCGAAACTGGCCAACCGCGTTATGTGCACCCAACTTAACACGGGCGCCATTGGGAAAAAGTGAGTTCCTGAGGTACTTATCCAAAAAATATCGCTACCCCCCACCCTAAAAATGGTTTATACATAGCATTAATGACTTACAGGGGGTAGAAAAAATTTCATTCCGTAACCCAAGAACAATCATACTCCCCGTGCTGCCCATGATAAAGTGGGTGCACCATTGAGGGGTGGAGGGCAATGGGTCTGTTGCACACTTCGGCTACAGCGCAGCGTTTAAAAGTACAATTCCTATGTAAAAAGCCGAGAAAATAACAATGGCAGCATCAGAAAACACTAAAATTCAGTATTAAACTCACAAATTGCGAAAAACACTAAACTTTATTCACCCCTGTATCTTTCCACCACGTGCACGATATTCCGCGAAATTAGCGCGGCACATTCAAATAATCACGGCCGACTGTCATCACAGCTGACTTCTTAAACAAATAAACAGTAAACACTGACGGCGTCTGTTCCAATTCTTATTTTCAATATCCTCAATTCCTCACAAAGGGTTGTGAAAGGTACGGAGACCGATATTTGTATCGAAAACTTATCAAAATGAAACAATAACTCACAGGAGATCCAAGGATGATTCCAACTTCGATCATCATCTTTGGAACTCCTGTGCGTTATTGTTTCATTTTGATAAGTTTTTGACACTAATGTCGGTTTCCGTATCTTTCAAAACCTTTTGTGAGGAATTGAGGATATTGAAAAGTAAGAATTCGAACAGACACCGTCAGTGTTTACAGTTTATTTGTATATGAAGTCAGCTGTGGTGACAGTCGGCCGTGATTATTTGAATGTGCCGCGCTAATTTCGCGAAATATCGTGCACGTGGTGGAAAGATACAGGGGTAAATAGTGTCTAGTGTTTTTTGCAATATTTTGAGTTTAATACTGAATTTTAGTGTTTTTCTGATGCTGCCATTGTTATTTTCTCGGCTTTTTACAAAGGAATTGATACATTAAACGCTGTAGCCGAAGTGTGCAACAGACCCATTGACCGCACAGTGGCTAATCCAGTCACTGTGTACAGGTAGCGTTACAGTGACTAGATAAAACAAAGTGTGGTCATTCTGGTCGTGTTGCTGATTGGCTGGTGTTTACGCACCCAAGAGGCCTCTTCCGCCAATAAGAACGCGTGGAAAATGTCTGATTTTTAAAAAAAATAAGAACGAACGGATGAACGAGTGGAGAGGAGTTGAGAGAATGTAAACAAACTGGCCACTGACGACGGCTGAGACGAGGGATTCCCCTAATTCAATGATTATGGCAAAATAAGGGCTAACGTTGAAGTTTGAAGCTCAGTTTCATAATTTTGACGCTTTAAGCTTTCGATAGAGACCTTACTTTCTAAATTTGGTTTGATATTTATATTTTTAACGATGTTTTGAAAATCGGGTGTTTTACACGCGTTCTTATGGGCGGTGAGGTCAGCTTGGGTAGGTAGCAATTGACCACTCTGTGGTTTATCAAGTCACTGTAGCGTAATGCTATACAGGGTGGGGCAAAGGTTCGAGTACGGCCGATTATTTTTTGAACGGCTGTAGCTAGAGAAACGAGATTTGGGGTATGTTTCTAGACCAAAAGAAACTATCTTTTGGCGGGGTCAAAATTTTGGTGACCCACCAGAGGGGGGCTGTAGCCCCCCAACTTTTTTTTTCAAATGGCAACCCCCCCCTTGTGATATATCATTTGAAAAGGCATAATATTCTAAGACTTTTGGCGCAAACTAGAGGTCGATATCGTTTATAGTTTTTGATGTGTCGAAGTTCAAAGTTTGATTTCGACCCATTTTCAAAAAATTAGAACTCCCATTTAAAAAGTCAGAATTGGAAAAACTAGGAGTCTAAAATACTCAAAAAAGCAAGTCCTTTTCGGAAAAAAATACAGTTCTGCCATACATTTAGTCCAAATTTGGTTTTAGAGCCCTCCAACAAGTGTTTAAAAAATTGCCCCTTAGGGGGCTATCTCAAAAATCCCGAGGCACGACCCCTATCAAGTGATAACATCGCTCAAAAGGGCACACTGAATTGAGCATTTTGGCGCAAACCGCAGGTCGATATCGTTTTTAGTTTTCGATATATCGAATGGCAAAGTTGGATTTTCATCTGTTGTCAAATTTCGATACATCGAAAACTAAAAACGATATCGACCTGCGGTTTGCGTCAAAATGCTCAGTTCAGTGTGCCTCTTTTGAGCGATGTATCATTTGATAGGGGTCGTGCCTCGGAATTTTTGAGATAGCCCCCCTAAGGGACAATTTTTTAGAACACTGTTGGGGGGCTCTAAAACCAAATTTGGATTAAATGTATGGTAGAACTGTATTTTTTTTCTAAAAAGGACTTGCTTTTTTGAGTATTTTAGACTCCTAGTTTTTCCAATTCCGACTTTTTGAATGGGAGTTCTGATTTTTTGAAAATGGGTCGAAATCGAACTTTGAACTTCGATACATCAAAAACTAAAAACGGTATCTACCTCTAGTTTGCGCCAAAAGTCTTAGAATTTTATGCCTTTTCAAATGATGTATCAGAAAGGGGGGTTGCCATTTGAAAATAAAAGTTGGGGGGGGCTACAGCCCCCCTCTAGTGGGCCACCAAAATTTTGACCCCGCCAAAAGATAGTTTCTTTTGGTCTAGAAACACACCCCAAATCTCGTTTCTCTAGCTAAAGTCGTTCAAAAAATAATCGGCCGTACTTGAACTTTTGCCCCACCCTGTATACGAAGCCATCTAGTGGCAGATCGTGGAGATTTACAAGAGTCGATTTGCTATTGTTTCGACGCTGCATTAGATTCATTAGTGTAGGACAATTTGCATAACTTACCATGAGCAGGAGCAACAGCAGCACCAACAGAGGCAGCAATTCTTGTTCTGAAGGCGATGAAAATAGCCACGGGGTCCGTGGTGGTGAAGCGATCCCCCACTACCCCCCGCCAAACCGACACCAACACCGACACCGACACCAACTCCTCCACCGTTGTCACTCGACGATGCCACCGCACTCGTCATCTGCAACAAGCACAACAATCAGCATTAAAACACATCAAACACACCATCCAACATAGCAGCATCAATAAACAAAACATTAAAATTAAATAAGAATATTAATTAATGGCGTTCTATAGCACACTTTTACTACAGGGGATTGAACAGTTGATTCTTGCATAAAATCCTGTAAAAATGATGATGAATCCACTAAAAAATCACGAAAATAACTCTCAGAATCGGGGGCTTAATGGCGGAAAGACGCAGATATCAAGAGAGATTCCTATCTAAATTGAGACACATCTCTGTGTTTCCGTTGAGAAAGAGACAAATTAGACAGGAATCTCCCATGATACCCGCGTTGAATGGAGCTGTTGCAAACTTTTGCTACAGGCTTATTCATAGTTGATTATGGGGTAACACCCAGTAAAAATAAAGATTAGCGCACTAAAAAATCACGAAACCCACTCCTAAACTCACAAAATATTTTTAAACGCGAGACCGTAATGGCGGCCGGGGCCGCGGTTTTCATTGGGGTTCCCTATCTTCAATCAGCGCCAGCGAGGTGTTCTCGCAACACCACACAAGAAGAAGAAGAAGAAGCATACAATTGCCATAAGAAAACCGCGGCCTCGGCCGCCATTACGGTCTCGCATTTAAAAGCATTTTGTGAGTTTAGGAGTGGATTTCGTGATTTTTTAGTGAGCTAATCGTTATTTTTACTGGGTGTTACCCCATAATCATCTATTAATAAACCTGTACTTAGCAAAAGTTAGCAACAGCTCCAAGTCCAATGCCATTACGATCTTACCGTTTCACCAAGTAGGTGAGTTTATTACTGAATTTTAGACTTCCTCAGTGTGGTTTTCGTGATTTTCGTTGGTTTTTACATTAGATTGGACCATTCATATTGCTCACAGCAAAAGTTTGCAAGAACCTCATTTCAGCACTAATGAGTCAAAGAAATATAAAACGCGAATTTTGACGATCGAATATAGTTCACTAGATGATTCCAGGGTCGATTAGTTCGAATCATGGACACCACTTGACTTCACGTCGCGCTGCTCAACAAGGCAACAGTTTCCGGCTATAATTGGCGAATTTACGCTACAAGCACAAATTTGATGAACGTCAATACTTGCTAGCACACTTCAAGAAGATACATTGAAGGTTTCAAGCTAAAACGTTCAAAAATAAAGCCGGAAATAATGGAATACGAAAATTCACATAAGCCGCAATGAGTGCGAGTGAAGCAGATAAAAATATTATGACTCGCACTAACTCTCACTCACTCGCTAAGCTTATGGCGAAATGACTTCATAATTACTCACCTACGGCTTAAAACCCATGCATGCTGATTGGGTCCTTAATGACCCCTCATAGTAAATGTTGGCCAATTTTATTCAAAAACCAAAGTTGGGATCTTTCATCACGTATCATTAAGCTGGACCAGAAACTTCACATTTCACATTTTTAAATTTTTTAACTCTAAGATGGTGTTTTTACAGAAAACCATCAAAAAACACCTAAAATGTTCAATTAATGTTGGGAATAAATGGGTTTTTAATTCTAAAACAATTTTGCTCGTTTTGGACTCAAAATATTCATAAAAAAAATGATGCAGGTGCTGACGTTCTTGGAACTCGCGTATTTTCTTTGGTTTCAATTTAAAACTCCAAAAACACAACTTTTCCCAAAAGCAACTAGTGGCGGATTGAAATCTGGAAAAGTTTCGCCTGCCATCACCTTAAACCAATGGGAAAATTATAATACCGTTTTCTCTTGTTTCGTTCGTCAAAATTTCACAACCACTAATAAGTTTGCAGCCGACACCATCCTATAAAACGTTCATAATTTTCTTCAGGTTATTATGATGTTCGAACATTTACGCGAAAAAAGAAAAAAAAACGTTGATGTCTCGATTATTCAGAATTCATTTTGACGAGCGCGTGAAATACGATTATTTCAAACTTGAGGCGTCAAAAAAAAAAAAAAAAAAAAAAAAAAAAAAAAAAAAAAAAAAAGAGAGAGAAAAGAACGCGAATTATAACAAGGCTTTGGGGGGAAGGAGAGAGGGGGGGCTCTCGCCCCTCCCCCGACTCTGAGTGTAAAATAAATAGAGGGAAATCCGTTTCAGAGAAGAAAATGGATTATTTATTTTTTTATTTCTTTTCCTCTCCACAGATTTTCAACGCAGATGAAGGGGAGAGGATGGAAAGTTGACGAGTGAAAGCGGAAGGAATCCCGATGCGAGAAAACAAAAAAAAAATGACACAAAAAAAATCGAGGATTTACAAAGAAGAGCAGGTAAGAAGAACGAAGGGGGGGGGGGGGTTAAAACCCAAGTTAACGTGAGTGAGAAAGGAATAAGAGACAAAAATTGAAACGGAAAATGAGGAGGGGAGAGAGAGAGAGAAAGAAAAAAAGAAAGAGAGAGAGAGAGAGAGAGAGAGAGAGAGAGAGAGAGAGAGAGAGAGAGAGAGAGAGAGAGAGAGAGAGAGAGAGAGTGATGATGATGATACGTTTTGTTTTATTAGAGAAAGAAAAGAGAGAAGAAGAGAGAGAGAGAGATTGAGAGAGAGAGAGAGAGAGAGATAGAGATAGAGAGAGAGAGAGAGAGAGAGAGAGAGAGAGAACATTTTGATAAAATAAATGTAAATGTACGATGTGGTGGAATGTATTGGGAGAAAAATAGGTCATTCATCAATATTTAAGTTTGTTATTATAAGAGATGAGAGCGTATTTACATGAGAACTCTGTTCGGGAGTCGTAATGTTAAGCCCTCTTGAAATTTTGCAACCCCTCTCCCAAGCATTCCTCCTCCCTCCCTCGCGCAGCCTCGCTCTCAGAACAACCATTCACGTTTTGTGACCGAAAAGATTTGACAGTTTCCCTTCACTCGGCATTATTATTATTATTATTATTTCTCTCCCTCTTTATGGTTGCCGCAATCAGTGGAAAGTTCAACTGCGTGAATACGCTGATGCCAACTTTAAGCAAGCGGAAACTGGCATTTTACTTAAAAGAAGTTCGGGCGCAATTTGATCAGCAAGCTGAAAATCATTGAAATCACACCGACCTCAGTGATTGCACTAGCCACAACTGCCTAAAAATAAGCTCACAGTAATGGGTCTATTGCGCAAACGCAGACATAATTTATTGTTTTTCCAGTAAAATTTATTTTGTATAGACTAATTCTAAACGGACCACAATGGGTCAGTTGCAAACTTTTGCTACAGCGATTAAGAGTGTATTCCATTTTAAGTGAAACCACGTGAAAAGTCCATTGGTGGTATCAGAAAGTCATACTATGCAGTAGTAAACTTACAAGAGGCTTTTAACTGGAACCCAAGATGGCGGTAAAATATCGAGCAAACTGTGTGATCTCACCGTGAGCATCCATGATAGCCGACGTTAACAACCTCATAGCATCCGAGGTTATGAGTTTGTTTGCTTTATTGTGATTGGTTGTGATCGATATTGTGAGGTTGGCCATCTTGGATGTTCATTGTTCATGGTGCTTGCCTACAGGTTGCTCGATAGTTTACCGCCATCTTGGATTTCTGTCAAATGCCTCTTGTGAGTTTGCTATTGCATTTTATGAATTTCTGCTGCCACCAATGGACTTTTCACGCGATATTACATGAGATTAATAACTCTTAGCGCTGTAACAAAAATTTTGCAACAGACCCATTGGAATGATTGATTAATTGCCTTAAAATCTATGACTTTTCAATAAATGCAATGTCATGCAAATGGACCATTTCCAGTTACCGGTCTACTACGGTCTGAGATCGCAAAAAATTGGCCGAGACTCAGAACGTAAGCTCACCAATTTATCATTAATTGATAAACTTCCCGGACCAATTTTAATCACAGAAAATACTTTAAACTAGCAATTTAAACCTGGAAATGCCACTGGAAAAATTTACATTCAGCTTTAAACGGAGAGAACGGTGAGCTTTTATGACGTTTTCTCACTGACTTTTGGCCACTTCTTTTCCGATCTTTAACTATTGTGCGGTCAACGGATGTGTTACACCAGCGGTTCCCAACCGGTGGTCCGTGGACCTAGTTTTGGTTGGTCCGCGAAGACCTTCCCAAATTTTTCCCGTTTTTTTCGCCCGAAAGTGGCAACGTTGAATTAATACGTGACTAATAAAATAAAATTTTGTCGTTTCAAGGGAAGTAAGATATGATTTGAACGAGAACCTAAATAATTTGTATAAGTTGCTAAGTGACAGAGAAGTCACAGCCGCAACGCTCCCACTATGGCAGGTTAGTTTTTATTTCCCCCTCCATTATTCCAAAAAAAAATAAATAAACAAAAAAAATAAAAATAAACAAAAAAAATTAATCGATTTTTCATTTTTTCAAGTGGTGGTCCGCGGCCTCCACCGATCGTCCGATTGGTGGTCCACGACCAAAAAAGGTTGGGAACCACTGTCCTACACTATTAATAAGTAATCTCCAGTTTCCCGCATAACACGAACCTTCTCAAAAAGCTCGAAATGTATGCAACTTTTGTAAGTCGTTTTAAATTCACGATTCCAAGGGTTTAAAAAATTAAAAAAAAAAAAACTATCCAGAAGCCTTCCAATATACAGCACTTTAAGAAAATGAAATGGAAAAAACAAAGGTAACAGACCCATTTCAAACGGAAGCTCTGCAGAATATTCTCACGGGAAAATGAAATCGTTCCAGGCAAAATTCTAAGCACGCCGGAAGTGAAATACTATCTCAATTTCATTGTAAGATTCGTCAATATCCGAACGACAAAGTAACGTCGGTGTGCAAAGTTCGCACGAAAGATGAAAGCGAGTCAAAAAAACAAAAACAAAATACGATTCGAACGGAGAGGATAGCGTGAGCATGTTGGGGGGGGGGGGGGGGGGGGGGGGGGGGGGGGGGGGGGGGGGGGGGTGGTGTAACGTTTGATTGTGGAAAACAACAAAAGGGGTGAACATTGAACATCTGGCTGCTGCTGAGTAGAAACAATGTCTCGTTAACTGAGCTTTCCGAGGAGACAGACAAACGGGAAGCGCTGCAAGTAAATGTTACGCCACTCGAAAAAAAAAAAAAAAAAAAAAAAAAAAAAAAAAAAAAAAAAAAAAAATCTGGTCTGATGAAGCAAGCTTACTGTTCGAAGTGGTTCCGCTTCCGCTGCGCTGGTGGCTCTGCATCTCACATTCTCACCTCATCCCAGCGTTGCCAGTTTTTCGCGGAAATATCAATGGATTTTACATTGATCCTTACGCGGGGGAATCTACTAACATTTCCCTAATATCTGGCAACGCCGCCTCATCCTTTGCCTCTCAGTTCGGTTCGCGGGTTCGCGGAGATTCAGAGAGATCGCAATGCCCAACTAACCGCGAGAGAGAGAGAGAGACGCTCTCTTTTCCGAGGAGAGGCACTGGCGGATCCAAGCATCTATCCTTCTCTCTCTTCTCCCATTGGAACGCGTATGCTAGAAAAGGACAGATTAGGGGCAGTCACGTGATTTTCGCCCCCTC
Organism: Trialeurodes vaporariorum; assembly: GCA_011764245.1. Lineage (NCBI taxonomy): Eukaryota > Metazoa > Arthropoda > Insecta > Hemiptera > Aleyrodidae > Trialeurodes > Trialeurodes vaporariorum. Next base: position 66,967,463 of record VMOF01000024.1, on the reverse strand, counting down.
TTCTATCTTTTTCTATCACATGCGTTCTAATGGGAAAAGAGAGAGAAGGACAATTTCTTGGATCCGCTAGTGAGGAGAGGATGCAGGAGAATTTGTCTCCGCACCCTCTTCCAATTTAAAACATACGTGTTAGTAAAAGAACTAACTGTAGAAAGAGAGAGAGAGAGAGAGAGAGAGAGAGAGAGAGAGAGAGAGAGAGAGAGGGAGAGAGAGAGGGGGAGAGAGAGTGAGAGGGGGGAGGGAATAAAACGTGACTTAAGCATCTAACCTTGTCCTTATCTAACACATGCGTTCAAATGGGATGAGAGAGAGAGAGAAAGGCAAATGGAGCTCTTCAGAAACGCAATATTAGGAGAGGCGTGATCTTTTATGCTCCTCCAATATTTGGAGAAAGAGAGACAGACAGAGAGAGAGAGAGAGAGAGAGAGAGAGAGAGAGAGAGAGAGAGAGAGAGATCGGGAGGGAGAAAGAGGAAAAGAAAAGAAAACGGGGAAAAGAAGGAAAAACAGAAAAAACGACGAAGAAAAAAAGAAACGCATTTAATGGACCAAAGAAGGACAAAAATAGTCAGGGAAACCCGGAAACCTCAAATTTGCCTTTAAACTGCGCCTACAGTGTTTCTACGATGAAAATTTCCTTTGCTATCATTCTATGAATCGATAAGAATTCTTATTATTTTAAAAGCAGTTTCTTTTCACCCCATTTATTAATAATACTGTCTGTTATTTCAACCAGAAATTTTTCTCCCTGCAAATCGAAGGTGTGTATCCATCCCCCCCTCTTGGAATTTGGTTTTTTGCCCCCTTCCCCAATGCAATTGAAATACCTCTGCCGGCACCCATGCGCCTTCGCATAATGAACTAAAATACTAACACAGAACAATAGTATACTTGGAGAGTAAATGGTAAGGGGGAAGGGGTGTGGATTGCAAACGAACTGCAACGACAACTATCAATTTTCCTTTTCTTTTGTGGAATTTGAGAGTGGATTTTGCCAGCTTTGAGAGAGCACAACGTGATATTTACGTCAATTTCTGAGTTTAGAAATCGCTGTGGCAAAGACTCCCGACGGACCCATTATATCGAATGATATCCCATGTTTCGTCTTTGTCGAACCGCGAACGAACGGTTTCATATTGGCACGTCACTGCTACACGGCAGGCACCACGAGTGATACTTTCCGAGACAGCCAATAAAACGAATCGTTGAAGCTTCTACATTTCCCGCTGGCGGATCCAGGGATTTATCCTTCTCTCTCTTTCCCCGTTAGAATACATGAGTTGGAAAGGGATAGATAAATGGCATTTACGTGATTTTCGCCTCGACTTCTATCCTTTCCTAACACACGCGTTCTTATGGGAAAAGAGAGAGAAGGACAATTTCTTGGATCCGCTACTGCATTTCTGCAGGAATACGAACGTGTCACAGCACCTCTGAGTTATCAGCGGAGCGCTGAATATCAGCTCTGCAAAGAAGTGTGATAAGAAATTCGATCGGTGAGGCTCAGCTTTTTGTTACTTTTGTAGCGTTATAGAAAAGAGGAAAAGCTGCTGATTTTTTTTTTTTTTTTTTTTTTTTTTTTTTTTTTTTTCAAATTCCAGAAGAGGAAGCAAAGAAACTGACATACAAGGAAAAGTCAAACCAAATACAGGAGGATGCTCATTTGCTTTTTCATTACTTTACAGACTCGGACCTTTCAGCAATTTGTGAAGCTCCGTTTGAACAAAGAAAGAGCCTATATTACCGCTCGAGAACTGCCACCACTTCAAGGCCGCGGAAGCGGTCGGGTATTCTAGGTTCCCATAACCTGTGCAAGGTTTTTTGAAAAACGATTCAAGGAATTAAAACCGATGCTTATTAAAGACATTTTTTTTAAGTGTCACTAATGAGTAATGAGTGAGATTTTGGTGAGTTGAACTTCTGATGAGATATAACTTCTGTTGTGTTGTATATTTTTTGTGGGTCATTCATCATTACGTCTAAAATGTCACAACAAACACGAATGTCAGAGCTTTTGGTTTCGCTGACCAGAACAGTCAAAAATAAAATAAATAAAGAAGAGGAAGCAAAGAAATTGACACGCAAAGACAAGGCAAACCTAACACAGGAGGATCCCACAACCTGCGCAACTTTTTTTGACAAACGATTAAAAAAATTAATGACGATGCATATTAAAATCTTTTTTTCGCAGTGAGATTCTGGTGAGTTGAACTTCTGATGAGTTATAACATCTGTTGTAATGTATACTTTCTGTGGGTCATTATGTCTAAAATATCACAACAAACACGATTGTCAGAGCTATTGGTTTTGCTGACCAAATCAGTCAAAAATAAAATTAATATAGAAGAGGAAGCAAAGAAATTGACATACAAAGAAATTAAACCCTAATACAGGAGGATCCCATAACCTGTACAGTGTGCAAGGTTTTTTGACAGACGATTCAAAGAATTAAAGACGATGCTTATTGAAACATTTTTTCTTAAGTGCCACTAATTCTGAGAGAGATTATGGTGAGTTGAACTTCTGATGAGATATAACTTCTGTTGTGTTGTATATTTTTTGTTGGTCATTAATCACTGTGTCTGAAATGTCCTAACAAACTCGATTGTCAGAACTTTTGATTTTGCTGACCAAAACAGTCAAGAATAAAATAAATACAGAAGAGGTTGCAAAGAAATTGACATACAAAGAAAAGTCAAACCTAATACAGGAGGATCCCATAACCTGGGCAAGGTTTTTTGGCAAACGATTCAAGAATTTAAAGAAAACGTGGATTGCAAAAAAGAAGGATCATTCAGTAAGAGCATAAAAAAAACATATAATCGAGTAGAGACGCAACAAAGAGGGTCACCACGTGTCCATAAAAGGTAAAACCATGCAACACTCCAAGATTTTCTTATGAGCAGGTCCCATGCACCATTCAATGGTAGAGTTCTTGGGGGATAGACTTTAGTTTCTAGAATGTAAGTTTTTAATACCCATTGGAATATTATGTCTCATTATGTTTGTTTTAAACCCATTTGTAATTACGCATTTTTGACTTGTACCATAGCAATTTTTTTTTCATGTACTAAATATATTTTCTGTTCTATTCTAATCTATTCTATGTTAGTTAGTTTGGACGGAGCACTTCAACTTGATCCAAATGATGAAAGCAGCAAAATTGTTGTCTGCAATTTTATAGATGAGATCATTTGGACATATTCAGAGCCAAACTCCTACCCGAAGGAACTACTAATTCTGCAAAACCATTCCCAAACTCGATCGTAAGCACTCAAACAGTCAATTTGGGATTCCAATCTTTCCAACTGATAAAACAACAATGTTTTCCCCGATAATGTTTTCGCAGTCCACTTCGATGGCTGATTGATTTGTTGTTTGACATTCGATGAACTGATTGATTTGTTGTTTGACTTTCGATGAATCTTCCGACCGAAGCTATGTCTGGCATATTTGTTTTGAATATAATCAAAACATTAACTTCGCCTGTTCACTCCAGTGGTTATTGTGCTTCCATTGTGTTTTTTATTTATTTTAAATATGGAATTAATTAAAAGTAGTAAAGGAAAATATGTAGGGGTACTGGAATAGCGTGCAATTTGGCAACGAAGAATTTCGTCCACTTAAACCCGTGTAAAAGGTCGAATGCGAAGGTGAAATGTGTACCATTAAATGTAACGTGGTATTTCAATGTAATGTAAATGGACATAAATGGACATAAATTGAGAAACCCATTAAAATTCTAAAAAAAATAAAAATTTCCGTGACACGAGGCCAGGTACTGGCAAATTGTGTTTCGTTCCTGATGGAAGAAAGTAACTTCAACCAATTTCAAATGGTCCGCTTTTGAACGGTCTAAAAAAAATTTGGAAAAACTCTTTCAGGCACACAATTCTGGATTTGGATTTGAGTCTTTTTCAGATTTGATCAAACCATTAGAAACAATTTTCTAAGAACTTTGATGGATCTTTTCTGCCCTATCCGACACACACATTCAACATAGTTTTTCCCCCTCCGCCCTATATCAGAGTTGGGCAAATAGGAAGGAATGTAATCGATTACACGATTACTTAGTAATCGGTAATCGTCAAACCTTTGGATGGTAATTAAATGTATTCTTCTTAACCCTTCGTTGGTCGCGTTCGGTTTTGTAACGCCGTTGGTCACGTATGAGCGCAGCGCTCACCCCGTGACTCTCGCCCTATAAATCGCGATTTACTCGGCGTTCACGTTCTTTTCAACATTTTTCTGTTCTAAGATTGTTCTATACCTTTTTGGCTTCCTAAATGTCACTCTTTCTCCCCCCCCCCCCCCCGAGACTTAAGGGGAGAAGGGGGTCTGAAATGAAAAAAAAATGTTTTTTTTTTTTTTTTTTTTTTTTAATTTTATATGAAAGAGGACGTTCTCAGCTTTAAAATGATATAGTACATTGTACAGTTTAGGAAAAAAAAAACAATTTTTCATGAATTTATGAAATGGAGGAGTCCTTATCAGGTAAGCTAATTTTTCTTTTTCTTTTCGCGATACTGAAAAATGTGGTTTTTTTACCTTTCGGTGCATTTTTCTCAGGAACTAGTAATGCTATTTTCATAATTTTTTTTTAAAATTTTCCTCAAAACAAGCTCTATAAGCAAGACTAGGATATTTTGAGTATCTCTTTTACTTTTTTTTAGAGACATTCAAAGCTCAAAAAAAAAGGTGAAAAAATCAACCAAACTTTCAACTTTGAAAAAAATAAAGTTTTCAATGAATTTTAAAAATCCTAGTCCTGCTTATAGCCAACACTTATACACAACTTCATGCAAAATTGCAGCCTTGTAGGTCAAATAGTTCCTGAGAAAAATGCACCAGAAGGGAAGCATATTTAACATGGTTTAACATATGACCTCCTTCTCCCCTTAAGAGAGGAGGAAATCATATTTTGTTTCATTTGTTTTGATGACTAAGGAATGATTTACTCACAAGTAGTTACATCTCATTTTATTTTCCGCCTTCAAAGAATCAGTGAAAAGTAATAATGTCGAATAAGAGCGAACGACATGAGTAAAAATTTTACGAAAAAACCAAACATTTTGAAAATGTTGATCGAAATTTTATTTTCTGCCTTCAAAAATCATTGAAAAGTAATATTGTCGGATAAAAACCAGCGCAATATAAACATTTTCACGAAAAAACTAAAAATCATGAAAATTTTGATCTAAATTTCATTTCCCGCCTTCCAAACGCATGAATAATGCAAGAAATTATATTGAGGTTATGGTTACGAAAACAAGAAAAAAGTAGCTTTACCGCAACCATAGTAACGACTTCACAGGGAAAACGCATAGGTGATGACTGATGAATTTGAGGATGGCGAAAAAAAAAGTTACGCGGTTGGGTCGCATACGAACGCAGCGCTCACTCAGGATTTCAGGGGTACCCTAGACACCTCCCTCCCCTATTCAACCGATCTCCACGAAATTTTACACACAACAACAATGAAATTAGAAATGAAGCTAGAAGGAAAATCAGACCAATCCGACAAACCCCCCCCCCCAAAAAAAAAAAAAAAAAAAAAAAATTCAGCAAAAATAGCAGCCGGGTGAGCGCCGCGCTCATAATCGACCGACTAATATAAAGTAAACTTTAGGGTTTTTGTTTTTTGGTTGTTTTTATCAGTTTTTGGAGCGACAGCACCTGATGAGAAAGTTTTTTCACATTTTTTTTTTCTTTTCCTTTCATCAATTTGAGGAGCGACAGCACCTGATGAGAAAGTTTTTTTTTCACAATTTTTGGTTTTTTTTATTGTTTGTTTGTTTGTTTTTTTTTGTTTTTTTTGTTTTTTTTTTATATCAATTTTAGGAGCGACAGCACCTGATGAGAAAGTTTTTTCACAAGTTTTTGTTCGTTTGTTTGTTTGTTTATTTATTTTCTATTGTTTTTTTCGATTAGATTCAATTCTTCTGCAACTAATATGATGGGTGGCTTGTAAAAAATCAGCCTCTTGATTACCATAGAATCACCCTCCGAAAACACGACGATATCGAATACGCTATAATCTTGTAATCGATTATCATTCCCATTTATCTAACTCTGCCCTACATACGATAGTATAAGCGCTGTAAGTAACCATTCTGAAAACGAATTCCCAACATCAACAGTGATCCCTCCTGCAAATGTGATCGATCAAAAACAGAGGTCCCCACACTATTAATACACCCCGTACCCCCTCCATAGTCCACACATTCAAGGGAGCATTAATTCATTCTAGGAACACCTCGATTGAGGGACTCTCCGGTGGAGATCGTATTGTCAGTTTCACAAACCGTTTCAGTTTCTTTTCCTCTCCGACCGATCAAATTTTATAAGCCGAGCTAAACACGCAGAACTATCGCTAGAGCTGGAGGTGCTTAAACCGTCAAGTTATCGAGAACAGGGGGGAGGGGGGGGGACTCATCATAATCCGATTGATTTCATTACTAAGGGACGAGCGAGGAGGACAAAGAGGGAGAGAGATGGAGAGAGAAAGAGAGAGGAGAACAGAGAGAGAAAGAGTGAGAGAACAGCCAGCAGCCAGGAGCAGCTTCGCCATTATACACGTTGGATTAGACTCGGCGCAAAATGGGAGCAAGAAGTTTACCGACCAGAAGCAGATTTTCCTTTCCCCCCCCCCTTTGCCACGGTGAGGTGCCCCATGAGCCCCCCTTTCGACTAACCCGCCGCCTCTTCCCCCCCGTGACCCACAACCACCACTCATTGCTGCTATTGCGTGGATGCTATTGATTATTTTGGACGCACGCGCTCATGCTGGCGCTTTCCCCCTCTCCCCCTCTCCCCCCCCATTCGACCCCCCTTTCCCCCACCACCCCGCTCGCGGAATCGGTGGCGTGCGGTGGCGGCAACTCTTTTTCACTTACGTCCGTTGCTCTCTCGCTCTCTCGCACTCTCGCACCACCCAGATGCAGCCCCCCGTACCCCCCCCCCACTTCAATCCTCCCCGCAACCCTATGCTACAGCTGCTCTCCCGTACTACACCCCCCCCCTCGTCCACCCTGCGCTCTCCTTAAAATGTTGAGCATAAATTTTATCCACTCCACCCACTTACGGCACCTGTATAAATTCCATTTGTTTTGTTTTTTTACTTCCATTATTTTCATACTCTCCTCCCCCCCCCTTTACACACACACACACACACACACACAACCCTAGCTCCTATCACTTTCCTTCAAATCCATCTCTAACCGTCTTTCTCTCATTCGCCTCCCTCCCACAGAGAGAGCGAGAGAGAGAGAGAGAGAGAGAGAGAGAGAGAGAGAGAGAGAGAGGGAGAGGCGGTGGAGATACGTTTTACAACGCTGCATACGGTTCACCCTCTCCCGCTCGGAGCCAGGATTGAGATGTCGATCATTGCTTCCATTTAAGCCGCGATATTGTCGACGTTGCCAAACATCGAGGAAATTCTGTCGGCTATTGCATTTCAACTATAGTCCCTTGATGGAAATATTGTATAGGGAGTACCGACACGAGCTCAACGAGTTGTGATTGGTCGTTGGTTTTAGGCTCTCACGGAGTCGAGCAGGAGTCGACGACATCGAAGGCTCCACACGAAAGGAGTCGATTCGTACAGGAACGCATTGGAACGGACCGGAATTCCGGCAAATCCGCCAGTCCACCACTGGTCCACTGTCGAACTTAACCTTCGAATGCGTTCACGCGGTCGACAAAATCGACTCCTGTCAAAATGCATAAAGCGTCGTGTCGGTACCCCCTATACAATATTTCCATCAAGGGACTCTAATTTCAACAAGGTATAGCAAAAGAGAGGCTGTTACATGTTACAACTTACAAGTCCTATTTCAATTACAGTAGCGGCCCGTGAGATTTGGCAACCATGCATTTTTCCCACTAAAACTTAGGTAAAAAATCGATTCAAGCGGAGGCTGGCAGCCTCCTCGAGTTTCGATTGTTTTCCATGTATTCAAATGGGATAAAAACACTGTTGCCAAATCGCACGAGCCGCCACTGATTTCAAAGTGTGACAGCATGGGCATCGGGTGATCCGACTCTGGTTCGTTTGCCTATAGCAATGAAGGGGACGGGGGACATACATGCCATAAGTCCTATACCTCAAAGTGTGACAGCATAAACGATATGAATCTGGTTTATTTGCCTCACTTTTTTTTTTTTAACCTCAAATCAAAAATTGTAATTAAACCTGTGGAAAGTGGTTTTAAACGAAAGTGCAAGTGTTTTAGAGTGGCTTTCTGAGCACGGAATCCCATTACAACTATCCAGTTGAGAAAATGTTGCTTGTTCCTGTAACGTGTCTGTTTCTTTATCGCGCAAATCCTTCCAAAAGAAACAGTCATATCAATTTCTCTGTGTCCAAGGCTGATATTAGGCTGATTAGGCTATACCCTAGAGCGCAAGATTTTTAAGGGCGCAAACATTTGAGGGACCGTTTTTAGTGAGGCGAAGAAAACCCTCTAATACGAAACGGGCTAGAAAAACAACATCACATTCTATAAAGCCCACCTGCCCACCTCTCCCTAATTTAGAACCCACAGACCGCCTATGGGCGCAAGTCAACATGCAGTTCAAAGCGCTAGGTATAGGGTCCAATCCGGCTTCGGTTGAGATCATACTGAACGTTTACTTCAGAACCGTACGTTACAACTACCAGTTTTGCACAGGGCCGGATTTAATGCGGGGCGACCGGGGCGCGCGCCCCGGGGGCCCCACCACAAACCAGGTACCTTTTTTTTTTTGTATTGATGGTTGATGAACTTCCTTTTTTCTATCATTACAATACTGTAACAGTCCGGCAATGTTGGAAGTAAAGCTTTTTGTAAAATAACCCTTAAAAAAATAAAGAAACATTAAAAAATACTAACGAAACTTTAAAAATTATTAACGACTTTTTCATCAGGGTAATAATTTACTTTTTTACTCAATATGCCTTTTAAAAATAGGGACTTTATAATTTATTATTCCTAAGATTTACCGGGAGGGGGACCCCACCAAAGGTCCACCGCCCCGGGGCCCCCTGCAACCTAAATCCGGCCCTGGTCTTGCTCTTTGCAAGCTTTTTATACTTATGATTTCCAGCTTTGTTTTCCTGTACATTTGAAAAGAACAGTTTTTTGTTTTTTAATGGTTGAATTTAATTCACACGTACTTTCCTTTTCATTCATTTTAAGGGCGAAGGTGGTAGTTATTCCGTACTTCAAAATAATATATATTTCTGCTAAATTTTATGCTGTCGATTTTTTTTTTTTTTTTTTTTTTAGCTATTTACTCCCGAAAAATCCGCATGATTGTGGTTCGAAATAGAGCAGAAGCATTTTGAGTATCGGGTCATGACAAGTAGCGATGCTTGCTTCTGAATTGCATCAAAACGCATCGATGAGCGGTTGGATAGTAAAGAGTTTTGACTCGCTGCTAATCGACCGCTTACCGATGCGCTTTGATGAAATTCGGAAGCAGGCACCGCTACTAGTCAGAACCCTATACTCAATATGATTCTGATCTATTTAAAACCGGCAGAGGCGTAGCGTGCAATTGGTAACGTTGCATCAATTCCATTTAAAGCCTTATAAAAGGTCGAACGCGAAGGCGTTCACCGAACACCCGATACTTCGATGTTTTGCATAGGTTTAATTGGACAAACTGCAACGTTGCAAAACTGCACGCTAAACACCTGTGTTAAAACGTCTAATGAAAAGATAACATCCACGTCCTCCACTAATTTTTCTCAATTGAACGCATGTGTTAGAAAAGGACAGAGTAAGTCACGTAACTTTCCCCCCTTTTTTCTGTCCTTTTCTAACACTATAGCGATCAAATGAAGGAAGAGGGAAAGAACCTCGTTTTGAGCTGCCAGTGCCCGTTTCTGTAATCGAATAGCGGAAGCTTCACCTTTCGTATATGATTCACCTTTAACGTCACCAAATTATACGACTTCATCAGTCTGATAAATTAAAGTGACAAAAGTAATGGCGCTTTCTGTCTCTCTACAATCAAAAGATCAGTTGAGTCATAGCTATGTCACAATAATCAACGTTGATGGTTTGATTATTGATGAACGCTACAATCATCACCACCCCCCCCCCCCCCCACACACACTTTATTCCTTTCGAAGCATTCTTCCGATGGCGTAAAATTTGTGATTTCATTCGAAAGTCACTTTAAAGCATACACATTTTATTTAGTAACCAGGTTCAGTCACTTCATTACTGTATAATCAGATGGGTGCCCGCAATCTTTGGTTTCGATTTTCGAGGCCAGGTTACTGCTTCCACAATAACTTTGTAAAACTGCCTAAGAAACGCGAAAATCTACCTACTTAACGTGGAAATTTCGATGTCGAGGGGGGTGGGACATCTCCAGACTCGTTGGACCCAGCGGCGGGTCCAGCCCTCACGAACGGGAGGGGCGAACTTGGGGTTTTCACTACTTAGAGACCCCATTTTTCTTTATTAGCTTGTACTTTCCTCCTCCTCCCTATTTTCCCATTTTTTGGGTCGAACGGGGGCGGGGCGGGGCCCTTCGCCACCCCCCGTATCCACCAATGCTGAGTTGGACCCCACCCTCCTGGCTAGGATACTGCCTAACCACCCCCTGACGATGAAGAGACGAATACAGGCTACAAATTCCAGAGATTTGAAGGCGGTGACAAGGTGCATTGTGCAATGTGGCAACAACGGATTCTCTACATTTAAAGTTATGTAAAATAATAATCGATCATCAAGGGATTCACTGAGTCCCCGGAAAAATCGATACTTTTGATTTGGTTCAATGGGGCTCTTGCCAGTGGCGCAGCGTGGAACTTGGCATTTGGCAACGTTCCCTTTTGCCCCTTTAAACACATTAGAAAAGTCGAAACATCTGATCATCGCCGATGACCGAAGCATTCGATTCTTTCGATAAGTTTAAATGGAAAAAGTACATAGTTATCAAATTTCACGCCTCGCTACTGGCTCTGGCAAACTTTTGCTACAGGTGATTGAAGAGTAGATTCTTGCATAAAAACCTGTAAAAATGACGACGAGTACACTAAAATATCACGAGTTTACTCTCAGAATCCGGCTCAATGGCGGAGAGACGCATGTATCACGGGAGATTCCCGTCTAAAAATTGAGACATATCTCTGTGCTTCCGTAGAGAAAGTGACATAAGAGACAGAAATCTCCCATGTTACCTGCCTTGAACCGCCATTACGAACTTTCCGGTACAGCAATGGGGCAGTTGCAAGGGTCTGAAATGTTGTGTTTTTTATAAAGAAAATGATAGTATACTTGATGAGCTGAGAAAAATGGTGGCTTTGGTTTTTTCCTTAGTGTTTTGGTTTTGGAGATAAACACGTGTAAAGTTGTAAAAAATCGTGTATGTAGTGACGTCACTACGTAGAATTCCCATTTAAAACAATGTATTTTGGGCCAAAATCTCATCTTCGGAACAATGAGACTTAATTAGGAACCAGCTCATCAAGTACTTTCATTTTCTGTATAAAAAACACAACATTTCAGACACTTGCAACTGCCCCATCATGTAAAATCATTACTAAAGTACTTTCTTATTGTGATTTTCGTGATTTTCGCGGATTCCACATCAGAATAGACTACATTCATTTGCTCACAGCAAAAGTTTGCAAGAGCACCAATTTGCTCACAGCAAAAGTTTGCAAGAGCACCAATAGCGAGGAGCGTGGTTGCCAAACTGCACGAGCCGCCACTGTTCGAAGAATGAGCGGGGGGGGGGGGGAGGAGAAAAATTAATTCCGTCCTTGTAAATAAATATGAATGCAAAAGTGTGGGTGCTAATCTGGGGAGGTGGTTAAAATTTTGCTTGCTCGCGGTGATAAATCGATTAATAGGGGGGTGGGGGAGTAAAATGAGGGGGAGGAGGGGGTGGGATGCACGCCGCGCCGCAAACGCAAGCGAGTGAGATCCATCATGATTGAACGATGGACGCTTGAGTCTCGTCTCGTCGCCATTTCATACATACAAGCGCGCGCATTCACAGTGTTGCCAAATCATGGTATGTTGACGACTCTGACACCAGGATACCACCTACCTTGACAAGAGATAAGATTTTAAATCAACGAGGTATAGCAATAGAAAAGCGGAATAAATCCTAACTCAAAATAATACAGCATACGGATGATCTGATTCTGCACGGAAAAAAAAGATCAGTGAAAATAACCGTACGGATACCTGATTTTGGCACCTACCAGATGTTATGGTAAACTTGACCAGAAGTATGGTACATTTATCGATACTTTGAGTAAATTCGACATGCAATCAGGTAACATCACCTAGTACCTAGTCAAAACATAGTATACTTCTGGTTAAAATTACCATAACGTCTAGCAGGTGCCAAAATCAGGCATCCGTATGGTTATTTTCACTGTATAGTTTTTTTTCCGTGTGTTTTGTATGCCTCATTTTTGTAGATCTTAAATCGAAAATTGTAATTAATGGGGCTCTTGCAAATTTTTGCTGTGAGCAAATGAATAGTCCAAGCTGACGTACTTACAAACCAGGAAAAATCACATTGAAAAAGTCTAAAATTCACTACGAATCGCACGAAATCGAAATAACGGCAAGATCGTAATGGCGGCGCACTATAGTCTGAGTTCGTCAAAAAGTGGCCAAAAATCAGAGACTAAATTTTTCATGAATTTATCATTTTTAAGCTTTTGAGATCAATTTTAATCACTGGAGAACATTTTTAACAAGTCATTCTAACCTAGAAATGTCACTGGAAAGTTTTAGATTGATTTTGAAAGGTCAAAAACGATGATTTTTGATAACTGATTTTTGGCCACTTTTTTTCGATTTCAGACCATAGTGCGGCGGTTTAAGGCAAGAAATCATGCGGGTAATGGGGCTCTTGCAAACTTTTGCTGTGAGCAAATGAATGGTCTATTCTAAAGTAAAAACCAGCAAAAATCACGAAAATCGCGCTGAGAAAGTTTAAAATTCAGTAATAAACCTATACATATATTTGCAACCCACTTCTTTCAGATAACTTTCGAGCGTGAGTTGATTGCTCAACAGCTGAGAGTGCGAAGAAAGTAGTTGCTTAAATTTGTTCTCTTCCTTGGAATTTGATTTTGGCGGTTTAAAAGCTGACTTTAGCTTGATATAAATTTCCGCTTGCACTGCTTGCACAACAGCGATGATTGAGTGAATGTTTGGATTGCAATTTTAGTTGCGCAATGAACGGTTGAGATGACCTGATGCCCACTGATCGTGAGACACTTTGTCTCCATCCTATCTATACAAGTATTTTTGTCACAACTTTGTCTTTGTCTCCGCATGTTTAACTAAAATTCTCCGATTTTGCATTCCACATTTACTCACTAGAATTAGCACGGTTACCAGATCAAACATTAATTTTTAATAGCATTGTGACTGAAAGTGTCCTCAGTAAAATGCACCCATTTCCGCAAATTTGCCTTGCCATTTTGCCAATAACCGAACCGAACCGTAAACAAACCGTATTGCAAACGCAATAGGGACGAACCGAGAGTTGACGGAGAGCCTGTGACGAAGAAACTCCGTCAAGAAAAGTTAACAAAAGTAATCCAGATTGTAAAGAGTTATCATCGTTTAAATTTTTGCTTTCTTTATTGTTATCCCTCTAAAATTCATTTATCCTCATTTATTTCGGTTCAATTTCGGTTCAGAAATGTGAACCGAAATTGAACCGGTTCAAACCGGGTTTGAACCCGAACCGAACCAAAAACCGGAAAAACCACTGGCTGACGAACATGAACCGGAATTGAACCGAAATGGACGAGCGGCACATGAACCGGTATTGAACCGGTTCAAAAAATTAATTTCGGTTCAAGGCCCTACTTGCCAAGAACATATACCCATACGCGCAAAAGAGTATTTTGGGCATTTGGGGATTTGCGCTATTGGGCATTTACCGTTGATTGTCAGGGGCGGGGGTTGCTGGAAATAAATATTGGGATGGAAGGGGTTGGAGGGTGAAGACAGGAAGTAGAGAAGAGAAAAAGAGTTATTGAGAGGTCTTCGCAATTGTAATACGGATAAAAAAGAATACTAGAGTTGAGACTCCTGTTTGAGAGAGCCGTGACTTCGGCTTTTTCAAACTGTAATCGGAGTTCGTGACCCAGAAAACTGCGCAGCGAAACCACCTGTTCAAGCATCCTTTTATAAGCTTTATAGACTGTTTTAGCGGGGAGCGGGTAATTTAAACAGACCATTCGGCTGCGTGTATAACGCCAGCGAAAAATTCAAAATGACCAATCGGGTGTCAGATTAAATATTGAGTGGTTTAAAGTTGACCAATAACACACTGTTATGGTAAACGATATGCAATGATCGATGACGAATGGATCCATAGCAAAAGTTCAGTGTGGTTTTTTTCCGGTGCGAACATTACCTATACATGGTATCGGTGACAGATTGGAACGTCCGATTTAAAATGTCCATTGCGACAATATCCACAGTAAAATGTCTAATGGGTCTGTTGCGTACTTTTGCTACATCAATATAACTCATTGTTTCTAACGTAAAATTCGGCGAAAATAACGATACGCACGCATTAAAAACTTTTAAAATCCACTCATTAACTCAGAAAATACCTTCCATTTCAAACAACCCGCGCTACACTAGACACTATATCACCGCCTTATAACTACATAGATGGAACCATCTCGTTTACGTAAACATGAACAGAATTTACAAACATTGGAATGTTTCGTTTAGATGCGTACATTTCATATATTATTTTGTAATCTTTGATAAACCGAAGAAACCAGACAGCAAATGCAGCCAATAGTTCATGCATTAAGAAGGAAAATCCATCATTTTGTAGTTACGATGTTGTTCACTTATGCACGGTGGTTCCGTCTATGTAGTAGATAGTATACCGGTGCAAATAGTGTCTAGTGTAGCGCGGGCTGTTTGAAATTGAAGTGATTTCCTGAGTTAATGAGTGGATTTTTAACGTTTTTAATGTGCGCATCATTATTTCCGCCGAATTTTACATAAGAATCAAGCTTCTATATTGTTGTAGCAAAAGTATGCAACAGACCCATTCTAAATTTTCCCATAGTAAATAAATGTCCACCGACCACGTATCCATCATAAATATAAATTCCCCTTAAAATAATGTTCAACCAAAAATTATTTGTAATTCGAAACGTTAGAATTTTTCTTAAAAAAAAAAAAAAAAAAAAAAGCAGAGGGGGAGACAAACAATACATGTAATGAAAGTAATTATAACTTGCAAAATGTTACCACAACCTATAAAATGAAACAAGAAAAAAGCCATTTCGATATTGTACCGCCACAAAGTTTTAACATGTTGAACGTAAACAATAATGTGAAATTATACACCCTGAGGTTTTCAGATTCGTTGACAACATTTACTATTGGACATTCTTCTAAATGGACCTCTTTCCGATACACCTTATGTGACCAGCCAATTTCATCTGCGCGAACAGCTTGGACAGTGATCAGGGAAATAAAACCGAAAGAGAATCTCAAATAGTATCTGTGCGGGAAAATGGTGTTGAGCCCAAATTTCTGTGCTTTGTATCAAAGAGAGAAGAAATTGCCTCGGGCTAAAATGAACAAGACTTGAAAATTCACTTGCCTTACGTCAATGATTCATTGACAAAATTTTATGCACCTCACGGGACCAGCCAATTCCATCTGCGAAAATCATGCACAGTGATGAGCGAAATAAAACTAAAAGAGAATCTCAAAAAGTATCTGTACACCAAGTGGGTGTTGAGCACAACTCTCTGTTCTCTGTATCAAAGGGACAAGAAATTGCCTCGGGCTCAAATGAACAAGACCTGAAAATCCACTTGCCTTACGTCAATAGTACGTTAACCGTTAAAGTCTATGACAAAAAGTATGCGTGCCTTTTTCGTTTTAAACTATTTTCAAAGCTAACCAAGCATCTAGATTCTAGAGGTCGCTCATAAAGACGAGAGAGAGGTCCTGCAGGCTGATTCTCCCTATTTGGACGAGACGAGACGAGATAGGAAGAAACGACGAATCCCATTGGTTTAAATGGCGTCACGTGACAGATTTGAAGTCATTCGACGACGACGGCAACGATGCCGAGTCATAAATTTGGAGAAGAATGACTCGGATCCCGTCGATCCACCGTTGCCGTCGTCGTCGAATGACTTCAAATCTGTCACGTGACGCCATTTAAACCAATGGGATTCGTCGTTTCTTCCTATCTCGTCTCGTCTCGTCCAAATAGGGAGAATCAGCCTGCAGGAGTATATGGATTTTCCAAAAAATTCTGGAGATCGGGCAACCCTGATAAGAAAGATAAGAAACAAGGGTAGTTCTATCCACAACGACTGCGAAGTTATGGAGAAGTATCAAGACACATATTATTAGTCTGGAGACGACCAACTTTTTTGTCTTTTGAGCTTAGTTTTTTACCGAGCCAATTCTGTCGTGGATTTTATTTGCGTACATTTGCTTTGGAAACATTGTAAAACATAGCCTGGCAGAAATGAAGAGTTCCTGCCTTCTGACTCAAAGGTGCAAGCAAATTCAGTTTTGCTAATTCCTTGCGCCAAAATTTGGAATGTGTCACAGGTGATAAATTGTAGAAGTTGTGTGACAATTTACGAAAGCCATCTAGGAAGACTCTCATACTATTAGAGTCAGGGCTGCCGTTTTGCGTATAATCAATGCTATTTTTCAATTTACCGATGATTCCACCGGTTGAGAAAAGATTACACAGTTCAGTTCAGAGCATGACTGTAATAAACTAAAATACTCGCATCTGTAATCCTTCCTCAACCGGTGGAGTCGTCGATGACTTTAAAAAAACTTGCGGAAATTTTAATTAATCAACGGAGTTTCCACCGATTAAGGAAAGATTACAGATCAGAGTATTTTCGTGCATTGCAGTCATACACTGAACTTAACTGTGTAATCTTTTCTCAACCGGTGGAATCATCAGTGAAAAGAAAAAATAGCATTGATTATACGCAAAACGGCAGCCCTGATTAGAGTCGATGTATGTAAGTACAGAGTTTAAACAAGTGAAACCATTGGATGCGTTTTTGCACATTTGTTCACACTCTGAGGGGCGGTTGTTGTGTTTTAATTCAATGCAACGATCACAGTGCTGCAGAAATTATAACGGTGAAATCATTCACTACCTTTCAGTGGCGGCTCGTGCTACTTGGCAACAATGTCTCCACTCCATTTGATTGCATGTAAAACAATCGATTCGAAAGTGAAGCAGCGCTTCACCAGCAATCGATTGTTGGACACAGATTCAAATGGAGTGAAGACATTGTTGCCAAGTAGCACGAGCCGCCACTGCACTGCTACCTTTGCTGATCGATCGATATTTTACGCTTTTACAGATTCTTTTAGGCATTGTAGACATTCCCGAGGTGCGTCATGATTAAAATTAACTGTTCATCGACAATGGAGCTGTTGCAAACTTTTGCTACAAGCTTATTTGTAGTTGATTATGTTATGGCAATTGTATGCTTCTTCTATGTTAGTAGAAGTAATAGGAATTCTTTAAAAATAACAGGAATTCCCGTTAAGTAGGTATTAACAAAACGTCCGGTTGCGGTAAAAGGACATTTTTCTCAGTGTAAGTGAGGAGGGAATATACAAAATAAGCTAATAAGTTCCTTCCGTTTGGCCTTTGATCAAAATATGTTATAAAATCCGCTTGAAATCCACATCGCGTTTTTCCTTTCCCGTTGCAGAATTTATGAGGAAACACATCTGCGTCTTGTTTTCGAAGTCAAGTAGCTAGAATCGGCTTTTAACCCCTAGATAAGGAGGTTCAGAAAGCAGATCATGCTAAGTACCAGACCATTTTCCCTTCGAAATATGTCAAGAGCCATTTTGACTTCCCTGAACGTCTTATCTCGCACGCACTCTGCATCCACCCTCCCCAAGGTAGGGGAGACCGGGGCACCATGGGTCCCGGGGCACCATGGGTTTTTGCTGGTTCAGTGACTTTCAATATAGTTAGGTTGGCACTACCGCTGTCAAGTGATCATTATAAGAGGTTATGTTCACCCATCCTGTTTGTTATGATTAAACTTCATATCAAAGGTGAAAAACGGGATTGAAAATTTCAGAAAGAAAAAATCTACTTATTTTGATGCGACAATTTTTTTTTTTCAAGTGTGGACTTCTCTTCAGGCAACTCCAATCAAACATTTTTTTCATCCTTACACTCGTAAGGAATTTCCCACAAAAGAGGGAACAGTTATCTCAATTATTTCTAGGTTAGATTTTGCCTTTATCTTGTGAACCCCTATCGGGGCACCATGAGTCCTTTCAATCGGGGGTACCATGGGTCTTCAAATACTCCAATACTTTAATGATAACAAACTTAGTTATCTATTTTCTCTTTCTGTTTGTTTTAGGTATGGTTCGTAACTATAAAAGAAAGTCCCATAAGGGGCTTTATGACCCTGAATAATTAAAAAAAAAAATATTTTTGACTGATTCTTTAACAATTTTTTTTGCGAACCAATTTTAGTGCAATTTTGTTCCAAAATTATTTAGCTATTTTTTTTATGTTAAATACTTTAAGATTAACTTCTTTTTAGAAAATACAACTTTGGTCGTTTTTTTGGTGAAATTCTTGTTGTTTTTTTAATGGATTTCAGTATTTCTTTTCTGGACCCATGGTGCCCCAAGTCCGAACCCATGGTGCCCCGGCCCGGGGCACCACCATGGGTTTTTTTTTTTTTTCTTAATTTTTTTTTTTTGAGCAGACATGTTAAAATTTTTCAAAAACCATCGTAGATTATGAAAGTATATCAGGGTAGTCTCTTTGTAAAAAAAAAAAAAATGGTTTAAAATTGGGCAGGGGGCAATGCTTTCCATGCCATTATTTAAAATAAAACCAAGGTGATCCCGGCTCTTCTCGGACACACCCTATTTTCAAGTGAACAACACTCTTTTCGAAGGTCCCCATCCTAAAGTTGTGGCGATGGGGTTTGGAGGTCACCAACCCCCTTTTCCCTCCATTGGAAAAACAGAAACTCAAAACCGAAAAAATTGATTATCTTTATTCCGGCTTTTGGAAAATTTTGCTTTAAACTTTTCAAGCTACAAAATTTGTATTTTACCCAGCGCCCCTCCAAATATGTAAGGTAGGGCATAATTTTTACCGATGGCCAAGTTAAATTATAGCTTTCATATGGAAAGGAAACCCCAACGCAAGGAGTATACAAAATTATTATTACAAGAATCATTTCGGGCCTTTTGTTCTAATTATGTATTATTACAATTTATTGCCGGCTTTACAAAATTATGTATTTTTTTTATCTCGTAGCGACTGATATATTTAAGGTCAAAGAGCATAAGTTTTTACCCGATGGCCAAGATTTAATTATAGCGTTTGGTCAAACGCAAAACGGAAAGTCCCAACAGAACGAAGGAGAGACCACACACTATAATTACAAGAATCATTTCGTTTGGACCGTTTTGTTCTAATTATGTATTAGTACAATTTATTGCCGGCTTTACAAAATTATGTATTTTTTGTATCTCGTAGCGACCGATATATTTAAGGTCAAAGAGCATAAGTTTTTACCCGATGGCCAAGATTTTCCTGCCATCGATCGAGATTCTGACCGCATTGAAAACCGCAAAGTGTTAAAACTTCGTTCTTGTCATTTTTAGCTTTTCACCTTTTAAGCTTAAGATGATTCCAGGGTCGATTAGTTCGAACCAGTGTTGCCAGATTGGGCTAAGAAAGCCGTACGCTTTACATTGATTTAAATGGGGACGATACGGCTTTTTACCCTCGATCTAGGCAACACTGGTTCGAACCTTGGACACAACGTCGCTCTGCTAAAAAAAAAAAAAGTCAACAGTTTTTTGTGGCTATAACTTATTGAATTTATAAAAAAATTACAAATTTGAGGAACGTCAGCACCTACAAACATACTTCAGGAAAATATCCTAGACGTTCCAAGCTAATGTACACAAAAATAAAGCCTGAAATGATGAAATACAAAAGTTCCCTTAAGGCTCATCGAGTGCGAGTTAGGTAGACAGACATATTATCACACGCTCTCACTCGCACTAAACCTATGGTGAGTTTAATTTCATAATTTACGGTTTTTCCTCAACCGATTTTGCTCGTTTTTTGCTCCAAAAATCTTTGAAAAACTACGTAAGTGCTGACGTTATTGGAGTTTGCGGGTTTCCTTTGTTTACAAAATGCCAAAACCACGACTTTTCTGAAAAACTACTAATGGCGCTATCCATCGGTTTGAAATCTGGGAACGTTTCGCCAGGAAGGAATCACCTCAATTAAGGGTAAGACGTCAAACCCTCTCCATAAGGTATAAGCACAGAATAATACAATCAGAACGGAAGAGCCAGTGGAAGCAAGTTTGGAATTTAAAGGCACCAATAGGCAACGCTGTGGTCCTATATCCCAACATGGTGGACATGTGTGATTTGTGTTGAAACTCATATTCTGTTGGCATTTCAGAATGAAAATTTCGCGGATTATGTCCTACATTTTTTTTTTCGAGCGTGAATCCAGATGTGAACATCCTATATCCCAACATGGCGGACGCGAAATGAATTTGCTTCAAAATCCGACATAGTTTCCGTTCTGGTTGTATTATTCTGTGGTATAAGTCTGTTAGCGAATGTCTGAAGTTCAACCGAATCCTTACAAACCAGCAGTGACGTCGCGGTCGTGTCCAATCTGACAACGCTCAATTCTATTCATTTCAATGCATGCAAAAGGTCGAACTATTGGAGGAGCCCAGTGCGCGCCCTCAAATCGCTATTTTGCAAGGGTTTAAATGGGCGAAATGCATTGTTGCCAAATGAAACGCTACGCCAATGCAAACCAGAAGCTTTTTAAACCATTATTTCACGAAAGTCTGATTTTTAAAGCTGTACATTGTACAACTCTTGGAGAGGATGACAAGTTGGAATGGGTCTGTTGCAAACTTTTGCTACAGCGATAAATAGTGTTTATTCCAATGTAAAATCGCCTGAAAAGTCCATTGGTGGCATCATAAAGTCATGAAATACAATATTAAACTCACAAGAGGCGTTTATTGAAATCCAAGATGGCGGCAAAATATTGAGGAATCTGAATGTATGCACCGTGATTATCTAAGGATTGCCAACTTTGACAACCTCACTGGAGGTAGAGGTTATGTGTTTGTTTACGTTGTGATTGATAGTGATGGATATTGTGAGGTTGGCTATCCTTGAATGGTCGTGGTGCATGCATACAGAGTGCTCGATATTTCTCCGCCATCTTGAATTTCATTAAACGCCTCTTGTGAGTTTATTATTGCATTTCATGGCTTTCTGATGCCACCATTGGACTTTTCAGGCGATTTTACATTACATTGTACACTCTATAGCGCTGTAGCAAAAGTTTGCAACAGACCCATTGAAAATAAAAAGGTGCACAAATTTGATACATCTATAACGAATCCAGTTTGACCTGAAACAACAATCATCTCGGATGTTCATTCTCTTGTACAGCTTCATGTTTCCAGGCAATGTCACTAGAACGAACGGTACTCTGCGGGGGCAACTGCCATGCCGTTTGCCGCCAGTTGTTTAAACAGAGTCGCCGTCCAAATTACGCCATTTTTCACAGAACCTCGCCGATAATTTTCACGCGAAGAGCCAGTATCTGCATACACGGAAGCGAAGGGAGTAGCGCCCGCGGCGCACAATGCTCCGATATCGTCAAAAAGTGCGGCCAAAAATTGGAAAGTAAATTTATCACGAATGCATGCTGGGGCGGCTCGTGCGATTTGGCAACAATGTCATCCTTCCATTTGATTGTATGTCAAACAATCGATTCGAAAGTGAAGCAGCGCTTCACCAGCAATCGATAGTTAAATATATATTCAAATGGAGCGAAGACATGGGCGCACCCAGGATTTCTGTATGGGGGGGGGCCAAGTTGTCATTTCATATGGGGGGGTTTGGAGGTCCTCCCCCGGAAAATTTTGAAAATTTAGCTCTTCTTAGAAGCAAAATTAGGCTACTTCAATTCAGAGACAATATTGAATTAAATCTCGAGAAAATTGAGATTTTCCGCGAGACTATGCTGATGTTACGGAAATATCTTCATAGCATGCTGATAGAAAGACGCAGTCTTCAGGAAATCTAGATTTCAGAAGAAGATCGAGCAAAATTTAACAATTAAGGACATTGCTGTCGGAAAAGATGTTTTCCCTCCAAGGAAAATATGTTTCATGACATTGATATTTTTTTTGAACTCTTTTCCTTTCCCATCTTTTCTTTTCTCTCCTCCTCTTTTCCTCTTCCTCTTTCTCTTTTCATCGTTTTTTCTTTCCTTTTCTCCTTTTTTCCTTTCCTTTCCTGCTTTTTTTCCTTTTCCCTTTTCCCTCCTTTTTTTCTTCCAAGGGGGGGGGGGGCCTTGGCCCCCTTCCCCCCCCCGGGTGCGCCCATAAGCGAAGACATAGTTGCCAAGTAGCACGAGCCACCATGAGGCTGTCGCACACTTTTGTTATAAGCGGATTGAATAGTCGAGTCTAGTGTAACAAACCTCCAAAAACAATGATGGCAGCACTAAAACTTCCAAATTTCCCTTTTTAAACTCAATAAACGCTTTTACTTGCGTGAACGTGATGGTGGCTTAGGGCGGTAAAAATGGGAGATTTCCATCTAACAATACTGTAACTCTATCAAGAAGTGACCAATAAAAAACGACTTTCATTTGACACCGGTGCGTGTCACTAGGTGTCACGGTACCATCCACCGGATTTGGATCACTTTACTGAAGGCTAATTACTAATACAAGCGAATTTTCGTGATCGAATATGACTAACAATACCAACCTAACCTATGCATATTCGAGGAAACTCAATTGTTTTTTTAGGTGTTTTTGGGGCATCGATGGCATCAACTCGATTTTGGATTCCTCTCCGAACTAATATTCGAAATCAAAGTGTTGCCATCGATATCCGAAAACCCCAAAAAAAGTTCGGATCGCACAATCCAGTTTGTGTCGTACACTGTTGTCATGCGTAGGTTGGTAATGAATTGTAGAATTCTGTTGCATATATCCGTCACGAAAATTCGCTTTATGTGAATCATCCTTGTCAGCATAGGGAGAGAGAGAGTGACGAAATTAAGATAGGAATCTCCCATTATTACTCCCCTATGCCACCATTACACCCGAGCAAATAAAAGCGTTTATTGATTTTAGAGGTGGATTTCGGAAATTTTAGAGAAAAAAAAAAAAAAAAAAAAAAAACAAAATTTGGAGGTTTTACACTATTATCGACTTTTAAAATCGCCTATAGCAAAAGTGTGCAATAGCCCCATTGATCATCATTTAAAACCCTTTTCAAGACCAATTTCAATCGTGGCGTAGCGTGCCATTGGCAACGTTGTACTTTGAAAATTTTAAACCCCATGTAAAGGGTCGAATGCGAAGGTGTTCACCGAAACCCGATACTTCGATCTTTTTCAGGGGTTTAAATGGACAAAATGCAACGATGCCAGAAGTAAAACAGTA
Organism: Trialeurodes vaporariorum; assembly: GCA_011764245.1. Taxonomy (NCBI): domain Eukaryota; kingdom Metazoa; phylum Arthropoda; class Insecta; order Hemiptera; family Aleyrodidae; genus Trialeurodes; species Trialeurodes vaporariorum. The sequence continues at coordinate 66,943,944 of VMOF01000024.1, read as the reverse complement.
AATTTATTAGCTTGAAAAGTCGAAAACGATGATTTTGATGACTCTTCCCTGATCTCTGGCCATGTTTTTCGATATCAGGTCACGGTGCGGCGTAGAGCGGGGGTGTCTGACAAAGAGATACTTTTGTTTAAAAAAAAAAAAATGGTACTCAATTAATCGGATTATTTAGATCGTTAGTCAAGTGTTTTCCGACCGGAAGTTTATCCATTTTCCAGTTTAAAAGAATGAGGCTTGGAGAAAATTTCAAAGAGAATCGGAAAACACAGTGTAAATTTTCCGAGAATTGATGGTATGCATTCAGCTTTGAAAGAACCCCACGTTTACCACTTGCGAATAAATTAGATCAATTAATCTTCACTTATAGAATCGGGTGAATTAAAATTTTAATCTATTATGGAAAGTGAATGGCCCCCGTAGAGCCCGGCTAAAAGTTCTGAGAAAATTAGTTAACCCCTATTGCATGAATTAATTTTTTTTTCCCCCCCCCAAATTTTCGGTGGGAAAAAACGGGGTTTTTTTCATTTGGCACTACTGGATCAAAATTTCCCCCCCCCCCCCCCCCTCCTTTCCCCCCATACCGGCCATATTGTTGTATATCCTTTGGTAACAACATGCAGAATGAATAGCACCGCATTTCTTGATCTTTTAGAAATTCAAATACCCCGTGTTACCTCTAGATTTTACGCCTTAACGGCATAGTGTGTCCGGCTGTTATGAACGTAAAACCAGATTTCTATTCTAGATTAGATATTCTAGATAGATATTCTATTTCTAGGTATTTTTTTCTATTTTTTTAAAAATTGTAAAAGTTTTGGTATTCCTTTTAAATTTTCATTAAGTTATTAAGCGTCAAAGTCGAATTCCTTTGAACGGGATTTCTATACAGGTCCAGCAACCTAAGTCATTTGTGCCAACCTATGAGTCAAAATTCCAAGGCAGGGGGGGGGTGGAAACATCCTTCACAGAAACCCTCTTTGCCCCTCGGCTTTGGGCTCCACCGCCACCGGTCACGAGATTTCTTCACGGTTCATTAAGCGGAGAGATTTGTGAATGGTGGGAGAGAGAAGGTGTTAGAGGGGTTTTTGTGTCTCGGGACTCGCAGGGTCTGAGGACGGACTCATAAAAGTGTCAAAATCTGTTTGAATGTCTAAGTTCAACCGAATCCTTACAAACCAGCAGTGACGTCGCGGTCGTGTCCAATCTGACAACGCTCGATTCTATTCATTTAAATGCATGAAAAAGGTCGAACTATTCGAGGAGCCCAGTGCGCGCCCTCAAATCGCTATTTTGCAAGGGTTTAAATGGACGAAATGCATTGTTGCCAAATGAAACGCTACGCCGATGCAAACCAGAAGCTTTTTAAACCATTATTTCACGAAAGTCTGATTTTTAAAGCTGTATTTACAACTCTTGGAGAGGATGACAAGTTGGAATGGGTCTGTTGCAAACTTTTGCTACAACGATAAATAGTGTTTATTCCAATGTAAAATCGCCAGAAAAGTCCATTGGTGGCATCATAAAGTCATGAAATACAATATTAAACTCACAAGAGGCGTTTATTGAAATCCAAGATGGCGGTAAAATATTGAGGAATCTGAATGTATGCACCGTGATTATCTAAGGATTGCCAACTTTGACAACCTCACTGGAGGTAGAGGTTATGTGTTTGTTTACGTTGTGATTGATAGTGATGGATATTGTGAGGTTGGCTATCCTTGAATGTTCGTGGTGCATGCATACAGAGTGCTCGATATTTCTCCGCCATCTTGAATTTCATTAAACGCCTCTTGTGAGTTTATTATTGCATTTCATGGCTTTCTGATGCCACCATTGGACTTTTCAGGCGATTTTACATTAAATTGTACACTCTATAGCGCTGTGGCAAAAGTTTGCAACAGACCCATTGAAAATAAAAAGGTGCACAAATTTGATACATCCATAACGAATCCAGTTTGACCTGAAACAACAATCATCTCGGATGTTCATTCTCTTGTACAGCTTCATGTTTCCAGGCAATGTCACTAGAACGAACGGTACTCTGCGGGGGCAACTGCCATGCCGTTTGCCGCCAGTTGTTTAAACAGAGTCGCCGTCCAAATTACGCCATTTTTCACAGAACCTCGCCGATAATTTTCACCCGAAGAGCCAGTATCTGCATACACGGAAGCGAAGGGAGTAGCGCCCGCGGCGCACAATGCTCCGATATCGTCAAAAAGTGCGGCCAAAAATTGGAAAGTAAATTTATCACGAATGCATGCTGGGGCGGCTCGTGCGATTTGGCAACAATGTCATTCTTCCATTTGATTGTATGTCAAACAATCGATTCGAAAGTGAAGCAGCGCTTCACCAGCAATCGATAGTTAAATATATATTCAAATGGAGCGAAGACATGGGCGCACCCAGGATTTCTGTATGGGGGGGCCAAGTTGTCATTTCATAAGGGGGGGTTTGGGGGTCCTCCCCCGGAAAATTTTGAAAATTTAGCTCTTCTTAGAAGCAAAATTAGGCTACTTCAATTCAGAGAAAATATTGAATTAAATCTCGAGAAAATTGAGATTTTCCGCGAGACTATGCTGATGTTACGGAAATATCGTCATAGCATGCTGATAGAAAGACGCAGTCTTCAGGAAATCTAGATTTCAGAAGAAGATCGAGCGAAATTAACAATTAAGGACATTGCTGTCGGAAAAGATGTGTTCCTCCAAGGAAAAATATGTTTCATGACATTGATACTTTTTTTGAACTCATTTCCTTTCCCATCTTTTCTTTTTCTCTCCTCCTCTGTTTCCTCTTCTCTCTTTCTCTTTTCATCGTTTTTTCTTTCCTTTTCTCCTTTTTTCCTTTCCTTTCCTGCTTTTTTTCCTTTCCTTTCCTGCTTTTTTTCCTTTCCTTTCCTCCTTTTTTTCTTCCTATGGGGGGGGGCCTTGGCCCCCTTGCCCCCCCCCCTGGGTGCGCCCATAAGCGAAGACATAGTTGCCAAGTAGCACGAGCCACCACTGAGGCTGTCGCACACTTTTGTTATAAGCGGATTGAATAGTCGAGTCTAGTGTAACAAACCTCCAAAAACAATGATGGCAGCACTAAACACTTCCTAATTCCATTTTTAAACTCAATAAACGCTTTTACTTGCGTGAACGTGATGGTGGCTTAGGGCGGTAAAAATGGGAGATTTCCATCTAACAATACTGTAACTCTATCAAGAAGTGACCAATAAAAAACGACTTTCATTTGACACCGGTGCGTGTCACTAGGTGTCACGGTACCATCCACCGGATTTGGATCACTTTACTGAAGGCTAATTACTAATACAAGCGAATTTTCGTGATCGAATATGACTAACAATACCAACCTAACCTATGCATATTCGAGGAAACTCAATTGTGTTTTTAGGTGTTTTTGGGGCATCGATGGCATCAACTCGATTTTGGATTCCTCTCCGAACTAATATTCGAAATCAAAGTGTTGCCATCGATATCCGAAAACACCAAAAAAGTTCGGATCGCACAATCCAGTTTCGTGTCGTACACTGTTGTCATGCGTAGGTTGGTAATGAATTTGTAGAATTCTGTTGCATATATCCGTCACGAAAATTCGCTTTATGTGAATCATCCTTGTCAGCATAGGGAGAGAGAGAGTGACGAAATTAAGATAGGAATCTCCCATTATTACTGCCCTATGCCACCATTACACCCGAGCAAATAAAAGCGTTTATTGAGTTTAGAGGTGGATTTCGGAAATTTTTAGAGCAAAAAAAAAAAAAAAAAAAAAAACAAAATTTGGAGGTTTTACACTATTATCGACTATTAAATCGCCTATAGCAAAAGTGTGCAATAGCCCCATTGATCATCATTTATAACCTTTCAAGACCAATTTCAATCAGTGGCGTAGCGTGCCATTTGGCAACGTTGTACTTTGATAATTTAACCCCATGTAAAGGGTCGAATGCGAAGGTGTTCACCGAACACCCGATACTTCGATCTTTTTCATGGGTTTAAATGGACAAAATGCAACGATGCCAGAAGTAAAACAGTAAATTTATTAGCTTGAAAAGTCGAAAACGATGATTTTTGATGACTCTTCACCTGATCTCTGGCCACTGTTTTTCGATATCAGGTCACGGTGCGGCGTAGAGCGGGGGTGTCTGACAAAGAGATACTCTTGATTAAAAAAAAAAAATGGTACTCAATTAATCGGATTATTTAGATCGTTAGTCAAGTGTTTTCCGACCGGAAGTTTATCCATTTTCCAGATTAAAGAATGAGGCTTGGAGAAAATTTCAAAGAGAATCGGCAAACACAGTGTAAATTTTCCGAGAATTGATGGTATGCATTCAGCTTTGAAAGAACCCCACGTTTACTCACTTGCGAATCAATTAGATCAATTAATCTTCACTTATAGAATCGGGTGAATTTAGAATTTAATCTATTATGGAAAGTGAATGGCCCCCGTAGAGCCCGGCTAAAAGTTCTGAGAAAATTAGTTAACCCTCTATTGCATGAATTAACTTTTTTTTCCCCCGCCAATTTCGGTGGGAAAAAACAGGGATTTTTTTCATGTTGGCACTACTGGATCATAATTCCCCCCCCCCCCCCCCCCCATTCCCCCATACCGGCCATATTGTTGTATATCCATTGGTAACAACATGCAGAATGAATAGCACCGCATTTCTTGATCTTTTAGAAATTCAAATACCCCGTGTTACCTCTAGATTTTTACGCCTTAACGGCATAGTGTGTCCGGCTGTTATGAACGTAAAACCAGATTTTCTATTCTAGATTAGATATTCTAGATAGATATTCTATTTCTAGGTATATTTTTCTATTTTCTTAAAATTGTAAAAGTTTTGGTATTCCTCTTAATTTCATTAAGTTATTAAGCGTCAAAGTCGAATTCCTTTGAACGGGATTTCTATACAGGTCCAGCAACCTAAGTCATTTGTGCCAACCTATGAGTCAAAATTCCAAGGCAGGAGGGGGGTGGAAACATCCTTCACAGAAACCCTCTTTGCCCCTCGGCTTTGGGCTCCACCGCCACCGGTCACGAGATTTCTTCACGGTTCATTAAGCGGAGAGATTTGTGAATGTGTGGGAGAGAGAAGGTGTTAGAGAGGTTTTGTGTCTCGGGACTCGCAGGGTCTGAGGACGGACTCATAAAAGTGTCAAAATCTGTTTGACGAGGGTATCGAAAAGAAGTGACAAGGTATGGATGAAGAGCGGGAGGGGTATAGAAAAGAGAGGGGCTCATTCATATCCTTAAATAGACCTGTGTAGTGATGTCGTCACGATCAAAATTGGTTCCAAACAAATGCTCTATCTCGCTCACTCTCGTTGATTTACCTGTAAGAAATCAGATCCAACTTTTCGAACGCAAATTCATGCTAGTTAAAGAACAGTTTTCTCAAACTTTATTGCACCATTAGATTCCACGTACCTTAAAGTATCTTTTCACTCTAACATAATTCCTAAAAGATCACAAGCGAATTTACAATCACAGTTATACCGAAAGATGTTCTACGTTTTGTCCTCGTCTTACTCACGGTCTCTTATGGGAGTATCACCGCCACAACACTCAATCATTCTAACTTCTCTTCGTATCGAAGCTATTGTTCGAGGTATAACACATGTCGTGATGTGCCTATATCCTAGAATTTTGTGCTCATAAGAAACTGTGAGTGTGACAAGGACAAAACATAGGACTTTCTTCGATATAACTGTGATTGTGCATTCATATTTTATCACTGAGAAAAAGGTGGCTGTTAAAACTGTAAGAATAGAACCATTGATATGTTTCGCCTTATTTCAATCATGAGACCTATCGTTGCTATAGTCAGCGCGCTTGAATCTACACGAACTCCGATTGTCTCTATGGAATTTCGATTATTTCTATGGGAAATAAAGCGCGGGAATATATATCCTATCGGAAAATTCATTGAAACAATCGGAAATTTTTATAAGGGACGTGGAACCCAATGATGTGATAAACACAACTGGTGCAAAGAACATGTTGTTTACTAGCACTTGTATTTGAAAATTTGGATCGTGTTTCATATGGGAAAACCCACGAGAGCGAGTGAGACGGAGCCTGTTTTTGGAACCAATTTTTTTCATAACGTCACATTAAACAGGTCTTGGTCATTGGAAACATTTGAAATTCTGAGGGATCGGCAAATTGAAAAGCCCTTAATGCGCATCTATGCAATCAAGGGATTTTTGAGGAAATTTTGGGCGTTTCGTTGAAAAAAAGGTTTTTAAAATCCAGAACAAAGGGAGGGGGGTAAAATTCGCATTAATAGCTCTAAAAAGTGAGAGGGGCTGTCAGGTGTCTTCCACCCCTGGACAGCCTCCTCGCTGCGGCTATGGAATTGACTCTGGAATAACTTATTTACCTATCCTAAAAAGTTTCTCGCGTGTACAGTATTTTTTACTGGAAGCTTCTTCAAATTTTGGAAATTATAGGTGTTCGGGCTCCTGGGCTTATAAAAGGGGTATTTTTCCGGAGGACCTTATTTAGTTAGAAGTGGCACTCTCAGATACTCGAATTTGGCTCAAGGCCGCGCGAGTTTTTCATCATAGAGTGACTGAAGTATTTGATTTAAGTTGAGCAAAATTGCGTTAATTGAAAAGATATGAAGGTTGAAGGCTTACAGTGTAGCCGAAACACGGTAAACGATGGCTTAATAGCCGATACACACTGTAAGTTTGGTTGGCTGAAAAGCCGAAAGACGTTAAATTGCGTGGCTAAAGAGCCGAGAGACGGTATAGTTGAATGGCTTAAGAGCCGGAAATAGAAACGTTAAATTTAGAGTGGCTAAAGAGCCGAGAAACGGTAATTTTAATTGGCTTTTAGCCGAAAAGAAACTTTAATTTTTTGGAAATAGAATGACCATAAATGCATCCATAAACGGCGTGCTAGTCAAGGAAATAACAGCCTTAGACGGCGTGTTATGGGAAAAGAAAGGATTTATTACCTGAAATATGAAAAGAGATTATTAAAGCTGAAAAGCAAAGATTATAGTTAATACAGAATGCAGCCTTAGACGGCGTGCGATTCCTTAGAAGTGATATCCATAACGGCGTATCAAACCAGAAAAGCTGAAATAAAGATTATATAGTTAGTACAGAATGCAGCCTTAGACGGCGTGCGATTCCTTAGGAAGTGATATCCATAAACGGCGTATCAAAACCAGAAAAGCTGAAAATAAAGATTATATAGTTAGTACAGAATGCAGCCTTAGACGGCGTGCGATTCCTTAGGAAGTGATATCCATAAACGGGTATCAAACCAGATAAGCTGAAAATAAAGATTATATAGTTAGTACAGAATGCAGCCTTAGACGGCGTGCGATTCCTTAGGAAGTGATATCCATAAACGGCGTATCAAACCAGATAAGCTGAAAATAAAGATTATATAGTTAGTACAGAATGCAGCCTTAGACGGCGTGCGATTCCTTAGGAAGTGATATCTTTAACGGGTATCAAACAGAAGTGAAATAGATAAAGGGAGGGATAGGGGGGGGGGCCTTTCATTCCTTAAATGATTTTATAGCGTCAAAAAAAATTTGGTTAAAAAAGTTATTGTATTCCGTTGAAAAATGGTACTCAATTAATCGGATTATTTAGATCGTTAGTCAAGTGTTTTCCGACCGGAAGTTTATCCATTTTCCAGATTAAAGAATGAGGCTTGGAGAAAATTTCAAAGAGAATCGGCAAACACAGTGTAAATTTTCCGAGAATTGATGGTATGCATTCAGCTTTGAAAGAACCCCACGTTTACTCACTTGCGAATCAATTAGATCAATTAATCTTCACTTATAGAATCGGGTGAATTTAGAATTTAATCTATTATGGAAAGTGAATGGCCCCCGTAGAGCCCGGCTAAAAGTTCTGAGAAAATTAGTTAACCCTCTATTGCATGAATTAACTTTTTTTCCCCCGCCAATTTCGGTGGGAAAAAACAGGGATTTTTTTCATGTTGGCACTACTGGATCATAATTCCCCCCCCCCCCCTCCATTCCCCCATACCGGCCATATTGTTGTATATCCATTGGTAACAACATGCAGAATGAATAGCACCGCATTTCTTGATCTTTTAGAAATTCAAATACCCCGTGTTACCTCTAGATTTTTACGCCTTAACGGCATAGTGTGTCCGGCTGTTATGAACGTAAAACCAGATTTTCTATTCTAGATTAGATATTCTAGATAGATATTCTATTTCTAGGTATATTTTTCTATTTTCTTAAAATTGTAAAAGTTTTGGTATTCCTCTTAATTTCATTAAGTTATTAAGCGTCAAAGTCGAATTCCTTTGAACGGGATTTCTATACAGGTCCAGCAACCTAAGTCATTTGTGCCAACCTATGAGTCAAAATTCCAAGGCAGGAGGGGGGTGGAAACATCCTTCACAGAAACCCTCTTTGCCCCTCGGCTTTGGGCTCCACCGCCACCGGTCACGAGATTTCTTCACGGTTCATTAAGCGGAGAGATTTGTGAATGTGTGGGAGAGAGAAGGTGTTAGAGAGGTTTTGTGTCTCGGGACTCGCAGGGTCTGAGGACGGACTCATAAAAGTGTCAAAATCTGTTTGACGAGGGTATCGAAAAGAAGTGACAAGGTATGGATGAAGAGCGGGAGGGGTATAGAAAAGAGAGGGGCTCATTCATATCCTTAAATAGACCTGTTAGTGATGTCGTCACGATCAAAATTGGTTCCAAACAAATGCTCTATCTCGCTCACTCTCGTTGATTTACCTGTAAGAAATCAGATCCAACTTTTCGAACGCAAATTCATGCTAGTTAAAGAACAGTTTTCTCAAACTTTATTGCACCATTAGATTCCACGTACCTTAAAGTATCTTTTCACTCTAACATAATTCCTAAAAGATCACAAGCGAATTTACAATCACAGTTATACCGAAAGATGTTCTACGTTTTGTCCTCGTCTTACTCACGGTCTCTTATGGGAGTATCACCGCCACAACACTCAATCATTCTAACTTCTCTTCGTATCGAAGCTATTGTTCGAGGTATAACACATGTCGTGATGTGCCTATATCCTAGAATTTTGTGCTCATAAGAAACTGTGAGTGTGACAAGGACAAAACATAGGACTTTCTTCGATATAACTGTGATTGTGCATTCATATTTTATCACTGAGAAAAAGGTGGCTGTTAAAACTGTAAGAATAGAACCATTGATATGTTTCGCCTTATTTCAATCATGAGACCTATCGTTGCTATAGTCAGCGCGCTTGAATCTACACGAACTCCGATTGTCTCTATGGAATTTCGATTATTTCTATGGGAAATAAAGCGCGGGAATATATATCCTATCGGAAAATTCATTGAAACAATCGGAAATTTTATAAGGGACGTGGAACCCAATGATGTGATAAACACAACTGGTGCAAAGAACATGTTGTTTACTAGCACTTGTATTTGAAAATTTGGATCGTGTTTCATATGGGAAAACCCACGAGAGCGAGTGAGACGGAGCCTGTTTTTGGAACCAATTTTTTTCATAACGTCACATTAAACAGGTCTTGGTCATTGGAAACATTTGAAATTCTGAGGGATCGGCAAATTGAAAAGCCCTTAATGCGCATCTATGCAATCAAGGGATTTTTGAGGAAATTTTGGGCGTTTCGTTGAAAAAAAGGTTTTTAAAATCCAGAACAAAGGGAGGGGGGTAAAATTCGCATTAATAGCTCTAAAAAGTGAGAGGGGCTGTCAGGTGTCTTCCACCCCTGGACAGCCTCCTCGCTGCGGCTATGGAATTGACTCTGGAATAACTTATTTACCTATCCTAAAAAGTTTCTCGCGTGTACAGTATTTTTTACTGGAAGCTTCTTCAAATTTTGGAAATTATAGGTGTTCGGGCTCCTGGGCTTATAAAAGGGGTATTTTTCCGGAGGACCTTATTTAGTTAGAAGTGGCACTCTCAGATACTCGAATTTGGCTCAAGGCCGCGCGAGTTTTTCATCATAGAGTGACTGAAGTATTTGATTTAAAGTTGAGCAAAATTGCGTTAATTGAAAAGATATGAAGGTTTGAAGGCTTACAGTGTAGCCGAAACACGGTAAATAGCGATGGCTTAATAGCCGATACACACTGTAAGTTTGGTTGGCTGAAAAGCCGAAAGACGTTAAATTGCGTGGCTAAAGAGCCGAGAGACGGTATAGTTGAATGGCTTAAGAGCCGGAAATAGAAACGTTAAATTTAGAGTGGCTAAAGAGCCGAGAAACGGTAATTTTAATTGGCTTTTAGCCGAAAAGAAACTTTAATTTTTTGGAAATAGAATGACCATAAATGCATCCATAAACGGCGTGCTAGTCAAGGAAATAACAGCCTTAGACGGCGTGTTATGGGAAAAGAAAGGATTTATTACCTGAAATATGAAAAGAGATTATTAAAGCTGAAAAGCAAAGATTATAGTTAATACAGAATGCAGCCTTAGACGGCGTGCGATTCCTTAGGAAGTGATATCCATAACGGCGTATCAAAACCAGAAAAGCTGAAATAAAGATTATATAGTTAGTACAGAATGCAGCCTTAGACGGCGTGCGATTCCTTAGGAAGTGATATCCATAAACGGCGTATCAAAACCAGAAAGCTGAAAATAAAGATTATATAGTTAGTACAGAATGCAGCCTTAGACGGCGTGCGATTCCTTAGGAAGTGATATCCATAAACGGCGTATCAAAACCAGATAAGCTGAAAATAAAGATTATATAGTTAGTACAGAATGCAGCCTTAGACGGCGTGCGATTCCTTAGGAAGTGATATCCATAAACGGCGTATCAAAAACCCGATAAGCTGAAAATAAAGATTATATAGTTAGTACAGAATGCAGCCTTAGACGGCGTGCGATTCCTTAGGAAGTGATATCCATAAACGGCGTATCAAAACCAGAAAAGCTGAAAATAAAGATATATAGTTAGTACAGAATGCAGCCTTAGACGGCGTGCGATTCCTTTGGAAGTGATATCCATAAACGGCGTATCAAAACCAGATAAGCTGAAAATAAAGATTATATTTTACAGAATGCAGCCTTAGACGGCGTGCGATTCCTTAGGAAGTGATATCCATAAACGGCGTATCAAAACCAGATAAGCTGAAAATAAAGATTATATAGTTAGTACAGAATGCAGCCTTAGACGGCGTGCGATTCCTTAGGAAGTGATATCCATAAACGGCGTATCAAAACCAGAAAAGCTGAAAATAAAGATTATATAGTTAGTACAGAATGCAGCCTTAGACGGCGTGCGATTCCTTAGGAAGTGATATCCATAAACGGCGTATCAAAACCAGAAAAGCTGAAAATAAAGATTATATAGTTAGTACAGAATGCAGCCTTAGACGGCGTGCGATTCCTTAGGAAGTGATATCCATAAACGGCGTATCAAAACCAGATAAGCTGAAAATAAAGATTATATAGTTAGTACAGAATGCAGCCTTAGACGGCGTGCGATTCCTTAGGAAGTGATATCCATAAACGGCGTATCAAAACCAAAAAACTGAAAATAAAGATTATATAGTTAGTACAGAATGCAGCCTTAGACGGCGTGCGATTCCTTAGGAAGTGATATCCATAAACGGGGTATCAAAACCAGAAAAGCTGAAAATAAAGATTATATAGTTAGTACAGAATGCAGCCTTAGACGGCGTGCGATTCCTTAGGAAGTGATATCCATAAACGGCGTATCAAAACCAGAAAAGCTGAAAATAAAGATTATATAGATGAAAATGCAGCCTTAGACGGCGTGCGAGTTAGAGAACGATAGCCTTAGACGGCGTATCGAAAGAAAAGATAGGACAGAGGCAGCCTTAGACGGCGTGCAAAGTCAAGAGAAGGCTGGACAAAGAATGACAGTTTGTTTAGTATTGCTCTTGCTATTTATAATGAATTTTGCGCATGCGTATAAGTTGAACTCTTATGCAATAGATCGATGGAAAGTTATATAATTATTATGTAATTATTATGTAATTATTATGGAATGAGGAAACTTCCACCGATTTATTACATAAGAGGCAACGGAAAAATAACAAGTTACGTAAGATGGTGAGTTGCAGGTGCGCAGTTACGCAACTTGTAAATAAACATCGAACTTCTAGAATTGAAAATAATACGAGTACCCAACAATAGGTCCATTTGGAACTTTACTTTTCCAACACGAAAAATGATATCGACCGACGGCAACAGAAAAAGAAATAATATTACAATGAAATAATATTATAATGAATAATGGCTTGGTTTTGACTGTAAACTTTCGATACTTTTCAACAAAATAAATGGGGGGGGAGGGGGAATTAAAATCCACAAACGTCTTAAACCTCCACACCTACTAATCTATACCCCTAGAATGCTTGACGTGTAAAGGGCACCTGAAATGGTTAGTGCTGTATATTAAAGGATTATTTTTTCATGAATTTGCAAGTGTTCCATTTATGCATATTACATATCTACATCGTGACAATCGCAGTAAGTGCTGACAGCACCTAAAACGGAAAAAAAGAAGAAAAAAAAACTGTTTATTATTTAGAATCACGGCTTTTCCGAATATGACACTTTTTGACTTCAAAAGAACGCAACCTCATTTTTGACCCCTGAGCAAGCCATTTAAAAGTTGAAGAAAATATACATTGTCTATACTTTATGTGGGTAAAAAAGATCGAGCTAGCCTTATCATATAATTTTCTCTTTTCAGCTTTCAATGGGTTTGTTGCAAAATTTTGCTACAGCGCTATAGAGTTTTGATTCTGATGTAAAATCGCCTGAAAATTACATTGGCGGCATCAAATAGTCATAAAATCCATTAATAAACCAACAAAACGCATTATAAAGAAAGCCAAAATGACAGTTGTAAAGCCGAACAATATGTGCACGCGCATACGACGAACATCAAAGATAGGCGACCCATTTTCCCCTTTTTCGTTGAAAGGGGGGGGGGGGAAGAAAAAATCTCTACAGTTAAACTGTGATTTTAAAAATTTGCATGGTCAAGATGTTGTCTTCTGTGAAGGGGGCAAGGGGGGGGGGGCAAAATATCAAGAACACGGTGTTTCAAATTTAAGTGCCAAACTTATAGAGTGTATTTTTGGGGTCAACATAAATATAATACTTTATTTTCCTACATGAATAAGTGCTGCAAATGTTTCTCTTCTGAGCTAGAGCCCTCCAAAGTTTTGAAAACAATTAACAAAAAACTAACACAAAAAAACACCGCCTGTGACTCATCTCCTTATAGATACATCTGATCTAAATTTATTTTTTTCATCATTTCTCACCAAATAAGCTCAATTGGACAGCACTTGTCACAAAAGAACCGAGTGACATTTTTGATAAAATTGAGTTCTTGATTGATAGACCTAGCAATACTGGATATCGAAGCAACAAAAGCTTCTTCTAATAACTACTATTTCCTGTCAAAATTCCAGGTAAAAGTGAGCTGGTGAGCCTCATTGAAGTCATTGTCCTTATGATGAAATAAAATGAGAACTTGGTTCCATTTCCTTAAACCTTAATCCGAGTCACGTAAGGACTCCGACTTGGTTCCTTTTATAGAATTGGAAACGGAATTGAGTCCGGATTAACGGATTTTAAAATATCAACAGTGTAAACCAACTCTGCCGTTTGGTTTCTCTTAGAGATTAGGTTTTCGTGATTATGCCAAAGAAAAAGAAGAAAGGAACCAAGTCACTTTAAACGCTAAAAATTAAGTACCTTTCCTATACTCTGTTCGGGATAAGAAACCCGATGGGAAGTCACGTAAAAACGCACTACATTGCAACGCAGCGGTTTCTCGGCTGTCGATTCTTCCCCGCTACGTCAGTCCCCAATGTTATTTTAAATGGAAAAACAGACTTACGAGCAGGCCAGTCATTTTGGTGGGCTTTTAATCGTTGATAGGCGCAGGGCTCATCAAAACGTCCCCTGCGCTCTTCCGGGGCACCGCCAATGTAATTTTAAATGGAAAACAGACTTACGAGCAGGCCTGTCATTTGGGTGGGCTTTTAATCGTTGATAGGCGCAGGGCTCATCAAAACGTCCACTCTGCTCTTCCCGGGCACCGCCAATGTTATTATAAATGGGAAAATGGACTTACGAGCAGACCTGTCATTTTGGTGGGCTTTTAATCGTTGTTTGGCGCAAGGCTCATCGAAACGTCCCCTCTGCTCTTCCCGGGCACCGCCAATGTTATTTTAAAAGGGAAAGCAGACGGACGAGCAGACCTGTCATTTTGGTGGGCTTTTAATCGTTGATAGGCGCAGGGCTCATCAAAAGTCCACTCTGCTCTTCCCGGGCACCGCCAATGTTATTATAAATGGGAAAATGGACTTACGAGCAGACCTGTCATTTTGGTGGGCTTTTAATCGTTGATAGGCGCAAGACTCATCAATACGTCCCCTCTGCTCTTCCCGGGCATCGTCAATGTTATTTTAAAAGGGAAAGCAGACGTACGAGCAGACCTGTCATTTTGGTGGGCTTTTAATCGTTGATAGGCGCAAGGCTCATCAAAACGTCCACTCTGCTCTTCCCGCGCAACGCCAATGTTATTTTAAATGGGAAAATGGACTTACGAGCAGGCCTGTCATTTTGCTGGGCTTTTAATCGTTGACAGGCGCAGGGCTCATCAAAACGTCCCCTCTGCTCTTCCCGGGCACCGTCAATGTTATTTTAAAAGGGAAAGCAGACGTACGAGCAGACCTGTCATTTTGGTGGGCTTTTAATCGTTGATAGGCGCAGGACTCATCAATACGTCCCCTCTGCTCTTCCCGGGCACCGTCAATGTTATTTTAAAAGGGAAAGCAGACGTACGAGCAGACCTGTCATTTTGGTGGGCTTTTAATCGTTGATAGACGCAGGGCTCATCAAAACGTCCACTCTGCTCTTCCCGCGCAACGCCAATGTTATTTTAAATGGGAAAATGGACTTACGAGCAGACATGTCATTTTGGTGGGCTTTTAATCGTTGATAGGCGCAGGGCTCATCAATACGTCTCCTCTGCTCTTCCCGGGCACCGCCAATGTTATTTTAAATGGGAAAATGGACTTACGAGCAGACCTGTCATTTTGGTGGGCTTTTAATCGTTGATAGACGCAGGGCTCATCAAAACGTCCACTCTGCTCTTCCGGGGCACCGCCAATGTAATTTTAAATGGAAAACAGACTTACGAGCAGGCCTGTCATTTGGGTGGGCTTTTAATCGTTGATAGGCGCAGGGCTCATCAAAACGTCCACTCTGCTCTTCCCGGGCACCGCCAATGTTATTATAAATGGGAAAATGGACTTACGAGCAGGCCTGTCATTTTGCTGGGCTTTTAATCGTTGATAGGCACAGGGCTCATCAAAACGTCCCCTCTGCTCTTCCCGGGCACCGTCAATGTTATTTTAAAAGGGAAAGCAGACGTACGAGCAGACCTGTCATTTTGGTGGGCTTTTAATCGTTGATAGGCGCAGGGCTCATCAAAACGTCTAGACTGCTCTTCCCGCGCAACGCCAATGTTATTTTAAATGGGAAAATGGACTTACGAGCAGACCTGTCATTTTGGTGGGCTTTTAATCGTTGTTTGGCGCAAGGCTCATCGAAACGTCCCCTCTGCTCTTCCCGGGCACCGCCAATGTTATTTTAAAAGGGAAAGCAGACGGACGAGCAGACCTGTCATTTTGGTGGGCTTTTAATCGTTGATAGGCGCAGGGCTCATCAAAAGTCCACTCTGCTCTTCCCGGGCACCGCCAATGTTATTATAAATGGGAAAATGGACTTACGAGCAGACCTGTCATTTTGGTGGGCTTTTAATCGTTGATAGGCGCAGGACTCATCAATACGTCCCCTCTGCTCTTCCCGGGCATCGTCAATGTTATTTTAAAAGGGAAAGCAGACGTACGAGCAGACCTGTCATTTTGGTGGGCTTTTAATCGTTGATAGGCGCAAGGCTCATCAAAACGTCCACTCTGTTCTTCCCGCGCAACGCCAATGTTATTTTAAATGGGAAAATGGACTTACGAGCAGGCCTGTCATTTTGGTGGGCTTTTAATCGTTGATAGGCGCAGGGCTCATCAATACGTCTCCTCTGCTCTTCCCAGGGCACCGCCAATGTTATTTTAAATGGGAAAACAGACTTACGAGCAGACCTGTCATTTTGCTGGGCTTTTAATCGTTGACAGGCGCAGGGCTCATCAAAACGTCCCCTCTGCTCTTCCCGGGCACCGTCAATGTTATTTTAAAGGGGAAAGCAGACGTACGAGCAGACCTGTCATTTTGGTGGGCTTTTAATCGTTGATAGGCGCAGGACTCATCAATACGTCCCCTCTGCTCTTCCCGGGCACCGTCAATGTTATTTTAAAAGGGAAAGCAGACGTACGAGCAAACCTGTCATTTTGGTGGGCTTTTAATCGTTGATAGACGCAGGGCTCATCAAAAGTCCACTCTGCTCTTCCCGGGCACCGCCAATGTTATTATAAATGGGAAAATGGACTTACGAGCAGACATGTCATTTTGGTGGGCTTTTAATCGTTGATAGGCGCAGGGCTCATTAATACGTCTCCTCTGCTCTTCCCGGGCACCGCCAATGCTATTTTAAATGGGAAAATGGACTTACGAGCAGACCTGTCATTTTGGTGGGCTATTAATCGTTGATAGGCGCAGGGCTCATCAAAACGTCCACTCTGCTCTTCCGGGGCACCGCCAATGTAATTTTAAATGGAAAACAGACTTACGAGCAGGCCTGTCATTTGGGTGGGCTTTTAATCGTTGATAGGCGCAGGGCTCATCAAAACGTCCACTCTGCTCTTCCCGGGCACCGCCAATGTTATTATAAATGGGAAAATGGACTTACGAGCAGGCCTGTCATTTTGCTGGGCTTTTAATCGTTGATAGGCACAGGGCTCATCAAAACGTCCCCTCTGCTCTTCCCGGGCACCGTCAATGTTATTTTAAAAGGGAAAGCAGACGTACGAGCAGACCTGTCATTTTGGTGGGCTTTTAATCGTTGATAGGCGCAGGGCTCATCAAAACGTCTAGACTGCTCTTCCCGCGCAACGCCAATGTTATTTTAAATGGGAAAATGGACTTACGAGCAGACCTGTCATTTTGGTGGGCTTTTAATCGTTGTTTGGCGCAAGGCTCATCGAAACGTCCCCTCTGCTCTTCCCGGGCAACGCCAATGTTATTTTAAAAGGGAAAGCAGACGGACGAGCAGACCTGTCATTTTGGTGGGCTTTTAATCGTTGATAGGCGCAGGGCTCATCAAAAGTCCACTCTGCTCTTCCCGGGCACCGCCAATGTTATTATAAATGGGAAAATGGACTTACGAGCAGACCTGTCATTTTGGTGGGCTTTTAATCGTTGATAGGCGCAGGACTCATCAATACGTCCCCTCTGCTCTTCCCGGGCATCGTCAATGTTATTTTAAAAGGGAAAGCAGACGTACGAGCAGACCTGTCATTTTGGTGGGCTTTTAATCGTTGATAGGCGCAAGGCTCATCAAAACGTCCACTCTGCTCTTCCCGCGCAACGCCAATGTTATTTTAAATGGGAAAATGGACTTACGAGCAGGCCTGTCATTTTGGTGGGCTTTTAATCGTTGATAGGCGCAGGGCTCATCAATACGTCTCCTCTGCTCTTCCCAGGGCACCGCCAATGTTATTTTAAATGGGAAAACAGACTTACGAGCAGACCTGTCATTTTGGTGGGCTTTTAATCGTTGTTAGGCGCAGGGCTCATCGAAACGTCCCCTCTGCTCTTCCCGCGCAACGCCAATGTTATTTTAAATGGGAGAATGGACTTACGAGCAGACCTGCAATTTTGATGGGCTTTTAATCGTTGATAGGCGCAGGGCTCATCAAAACGTTCCCTCTGCTCTTCCCGGGCACCGCCAATGTTATTTTAAATGGGAAAATGGACTTACGAGCAGACCTATCATTTTGGTGGGCTTTTAATCGTTGTTTGGCGCAAGGCTCATCGAAACGTCCCCTCTGCTCTTCCCGGGCACCGCCAATGTTATTTTAAATGGGAAAACAGACTTACGAGCAGGCCTGTCATTTTGGTGGGCTTTTAATCGTTGATAGGCGCAGGGCTCATCAAAACGTCCCCTCTGCTCTTCCCGGGCACCGCCAATGTTATATTAAATGGGAAAACAGACTTACGAGCAGGCATGTCATTTTGCTGGGCTTTTAATCGTTGATAGGCGCAGGGGTCATCAAAACGTCCCCTCTGCTCTTCCCGGGCACCGCCAATGTTATTTTAAATGGGAAAGCAGACTTACGAGCAGACCTGTCATTTTGGTGGGCTTTTAATCGTTGATAGGCGCAGGGCTCATCAAAACGTCTAGACTGCTCTTCCCGCGCAACGCCAATGTTATTTTAAATGGGAAAATGGACTTACGAGCAGACCTGTCATTTTGGTGGGCTTTTAATCGTTGTTTGGCGCAAGGCTCATCAAAACGTCCACTCTGCTCTTCCCGCGCAACGCCAATGTTATTTTAAATGGGAAAATGGACTTACGAGCAGGCCTGTCATTTTGGTGGGCTTTTAATCGTTGATAGGCGCAGGGCTCATCAATACGTCTCCTCTGCTCTTCCCAGGGCACCGCCAATGTTATTTTAAATGGGAAAATGGACTTACGAGCAGACCTATCATTTTGGTGGGCTTTTAATCGTTGTTTGCTGCAAGGCTCATCGAAACGTCCCCTCTGCTCTTCCCGGGCACCGCCAATGTTATTTTAAATGGGAAAACAGACTTACGAGCAGGCCTGTCATTTTGGTGGGCTTTTAATCGTTGATAGGCGCAGGGCTCATCAAAACGTCCCCTCTGCTCTTCCCGGGCACCGCCAATGTTATATTAAATGGGAAAACAGACTTACGAGCAGGCATGTCATTTTGCTGGGCTTTTAATCGTTGATAGGCGCAGGGGTCATCAAAACGTCCCCTCTGCTCTTCCCGGGCACCGCCAATGTTATTTTAAATGGGAAAGCAGACTTACGAGCAGACCTGTCATTTTGGTGGGCTTTTACTCTTTGATAGGCGCAGTGCTCATCAAAACGTCCCCTCTGCTCTTCCCGGGCACTGCCAATGTTATTTTAAATGGGAAAACGGACTTACGAGCAGGCCTGTCATCTTGGTGGGCTTTTAATCGTTGATAGGCGCAGGGCTCATCGAAACGTCCCCTCTAGTCTTCCCCGGCTCTGCCAATGTTATTTTAAATGGGAAAACGGACTTACGAGCAGGCCTGTCATTTTGATGGGCTTTTAATCGTTGATAGGCGCAGGGCTCATCAAAACGTTCCCTCTGCTCTTCCCGGGCACCGCCAATGTTATTTTAAATGGGAAAATGGACTTACGAGCAGACCTATCATTTTGGTGGGCTTTTAATCGTTGTTTGGCGCAAGGCTCATCGAAACGTCCCCTCTGCTCTTCCCGGGCACCGCCAATGTTATTTTAAATGGGAAAACAGACTTACGAGCAGGCCTGTCATTTTGGTGGGCTTTTAATCGTTGATAGGCGCAGGGCTCATCAAAACGTCCCCTTTGCTCTTCCCGGGCACCGCCAATGTTATATTAAATGGGAAAACAGACTTACGAGCAGGCATGTCATTTTGCTGGGCTTTTAATCGTTGATAGGCGCAGGGGTCATCAAAACGTCCCCTCTGCTCTTCCCGGGCACCGCCAATGTTATTTTAAATGGGAAAGCAGACTTACGAGCAGACCTGTCATTTTGGTGGGCTTTTAATCGTTGATAGGCGCAGGGCTCATCAAAACGTCTAGACTGCTCTTCCCGCGCAACGCCAATGTTATTTTAAATGGGAAAATGGACTTACGAGCAGACCTGTCATTTTGGTGGGCTTTTAATCGTTGTTTGGCGCAAGGCTCATCAAAACGTCCACTCTGCTCTTCCCGCGCAACGCCAATGTTATTTTAAATGGGAAAATGGACTTACGAGCAGGCCTGTCATTTTGGTGGGCTTTTAATCGTTGATAGGCGCAGGGCTCATCAATACGTCTCCTCTGCTCTTCCCAGGGCACCGCCAATGTTATTTTAAATGGGAAAACAGACTTACGAGCAGACCTGTCATTTTGGTGGGCTTTTAATCGTTGTTAGGCGCAGGGCTCATCGAAACGTCCAATCTGCTCTTCCCGCGCAACGCCAATGTTATTTTAAATGGGAGAATGGACTTACGAGCAGACCTGTCATTTTGATGGGCTTTTAATCGTTGATAGGCGCAAGGCTCATCAAAACGTTCCCTCTGCTCTTCCCGGGCACCGCCAATGTTATTTTAAATGGGAAAATGGACTTACGAGCAGACCTATCATTTTGGTGGGCTTTTAATCGTTGTTTGGCGCAAGGCTCATCGAAACGTCCCCTCTGCTCTTCCCGGGCACCGCCAATGTTATTTTAAATGGGAAAACAGACTTACGAGCAGGCCTGTCATTTTGGTGGGCTTTTAATCGTTGATAGGCGCAGGGCTCATCAAAACGTCCCCTCTGCTCTTCCCGGGCACCGCCAATGTTATATTAAATGGGAAAACAGACTTACGAGCAGGCATGTCATTTTGCTGGGCTTTTAATCGTTGATAGGCGCAGGGGTCATCAAAACGTCCCCTCTGCTCTTCCCGGGCACCGCCAATGTTATTTTAAATGGGAAAGCAGACTTACGAGCAGACCTGTCATTTTGGTGGGCTTTTACTCTTTGATAGGCGCAGTGCTCATCAAAACGTCCCCTCTGCTCTTCCCGGGCACTGCCAATGTTATTTTAAATGGGAAAACGGACTTACGAGCAGGCCTGTCATCTTGGTGGGCTTTTAATCGTTGATAGGCGCAGGGCTCATCGAAACGTCCCCTCTAGTCTTCCCCGGCTCTGCCAATGTTATTTTAAATGGGAAAACATACTTACGAGCAGACCTGTCATTTTTCTGGTCTTTTAATCGTTGATAGGCGCAGGGCTCATCAAAACGTCCCCTCTGCTCTTCCCGGGCACCGCCAATGTTATTTTAAACGGGAAAACAGACTTACGAGCTGGTCTGTCATTTGTCCGTTCAGGAGGACTTGCCTTTCAAGACCCTTTAATTGAAAAAGACAATACCGTGAATTGACCAATTTTCTTTGTTTTTTGAACGCCCAAATGAAAACTTTTGCGGCATTGGCGAATTTTGAATAACTGACTTTAAATTTAAATTGTGCTCGACGTAGACAGAACAATGATACCTAACGGCGGTTCAATAAGTAATTTTTCAAAGATTTCGGCATTCCTGATTGAGTGATTTCAGAAACCTGAAATCTTTGAAAAATTACATATTGAACTGCCGTTAGGTATCATTTTACTGTGCACGTCGAGCAGAATTTAAATTTAAAGTCAGCTTTTCAAAATTCGCGAATGCCGCAAAAGTTTAATTCTCGAGTGGGCGTTCAAAAGACAATATAAATTGGTCATTTCACGGTATTGTCTTTTTCAATAAAAGGGTCTGAAAGGCAAGTCCTCCTGAACGGACGTTGCGGAGAAGAATCGACAGCCGAGAAACCGCTGCGTTGCAATGTCGCGCGTTTATACCTGACTTCCCATCGGACTTCTTATCCCGAACAGAGTATACATAGGAAATTCCACTTTTCCGGTGTTGAAATGCAAGAAAATAACACGGTAGTTGAATGAAATCAAAACGTAAGGAATTCCAAGTTTTTTGTTTAAATCCTAGCTCTTCAACTTTGGACTCAATTTTCTCGAGATCAAGTCCATGTCACGTGGTTCCTCTTTGATGAATTATCATTGCTAGCAAAAGCATTAAACCTGTTCAGACTTTAGTGGCACGCTTTTCCAACACCTGCGTGTTGCAATTTTCCCTGCTTGTTTTATTTCTCGTCACTTCGACGGTTAGAAAATTTTATCCACGAGTTTTCTAGTATGTGTTGCAACCTTTCAACAGTTCTATCTGCACTTAAACTCTTGATTTTTCACAAAATACGCGTCTGAAATACGAGAACTATCGCCTTCTTCACACACACCCTTACGGAGACAAATCACAACATGGCGGCGGCAAGGTGAGCTGACGTCAAAATCGGCCGACCAATGAAAATCGCTTATTTTACGGCAAAAATTTGGACAACTTTTTCGCAACTTTCTATTCGTTTGCGGACTTTTATAATGTCATTTTTGGTTTTTCCATCACTTTTTCTGCTGAAATCATTCGCGAGCGACGAAATTCCCGGAGGGTGCAAGATCCCCATTGCTGAATTAACTAGTTTCCTCGGCTTTAATTGAAGCTGGAAGTTTATTAGTTTGTCTCATGGGATTCAGAACAGTAATTTTTTTTTTAACTTTTTTATAATGAATCAACTTTTCGGGACAAGAACACCTTTATCGGCATTATTCCCCTCTCTCTGAATTCAGGGGACTTGATTTAAGCATAGTTGCAATAGCACAAAACCCTGAAAGGATAATATCCTTATATCCTTATATTATAACGTCACGATATCTTCGTTAGTCGAGGAGAAAGTCTACGGAACTGTAATCTTTGCATAGGTCCAAAACACAATAAACGGCCCTCAGAATGTAAACCAATGTGGAAAATCGCATCCAATGGCAGGGCCCATGATTTCACTTGTCTTATAACTCTCTACATATAAGGAGGTTCAAAAGGCAAAAAACATGGATGCAGGATACACGCATTTGTCTCTCTCTCTATACTTCCATTTGAACCCGTGCGTTAGAAAAGGATAGCAAAGGGTGCCGTCACGTGACTTTGGCCCTTTCCCTGTCCTTTTCGAACGCACATATACAAACGGAAAAAGAGAGAGAAAGACAACTCACTGTATCCGTCCATACCCTGGACAACAGTTCTTCATTACATCATCCACAAATCGTTGCTTCATGAGCGGCAATATTGAAAGTATAGAGTTACAACTGCCGATTCATCATAAATGCAATTCTGGGTTTATGAATGAATGAGTAAACCACCGAACGAACTCTGATTTCTGGAAAAGAAGGTCATTCTGGCTAGGTACCTCCACCCCCTTTAATTTGTTTCACCGGCAGGCAAAGCAAAGCTAATAATCAACTGAACGATTTCTATTAATTTGTTTTAGATTGAATCATGTAGAGCTGGAGTTTTGCGTATAGTTAATGCCATTTTTCAATTCACCGATGATTCCACCTGGGTGGAGCAGATGGGACGTTATGAGAGCCCATTCCAAGTAAGCGTAAGGAAGCCCCCCAAGATAAACAGTTCTGCTCTAAGGACTATTTTCCTATTCAAAATATAATATTGACGTAACCTCTGAAGAGCAGATAGGACGTTTTCGTGTTAAGAGCCCTTTGCGTTTTTGGCGTTAAGGAGGCCTCATGATGAACTGTTCGTAAGTCTAATTATCCACTCAAAACAGGGTTGCCGTTTGGCGTGATTTTCTAGGAAATCCCAGATTCAACGGTATATCCACCGGTGCGACTAAAAATATTAAATAGTTCAGTTGAGCAGTACGACTATATTGTAAAAAATACTCTAATCTGTAATATGTTCAGCAACCGGTGGATTTACCGTTGTTTTCAGGAACTCAAAATAAGATTGAGGATGTCCCGGAAGCGCAGAGGCAGTGGCGTCGCGTGCAATTTAGTAACAATGTATTATGTCCATTTAAACTCATGTAAAATATCGAATTCAGGGGGTGCACAGTGCACAAGAAAAATTCGATATATTTAATGAGTTTTAATGGAGCAGTTGCATTGTTGCCAAATGGCACACGACGCCACTGCGCAGAGGGGAAGTATAATTTTATTATTTTAGTATAGTAGTAAGTATTTTTTAATTTTAGTATAATTTTTGAGCACTTTTTCAATCTTAGACCATAGTACAGAGTGCACATGCCCCTCTGAACTCATCCATTAATAGAGGGGCCCCTGCCATTAATTTTGTCCTGGGGCCCCCAAGAGGTGTAGTTACGGCCCTGAGTCCATACTTTATTTGTTATTTGACCTACTTTTCAAGTCAATACTTTTTCAGCCACGAGATCACACGGCTAGGAAGCCAGTACAAAGAGGCTGACGGAATCCGTAAATGGGTACCCCACTCTCCGAGTCTCAAAGCACTAAAGCGAAAATCCTCAACATCCCTCTGCCGGCCTAAATTCTTCTTTCCTTTCTTTCTTTCATGTTTTATTTATTTATTAATTTTCTATGTATTTTTTTATTTCCCCCTTCTAGTTTATTCAACTTGAATTTTCGCTCTCATTTTTATTCTCATTCTCATTCTCTTCTCTTTGTCTTTTCGCCTTCTCTCTCTCACTCCCGTTTTCTCGTTGAGTCTCTCTCTCTCCCACTAGGTTTTTCCTGCTACGGTAACTGTTTCACCGATAGCAAACATGCCAAGGCATTTTATAGACTGTAGACTTTAGGAGCGCCTTCATTTCAAGGTGGTTCTTCAACAATTACTGCCAATTTCTACCACCAGAGCGCTACCGTTCGGTTAATGTTAAATTACAGGCCAAAAGTAATTTATATTAAGAAAACGGAGTGTCAGTTAATAGATACATAATTATCTGAAGAATATCTCGTAAATAACTTCAAAAATAAGGCTGAGAGCACCAAAAAATTAAATATCGTATTTCGATAATACTTTAACTTTAACTTAAACTTTTTTTTAACTTTTACTTTTTATAATTTTTTTACTGATTTTAAACGATAGGTATTTTTGAATTACAAAATCAAAGTTTTTTGTTAAACTATTAAAATTATGAACACAAACGAACTTCAGTGAATTATTATCACAGAGAATCAATTTGCGATATTCTTTTGTTTGGTACTTTCAGCTTTAGTTTTGAAGTTGTTGACGAGATGTTTTGCAGAGACGTTCTTCAGAGGACTATCTACTATCTTCAGATGACTATATTACATCCCGAGACGTAGACATAACTATCCGGACATTTCTTCCTACAACGCGTCCTAAGATGTAAATGTAGCACCTTAAGGGGGTCGCACATGTTTTAGACGACCGTAATTATACTTTAACACATTTTAGTCTCCAGTGATGTGCTGATTACATCATGGCCCCTCGAATTCTTGAACATATTGGGAGGGGAGGACCTCAATTTGAAATGAGGTTCTTGCAATCTTTTGCTACAGGTGATTGAAGAGTTGATTCTTGCATAAAAACCTGTTAACCTGACATGAGAACACAAACAAATCAATATTTTTTATTTTTTTTTTTTAAATCAGGCTTAGTGGCGGAGGGACGCAGGTATCATAGGAGATTCCTATCTAAATTGACACATATCTCTGTGTTTCCGTTCCGTAGTGAAAATGGCAAACAAGACAGGAGTCTCATGATTCCTGCGTTGATCAGCCATTACGATCTTGCTGTTAAAGCAGTTTTGTAAGGTTGTTGCGATTTTCAAGTAACATATAAAGAACTAAATAATTATCTTTTTTAGATATATTTGGTTTTACCAGTGGCGGCTCGTGCGATTTGGCAACCATGCAATTTTTACATTTAAACTTAGGTAAAAGAATTGATTCTTGAGGAGGCTGACAGCCTCCGGGAGAATCGATTATTTTGCATTGATTAAATGGGAGGAGTACACTGTTGCCAAATTTCACGAGCCGCCACTGGGTTTTACAAAACTAAGAATTAGAGAGTGATTATTACAAGAAAGAGAATAAAAAGATTCAGAATAGATATCTGAGGAAAGGATTACATAGACTCAGCGTTTCCAAGGAAACCCCCCTTTTGATTTTGAACAATGTTTATTACTGAATTTTAGATTTTTTTTTCACTGTGGTTCTCCTGATTTTCTATGGTTCTTAAACGTCAGATTGGACTATTCATTTGCTGACAGCAAAAGTTTGCAAGAGCCTTACTGAAAAATAAAAATAATAATAAAAAAAAAAAAAAAAAAAAAAAAAAAAAAATGATCGATTGTTTTCGTCTCATAGAAAGATGCTTTCTATTGAACACCATTCCAGCAATTTAAGGAATATGATGCTCATTAAGGTAGAATTTAAATTAGTTCGCTGTCATAAAATTCGAGGTTAAAAAGAGAGGCGAACATGATTGCTCTTTAAAGCTGGCATCAAGTAGCGGCACCGATTCTCCACCACTTTAGATAAGTGGTTCGTGGGTAAAGATTGATGGAAACGGTGAGAGGGAGAGAGAGGTGGTTGGTCGGGGCACGGATGCTGGGAAGTTTAGGTGAAAATGGCTGCAGAGAAGGGAGAGAGAGGAAATGAGGGGACTTTAAAAGCGCCCTGAACGCGAGGGGGTTTCGTTGCAGCGAGGGAGGGGCGGGGGGGGGCGGGGAGACCACGAGCGGAGCATCTGGGTGACACAATTTCGGTCGGAACACCCTCAGTCCCTTCCATTTACTCATCCACACGGAGAACTGTAGTCGAACTCAACAGATGAGGGTTTGAACCTAGACTGTAACCCAAATCAACCCCCGCTCGATTCGAGAATTACTTTGTAGCGTTAATCGAGACATACGGCCCGGAATCCAATTGATTGAAAATACAATCTTTCGACAGGAGTGTTAAAATTTACACAAAATCTGGGGTAGTAAAGATCTCATTCTGTCGATTTAACATTGATCCTCAAATCCACCCTCGTCGATTCGAAGGTTACTTCAAAGTGTTAATAAACTCTCCGGCATCAGTTTGATTGGAAATACAATCGTTAGACAGGAGTGTCAAAATTCACACAGAATCTGAGGTCTCAATTGGTTGATTTTGCTGATTGTTGATTGTTGAAAAATTTGAACCTCCCATTTGAAAATTATCCAAAACTATCGATCATTTGACGGTTCTATTCAGCCCCCTTTGTTGCGAATCTTAACCTAAAATTTCAAATGGATGATAAACATCGGTTCATCATTTTAAGAGCTTCTACTCGAACACAGGGTTTGCTGTGATTGTGAGCTATACAAAATTCAAAATTTCGAAGAAAATAAGGTCGATGTATTAAATGTGTTTAAAAAGACCAAACGCAGTGTTTTAGCCGGTATAAGCACTTTTTTTTCGAATCCAACGAAACGAGCCATAGCTTTTGTTTCCGAACTCTTAAACACCGAAACTTCGGTAATCCATTTTTACAAAACCATACATTTAGAATGTAAAAACTCCTGGGTTTGTAACAAACTTTTGCTACAGCAGTATGGAGGGTCGATTCCCATGTAAAATCGCGTGAAAATCACATTGAAAGCATATCGAAGAGTCGCAAATCCTCCCACAAACTCAATTAAGGTGATTCTATGGCAACCCCCCCCCCCCGAAAATTTTAATCCGATAGATGGCGTTACTTGTCGCTGGCTCCGAAAAAATCCGTTTTTTGACGGTTTTCGGCTGTTTCCTCTGAACAGACGAATAATGGACAAAAAATCGGAATGTCAGCACCTGCTTAATTCTTTGCTTGAGTTTTTGAGCCATAAACGGGCCACATTGGTTCTAAAATAAAGGCGAAACTATGCAAAGAAAAAAGCATGTGTAATTGGGAGTTGTATCAGTAAAGATTACAGGTTTCTAGTTCACCTGTAATCTTTACTGATACAACTCCAAATTACACATAATTTTTTCTTTGGATTTATAGTTACGCCTTTATTTTAGAACCAATGTGACCCATTTATGGCTCAAAAAATCAAGCAAAGAATTAAGCAGGTGCTGACATTCCGATTTTTTGTCCATTATTCGTCTGTTCAGAGAAAACAGCCGAAAACCGTCAAAAAACGGCTATTTTCGGAGCCAGCGACAAAGTAACGCCATCTATCGGATTAAAATTTTCGGGGGTTTGCCATAGAATCACCTTAATATGTTTAAAAAAAATTCGAAGATGGGGGTTGAATGGGCTGGGAGTTGATTCTGCTATTTTTGACGAGACGATGACGAGATACACTGGCGCAACCAGGATATCTTCCATCTCTCTCATTTCCCATTTGAATGTATGAGTAGGAAAAGGACAGAAGGAGGGGGTTTTATCCCCTTGTCCATCCTTGTCTAACATACGTTTCTTAATGGAGAAAAGAGAGAGATGAAGAAACTCTCGGTTCGCTACTGACGAGATAGCGGGAATCGACCAATCCCTTTGGTTTCAATAGCGTCACGTGACAGATTTCAATTCATTCGGTGGACAAAGGGGTCATTTTTGTGAAATGAACGACTAAAACAACTTCAAATCAATAACGTGACGCCGCCGTTTAACCTATTAGGAATCATCGATTTCGCTATCTCGTCCGAGAGAGCAGAATCAGCCCCCTGGTCACAAGGATAGAGTTCCATCCAGTGTTGCCAGATTGGAGTGAAAAAACCGTACGCTTTACATTGATTTAAATGGGGACGATACGGCTTTGTACCCTCGATCTGGCAACACTGGTACCATCTATCCAATCGAAACTGTCTATGCTGAAAAAATTGATTGATCATAGAGGATTCTCCAGCTAGACGGGACTCCCTCATCGTGTCCCTCTCGTTTGACCGCCATATTTGAATTTTGTTAAACGCCTTTATTGAAATTGTGAGTAGATTGGAGAAACTTTCCCCATGCTTTCCAACGTCATTTTCGCGCAATTTTACGTAGGAATCGGTCCTTCATAGTAATGTACCTAATTTTTGCAAGAGACATATTTTTAAAATTTAAAGTCTGGATCCAACCTGGGAGATATTTAGCGAATTTTCGAGATCGAATATCATAAACAATACCAACCTAACTACATATCTGAGGAAACTCAATTGTGTTTTTAGATGTGTTTTCGGGGCATCGATGGCATCAATTCGATTTTTAATTCACCTCCGGACTTGAATTCAAAATCGAATTGATGCCATCGATGACTGAAAATGTAGCTAAAGTAAAACTATTAGACCCGTGTTCTCACTTTTTGCCAATGGGCCTTCTTAAAGCGTCAGGAATTTTTGAAAGTTGTCGAAATACACATAAATATTCGGAACGCTTTCCGCTCGGGTTTTTACTTGAATTTCGACAACTTTCAAAAAATTTCTGACGCTTTAAGAAGGCTCATTGGCAAAAAGTGAGAAACACGGGTCTAATAGTTAGCTACATTTTCGTGCAATGGTTTTAAAAATCGGAGGCGGCGATTTCTGAGCCTCCCCTTGTTAGCAGCGGCGGCTCGTGCAATGTGGCAACAATGGATTTCCTCCATTTAAAACTGTGTAAGATAATCGATTACTTGGTGAGGCGTAGCGCCTCACCTAGTATCGATCTTTTTGCATACGTTTAAATGGCAAAAGTGCACGGTTGCCAGATTGCACGAGCCGCCACTGCTTGTTAGTCGCAGCGGGCCAAGTTTCGAAACAAAATGCATCAAAAATCTCTGCGCCATTGCAACACTTTCTCAATTTTTCTAATTTCATTAGAGCGAGAAAGTAAAAAGTAACGACCAAAGAAGAAGATTTTCAGGATTTACTGGAAAGTAGCAACCCATTTCACTAAAAATGTAGGGAAACGGTCCCGAAAAATTTCCGTCCATGACTTGAAAAAATTATAATGCTAAAATTTATTTTTTCAAACCTTTTTAGTTGTGCGACAATTTAGTTAATTCTAAGGTGAACCCCCCGGTAGCCGACTTGCAGTATTACCCGACACCCATTTTTCACACTGTAAAAAGTACTAGTTTGGTGGCAATACTGGTGTTTTGTGTGGTTTTTTCTGAGACCTCAACTGTAAAACATTCGAAATCAATACGCAAAACACCAAAATTGCCGCTAAACTAATATTTCTCACATAGTGAAAAGCGGGTGTCTGGTACTGGTACATTTCAGGGGTGTCGGCTACTGGGGCGTTTACCTTAGTCGTTTTAGTTCAAGAGATTTTATGTTTTTTTGACGACTGTATTAATTTATTTATTTGTTCATTTTGAAATACAGAACAAGGCAACGATTACCACTAAAATTGCATTTTTCTGTTTCTGTGTCCATCGTATCCAGTTAATAATTTGACACACATATTTTCTAAATAAGGTGAGAAAGAGCGCACAATACGCCTTTGCACGTATGTAGAGAATATCCATTATCAATCTGCCTACCAACTGCGCACGCGACGATCGTTCAACGTGCTGACCCGGCCGCGCGCCGCCGCTAAGCTCCTCGCGCGCGCAAACTTGCAATTGCGCCCTCTCTAATTGAGATTTTCCCGCTAAACGCTTCAAGATACGGTCAAACGGACGAAATTTTCGCCCTAAAGGGCAGCATTATTGCATTTTCCGTAAGAAATCGACTATACTTTTGCTGTAGTTGCAAATTTTGCACTTACGCCCTTTATGCCGCTTGAGAGACCTCTAAAAAAAATTTTTAAATTTTTTTTTTTGACAAATATTCTTGATTTTTATGCCTCATAGCACGGTTTGAGAGAACTGGAGGTTAACTTTTCGAAAATTTCAAAAATAAGAGACACCCCCCCCCCCCCCCCCCAAAAATTTTTAATCCGATAGATGGCGTTCCTTGTCGCTGGCTCCGAAAAAATCCGTCTTTTGACGGTTCTCGGCTGTTTTCTCTGAACAGACGAATAATGGACAAAAAATCGGAATGTCAGCACCTGCTTAATTCTTTGCTTGATTTTTTGAGCCATAAACGGGCCACATTGGTTCTAAAATAAAGGCGAAACTATGCAAAGAAAAAATCATGTGTAATTGGGAGTTGTATCAGTAAAGATTACAGGTTTCTAGTTCACCTGTAATCTTTACTGATACAACTCCGAATTACACATAATTTTTTCTTTGGATTTATAGTTACGCCTTTATTTTAGAACCAATGTGACCCGTTTATGGCTCAAAAAATCAAGCAAAGAATTAAGCAGGTGCTGACATTCCGATTTTTTGTCCATTATTCGTCTGTTCAGAGAAAACAGCCGAAAACCGTCAAAAAACGGCTATTTTCGGAGCCAGCGACAAAGTAACGCCATCTATCGGATTAAAATTTTCGGGGGTTTGCCATAGAATCACCTTAATATGTTTAAAAAAATTCGAAGATGGGGGTTGAATGGGCTGGGAGTTGATTCTGCTATTTTTGACGAGACGAGGAAGAGATAGCGGGAATCGACCAATCCCTTTGGTTTCAATAGCGTCACGTGACAGATTTCAATTCATTCGGTGGACAAAGGGGTCATTTTTGTGAAATGAACGACTAAAACAACTTCAAATCAATAACGAGACGCCGTTTAACGTATTGGGAATCATCGATTTCGCTATCTCGTCCGAGAGAGCAGAATCAGCCCCCTGGTCACAAGGATAGAGTTCCATCCAGTGTAGCCAGATTGAAGTGAAAAAACCGTACGCTTTACATTGATTTAAATGGGGACGATACGACTTTGTACCCTCGATCTGGCAACACTGGTTCCATCTATCCAATCGAAACTGTCTATGCTGAGATAATTGATTGGTCATAGAGGATTCTCCAGCTAGACGGGACTCCCTCATCGTGTCCCTCTCGTTTGACCGCCAGATTTGAATTTTGTTAAACGCCTTTATTGAAATTGTGAGTAGATTAAAGAAACTTTCCCCATGCTTTCCAACGTCATTTTCGCGCAATTTTACGTAGGAATCGATCCTTCATAGAACTGTACCTAATTTTTGCAAGAGACATATTTTTAAAATTTAAAGTCTGGATCCAACCTGGGAGATATTTAGCGAATTTTCGAGATCGAATATCATAAACAATACCAACCTAACTACATATCTGAGGAAACTCAATTGTGTTTTTAGATGTGTTTTCGGGGCATCGATGGTATCAATTCGATTTCGAATTCACCTCCGGCTCCGGACTTGAATACAAAATCGAATTGATGCCATCGATGACTGAAAACACCGAAAAAGTTCGAAAAACACGATCCAGTTTCGTGTCATCCACTGTTGTCATGCGTAGGTTGGCAATGGGTTTGTCGCATATATTCGTCGAGAAAATTCGCTAATACACTTCGTATGACTCGATCGCGGTAGGATACCAGCATTCTGAATGAACGTAATTCAATCGAAGTTAAAAGATATCGCAGAAGTTTTGGACCAGGAAAGTGGAATGAGCATTGACCTTCACGTTGTGTTCAATCGGCTGTTGACTTATAATCGTTAACGTTTACGAATGGAGATTCCGTATTAACGACGACACGTGACAGGTGTTTTAACTTCTCGGCGAATTGGATGATTAGTAGTTCTTTCCAGTGGCGTTGACAATTCGGCAACGTTGAAATTTGTCTATTTAAACCCATAAAAAGACCGAACTATTGGGGTTCCGGTACAGAAACATTTCCCCCTGCACCGCAATAACGGTACCTACGGTGGTAACGGTGTCGACTTTAAGGTTCGAGTGACGAAACGGTAAGTCCAAAATCTCATAAGTGGTGCATCGGCAGAACCGATGTGGAACCGCCAATTTGAAACAAAACCTGGGACCAAATAACGTTAGGTCCCGAGCGTAACATACGCACTGTCACATGATCGTGCGTAAGCTCTGTGATTGGTCGAAACCGCACGCAAGATGCACGCAATTCAAATGCTCGGGATCTAACATTATTTGGTCCCTGGTCGTCTGCGTTAAGGTGAAACTAACGAAACAATAATATACGATAGTATAAACCCTCACATTGGCAATGCCGGTCCGTGGGGGGGGGGGGGGCTTTTGGGGCTGGAAAAGGGTTAAAAAAGGATAAGAAAGTAAACATATGTAACCTTAAGCCCCCTCCGGTTTTACATGGGGAAGTTTTCAAGAAAAGTGAGAAGCAAAAAAAAAAAAAAAAAAAACAAACAAAAAAGAGGACATTTTTTCGATCCCCCCCCTCATTTTTGAACCCACACCAGGGTCTACAATGGTTTATTACCCTCCGTTATCAAACGTTCAAACTAATACGATGTACAGAATGATAACCAACAATCGAAAATGATACTAGAAATCATTAGTTTCAAGTTATTTCAACTCGCTAAATTTTGACTTTGACAATCACAGAGAGCTTTGTATTCGTTATCTCCACCGCTTATCAAAACAAACAACGGCTCGTCCGAATTGATAACTGATGGGAGACGGATAACGAGGCTCCAATTTGCTGTTATTACTTACCTGTACATTCTCACAGAGCTATGTTTTAATATCGTATCGGTTTCAGGACATTCATTCGTCAACGACTTTTTGTCCGCTCGCATGTTTCGTCCAACTGTTTACGTCTCTGCGTTTTTTCGGCAGCAACATGTTGGTCCACTTAGTAGA
This sequence comes from Trialeurodes vaporariorum, assembly GCA_011764245.1. Lineage (NCBI taxonomy): Eukaryota > Metazoa > Arthropoda > Insecta > Hemiptera > Aleyrodidae > Trialeurodes > Trialeurodes vaporariorum. Next base: position 66,910,784 of record VMOF01000024.1, on the reverse strand, counting down.
TAATGTCCAAAGTTTATTGGTCCAAGTAAAAACACCAACTCCAAACAGGAAATATTGCAAAAAATGGGAAAAATCATGATTTTTGTATACTTTTTGATAAAAGTCAAAGCATTATTCGTTGGGAGCCTTATGAGCGGCAGCTATGGGTTTTACAAAAATTGTGACATTTTGAACAAATTTTGGCAACAGAAAAATTGGAAAAAAATAAAGAAAAATAGAATGACATCGGTAAGGACAAGAATCACTCCACACAAAAATGAAGTTACCATAGCAGCACCTTCATATACCTTCCATTTTCTTATTTTCAATGTTTCCATAAGTTATTTTCCATGCAGTTAGATTATTTTTCAAAGATGTTCTAAACTGTTGTAAAAAATTTTAAATGTTTGGTAAAATCAAACATATGGACCAAAATGAAACGCATGGACCTATCTTTTCTTGCCTTCATACATGCGTGAACGTTAAACGTCTATAGACCAATTTGGATCCGGACAAAAAGTCGTTGACGAAATGTCCTATAACCATCGTATCGCAATTTCTAACAGTATAACGTCCAAAAAAACTGCAGTTCTAAAAGCCTGGTAAACTTAATAAGAGTAAGCTAATAACAACGCAATGGTGCAAATTTTTATGAATTTATAAGAATAAACTTTAGACATTGAATAATAAAAATCGTTCCGTATAGGGAAAAGATTGTCCCCTAAATAAATAGTCCAATTTGATGTACGGACCAGCAAAAATCACGAAAACCACACTAAGGACGTCTACAATTCAGTAATAAAGTCACAACACTGCTAGAACAGCTTGACCGTAATGGCGGTTCAACGCAGAAATCAAAGGAGGTTCCTGTCTAATTTGTCACTTTCTCTATGGAAACACTTATATATGTCTCAAATTAGATTCTCCCATGATACCTGCGTCTCTCCGCCATATTAAACCCGATTCTGAGAGTGAATGTCGTGACTTTTTAGTGTACTCATCGTCATTTTTACAGGTTTTCATATGCAAGAATCAACTCTTCAGTCCCCAGTAGCAAACGTTTGCGAGGGCCCCATTGAAAACATGTCTGAAAGAAGGATCCATAAAACAACAGGTGTGCTCAACAGCTAAAACATCAATTCGCTGACGATGCACAATTCTCAGGAACAGCACATCCGCTCTTTTATGGACCCTTCGGCCTTCCTCCTTTTCCCTCCATTCTGCCTTCAGAATAATAGAACTTATCGTATAAATCCACGAGTTTCCAATGGGGCTGTTGCACACTTTTGCTAAAAGCGATTTAACAGTCGATTCTCGTGTAAACACCTCAAAAAATAACGATGGCAGCACTCAAAACTTCCGAAATCCACTCTTAAACTCAATAAACGCTTTTATTTGCGAGGGCGTAATGGTGGCCGAGGGCAGTAACAATGGGAGATTCCTATCTTAATTTCGTCACTCTTTCTATGCTAACAAGGATGATTCACAGAGTAATTAGTCATCAGAGTGATGATCCACATCCAATGAATGGGACCGCAACACCCTGATGACACCGGTGTCAAATGAAAGTCGTCTCTTATTGGTCACTTCTTGATGGAGTTACAGTATTGTTAGATGGGAATCTCCCAATGTTATTGCCCTCGGCCACCATTACGCCCGCGCAGATAAAAGCGTTTATCGAGTTTAGGAGTGGATTTCGGACATTTTAGCGGTGCCATCGTTATTTTTGGAGGTTTTTACGCTAGAATCAACTATTAAATCGCTTATAGCAAAAGTGTGCAACAGCTTCATTCCACACGGAATGACAAGATTTTCCGACTAAAGATGACAAATTGAAAGTAGGTAAACAAGTGTGCGCTTACTCATTGTATGCATACATGTAGAAATGTATGCATACAATACATACTCAACGAGAAGTAGCAACAGAAAGAGAGACTGATACGTGTTAAAGTCTTATCTCAAAGTGTGACAGCATGGATGATCTGATTCTGATTTGTTGGCCTCATATTTTTTAACCTCAAATTAAAAATTGTAATTAATCCAGTGTGAATTAGTTTTAAATTAAAGTAAAAGTATTTTAGAATGGCGATCTAGACACCAAATTTTAATACAACTATCCAGATGAGAAAGTTTTGCTTATTTCTGACATGTGTCTGTTTCTTTACCGTGCAAATCCTTCTAAAAGAAACAGTTACATCTTCGGCGGCTCGTGCAATGTGGCAACAATGGATTTCCTCCATTTAAAACTGTGTAAAATAATCGATTACTTGGTGAGGCGCTGCGCCTCACCTAGTATCGATCTTTTTGCATACGTTTAAATGGCAAAAGTGCACAGTTGCCAGATTGCACGAGCCGCCGCTGAGTTACATTGATTTCAGTGTCCAGATAAGCCACTCGAAAACACTTCCGTTTAAAACCATGTTCAAGTGAATTCGTAACTTTCTTTTTCAGGTTAAAAAGTCAGAGGCAAACAAAGAGCTATTGTAAAATGTCCATAAGAGATTTGCATCAAGGCTGTCTCCTGGAAATGTGAATATCACGTCCCATAAATCTTATCTATTGCTAAAGCTCGTTGATTTGCCTGTACATTTTAAGAAGAAAAAACGATTAGAAATATATCATAATTATTGTTTCTTCTTACAAGACCTGTACAGTGTACATAATAGCTACCTTTAAGGAGCTTTTCTTTCGTACGAATTGAATAAATAAATAAAATAAATAAATGATCGACTCACTTTTGGCGACAGGTCGAGGCTTCATTTAGAGATGGGGTTAACTGAAGACTTCTGCCAACATTCCAACTCGGCAGTTGTCCACCAAAACAAAGGAACCACTCGCGGAAAACATAACAAACTCGCTTCGGAACGGAAACAAAAACAACGATTAGGCACTACCATTATCTTCCACTAAAAATTAATATTGCATTATGCTCGGATTAACACTTGAAAAAAAAAGGATTACACTACTAATGGACAAAACTCTCGGAAATCAACGCACGGAGGATCTTTTCACAGATATTTTCCAGTATCCAAAGATTTACCGATTTTTCACAGCAATTTGAAAGAAAGACGAACAATTTTGAACACAGCGGGAGGGATTCGAACCCCGATAACCCGAAGATGAAATCGTGAGCGTAAACCGATGAAGGTTGGAGGTTAGACAACTAAACGTTAAAGAGATCCATCATTACGATCGTGGAAATTTTTTTTGAAGGAGGGTACAAACGAACACAGGATAATTTGAGTGAGGGCGGTCGAATTATATACATACAAAGGGATTTTCAACTTATTAAACTAAGGTTAGAAGGAATCAGATTGGATGAATTTGAAAAAAAAGAAAGAAAAAAATAAAAACACTCGTATGACTTAAGAAACGTTGGTACTTTAGCAAAACGATCGCGGTTTAAAATTCGACAGCGATTGCGGGGATGGGAGGTTCAACAAATTTCAATGAAAAATTTGTGTACGAAATAAAATTGAACGACGATTTAACGGTATTATTTACGCACACAATTTGAAGGGGGGAGGATCGGATGAAGGAAGAGTGTTTCTTTGGTGTTACTTGTGTGCGCGTGTGTCAAGGGTGTGTGTTTGTATGTGTTTTTAGTTGCGGCCAGCGCTTGGGGAGGAAAAGAAGGCGAGGTTGAATTTTTATTTACTTTTTTTTTCCCTTCTTTTCTTGTTTTGTTGCACAGGCCTCTCAAACAGGGGCAGCGCGCGCGGCTCTCTGAGACCTGACGAGCTCCGACTCTGAGCAGGAACAGGCGAGAGGCGAGAGACAAGGCCCGAAGAGCCCCGAGTTTAACGAAACGCGTAGAGAGCTGGGTCGTTCGCCCGACGAATCGGTCGTTTGAACGAGTCCCGGCGAAAATGAACGAAATGAATCAACGGATGCATGGAAAACCAGAGTTGGGCAAATGGGAATCTTTTTTTTTTTTTTTTTTAACGCTTTATTGAAAGTAAATGTTCTACAGATTTTTACAATAAAATAAACTGGTCAGCCCCACAATCGGGGCTATCGACCACAGCGACAATTTTTTTAACATTTTATATAAATAATAATATAAATAATAATGTTTCTTTCCCCCCCCCTTTTTTTTTTTTTTTTTTTTTTTCCCAATTTGAAATTACTCTTAAAATTGTAATACTGCCATAGATTTTAATTCCTTATATTAATGAATTCAACTTTTTTACAATTAAAATAAACAAATAAGGCAATGAATGAGATTTCTTCTTAAAATTATTTTTTCTTCTTTCTTCTCTAAACCCCCCCCCCCCCCAACCCTGGATGATGGCGCTCCCGTTTTATTTTTAACAATTTTATGCCTCCGGTTTTTTTTTTTTTCTTTTATCGTAATCGTTCACACGATTACCGAGTAATCGTAAGCGTCAAATCTTTGGATGGTAATTAAATCCATTTTTCACAGATAAATAGTGAAATCAAGGGTATTTTTTATTAGATCTAATACTTCTGCAACTAATATGATGGGTGGCTTGTAAAAAATCAGCCTTGATTACCATGGAATCATCCTCCGAAAAAACGACGATTACGATTACTTGGTAATCGTGTAATCGATTACCACCCCCATTTGCCCAACTCTGTGGAAAACCAATATTTTACAAAAACCAACTTCCGTGCCTGCGGGGAGTTTGATCTTTTCCAAACGGGGTGTCATGGGCGCAACCAGGATTCCTGTATGGGGGGGGGCAAGTTGTCATTTCATATGAGGGGTCTGTGGGTCCTCCCTCGGAAAATTTTGAAAATTTAGCTCTTCTTAGACGCAAAGTTAGGCTACTTCTATTCAAAAACTATATTGAATTAACTCTCGAGAAAAATGAGATTTTCCGAGACTATGCTGAAATATCTTAAACATCGGAAATATCTTCATCATGCTGATGGAAAGACGGAATCTTCAGGAAATATCTAGATTTCAGAAGAAGATCGAGCGAAATTAACAATTAAGGACATTGCTGTCGGGAAAGATGCGTTCCTCCAAGGAAAAATATGTTTCATGACATTGATACTTTTTTTGAACTCATTTCCTTTCCCATCTTTTCTATTTCTCTCCTCCTCTTTTCTTCTTCTCTCTTTCTCTTTTCCTCATTTTGTCCTTTCCTTTCCTCCTTTTTTTCTTCCTATGGGGGTCCTTAGCCCCCTTGCCCCCCCCCCTGGGTGCGCCAATGCAAGGTGTAGAGCTAGTTTCAGAAGATTAGGCGCACCTAACCCTGGTAAAAATGTTCCTTGACCAATTTTTCAAGGAAATAGATTCCCATTGAAACCGAGTATTTTTCCGTGGAAATCATGTGCTATTCCATGGGAATTGGTGTAGTTTTTATGAAATGGAGCTGTTGCAAACTGTTGCTACAGGCTTGTTATTAGATGATAGTGGGGTAAAACTTTGTAAAAATAACGATTAGCGCACTTAGAGTCCCTATATATAGAGAGTTAAGACAAGAGAAAACATGGGCGCCGCCATTGGGTGCGATTTTGCACGTTTGTTTACATTCTGAGGCCGTTGTTGTGTTTCGCTCCACAGCGAAGATTACAGTTCCGCTAAGTTTGAAACGATGTAATCTTTCCCTGCTTTTGTTGATCGACATGTATTAACGCTTTTAAATGATTCTTTTGAGATTCATGGACATTTGGGTGCATTATGATTAAATTAACAGATTCGTCGCAAATAACTCTTTTATCTGTAAAAGACCGTTGGTAAACAAAACAAAAGTGCAAAATCGCATCCAATGGCGGCGTCCGTTGAGCCTAAAATTCATCGACCAATCAGAAGTTGACTACCCTCTTGCCTTAACTCTCTACATATAGGGACTCTAAGCACACTAAAAGATCACGAAATCCACTCCGAAACTCATAAAACGCGAGGCCGTAATGGCGGCCAGTGCCGCGGTTTACATTGAGTTTCCCTATCTTCAATCAGCTCCATCTACACGAGGTGTTCTCGCAACATCACACAAGAAGAAGAAGAAGCATACAATTGGCAAAAGCTTTGAGCCGCAACGGCTGCCATTACGGTCTAACGTTTGAAAGCATTTTTTGAGTTCGGGAGTGGATTTTGTGATTTTTTAGAACGATAATCTTCAGTTGCGGAGCGGGTTTTACCCCATAATCAACTATTAATAAGCTTATAGCAAAAGTTTGCAACAGCTCCCTGGGTGTGATTTTATGAAAATTTACGTGGTTTCCATGAAAATTGGTCTGCTTACCATGGAAATCAATGAGGTTTCCATGAAATATTGGTCTTGGAACATTTTTACCGGGGAAATCATAAGCTTTCGTAAATTTTTCACTTTAATTCCTTCAAATCAAAACTGAACTTGACTCTAACTGTATTCTTTTGCTTTTAATGTGTTCCTCGTTGAAAAGTGAACTCGTATTCATTTTCATTCATTTTCATCCAGTAATATCATAAATAATTTTTAAAAATGAAAAGGGTTGTCGGTAGAGGTGCCCACATTTCTGAAAATACCTCTATAATTCAGAAGCTGACACATGTTGTAAGTCCTATCCCAAAGTGAGGCAGCATGGATTATGGTGTTAAAACCTCCAAAAAAAACGATATCAGCACGAAAAACTTGTTGAACGCTTTTATTTGCGCGGGCGTAATGGTGGCTGAGGGTAGTAACAATGGGAGATTTCCATCTAACAATACTGTAACTCCATCAAGAAGTGACCAATAAGAGACGACTTTTCATTTGACACCGGTGTCTGTCACCAGGTGTTGCGGTACCATTCATCGGATGCGGATCATCACTCTGATGACTAATTTATTCTGTGAATCATCCTTGTCAGCATAGAAAGAGTGACGGAATTAAGATAGGAATCTCCCATTGTTACTGCCCTCGTCCACCATTACGCCCTCGCAAATAAAAGCGTTTATTGGGTTTAAGAGTGGATTTCGGAAATTTTTAGTGCTGCCATTATTATTTTTCGAGGTTTTTACACCAGAATCGACTGTTAAATCGCCTACAGCAAAAGTGTGCAACAGCCCTATGAAATTAAAAACAACGGACAAATTTAACAATGATAATGGATCTGTTGCATACTTTTGCAACAACAATATAGAACATTGATTCATGTGTAAAATTCGGCAAAAATAACGATGCGTACATAAAAATCGTTCAAAATCCACTCACTAACTCAGGAAATCGCTTCAATTTCAAACAACCCGCGCTACACTAGACACTATTTGCATCGGTATACTACTACATAGACGGAACCTCCGTGCACAATTAAACAACATCGTAACTACAAAATTGTGGAAATCCTTTCTAAATACATGAACTATTGGCTGCATTTGGTGTTTGGTCTTTTCGGTTTATCGAGGATACAAAATAATAAAAGAAATGTACGCATCTAAACGAAACATTAATTCCAATGTTTGTAAGTTCTGTTCATGTTTACATAAACGAGATGGTTCCATCTTTGTAGTTATACACGGAAAAAAATCAGGTCTTCATATATTTTTCTACCATGCTTGCTAAAAAAGCCTCAGCTACCGCAATCGAGTGGTTTTTCTACCATGGTAGATTTTTCGACTACCACGGTAGATTTTGTAGCCACTATGGTAGAGATTTTTCACTATGAAGACCTGATTTTTTTCCGTGAAGTCGGTTATAAAGTGTCTAGTGTAGCGCGGGTTGTTTGAAATGGAAGGTATTTTCAGAGTTAGTGAGTGGATTTTGAAAGTTTTTAATATGCACATCGTTATTTTCGTAGAATTTCACGTTAGAAACAATGAGTTATATTGATGTGTAGCAAAAGTACGCAACAGACCCATTGCGACGAGGATACTTTCTTTCGAAAGTCATAGTACCTGGTTGCATACTGATCCCGGCGCATGGCGCGGCCGGGCGTACCTTGGGTCACATCCGAGATCTAGATCGATTGAAAAGAGTCTTATCAATGAACGATTTAGCCGAGCTCTAGGAGCGCGTCTGACAGCGGCGTCGTACGCAAAGCGCTCAGCCCCCCTCACCCACCCCCCTCTCAGACTTCGCGCGTACCGAAAACCGCTCCCTCGCTCGTCGCGTCGCGTCACCCCGGTCGAAGCGTGCGCGCGCGCAGCTAAAACGCATGCGTCCCCGCGCGCGTGTTTCAAACTCCGACGCACACCCACTCCACACACACAATCGCACGCCGAGCGAGCGAGCGAGCGGGAGCGCGTTTTGTACACACAGAGCGCAGAGTGTGAGCGAGAAGCAAGATCCGAGATCCGAGGGACCCATCATTTTTGGCAGCTGGATCTTCGTGCGTGCGTGAGTGTTAGTGCACTGATGCATCCACGCGGGCACGCGCGCGCGCCTCGGCTTCGAACACTCCGTGCAACAGTCATATCAGCTTAGCGGAGCAAAAGATGCGCTCGCCAGCGCACAAATTTCACTGTTGTCAGATAAGGTGATTGGAGATTCTCATCGAAATAAACGGGAGAAAACTGTAGGAAATAGAAATACCCTAAAAACACTTTCTCACCATGGGCGTCATTTAGGAGGGGCTGGGGGGAATTGCCCCCTCCCCCCCCCCCAAGGATTTGAAGTCAGGCTCAAAAACTGGCACGAAGTATATTGATGAGCGAAGAAAAAAAGTAATCCGATTTTTGCCCCCAAAAGACGGCCCTTTGGCTCTAAAATTATGTTGATGAGCAAAAAAAAAAAAAAAAGGTTATCAAATTTTTTTGCCCCCTCCAAGCCAAAAATTATAATGATGAGCAAAAAAAAAAAAGGTCATAAGATATTTCGCCCCCCCCCCCAAGCCGAACTTGAAATGACGCCCCTGTTTCTCACACAAATTTGATTCGAGGGAGACCCCCCAGACCCCCTTTAATATTTTAAAGGAAGACTCCAGGGTCATTCTACAGGAAATTGGGCATGATATGCAAAAATTGAAATTTAAAAATTAGTGCCTAGCAGTCTTGTTTTGCATTAAAATGCAACCAGAGACGAAAATATTATCTAAATCTGATAAGGTCAAACGTGTTGATGTTACAGCAGGTTTTATGTGTATTTTCAATGACGAAATCACACGCTTCCCACCCGTTACGCTACTTTTTAATTTTTTTAGAGAAAAATAATTTAGTAAATGAAAAAAACTTTAACTAGGATCAAAGCTTATACCCTCACCTTTAACATATATTTTTTCCAATTTTTTATCTCTTCAAAACTCACAGAGTTTCAACTTTTTCTGAAATGATTCAAAAACCTTGTCCATTTTCTGTAACACCCGTTACACCCTTATTTTGCTCTTTTCTCAGCTTTGGATATACTGTTTTTAAATTTTAAAAATCCTATCACTATCTAGACGTTAAGACCTTTCTGTTGGTGGGATAGTTTTTTCGTTTAAATTATTAAAAAGTTGAAAAAAATTACTCCAAAGTCGTCTGAATGTCCCACCCGTTACAAAATAATGACCCTCCGAAGACATTAATATTCTAAATATTAAAATTTAATACTAATCAGCTGGCGGCGCGTGCAATCTGACAACGGTGCAGTAGTCCATTTAAACCCGTGTAAAGAATCGATTCCAGGGAGGGAGCTGTGTACCCCCAACGTTCGACTTTTTTCATGACTTTAAATGGACGGGATGCAAGATTGCCAAATTGCACGCACCGCCACTGTATTAATATTCGGTCGACTGTTTTTGGTGTACGATAAAACAAAAGGCTAATTTCGATTTTAACCCATTTTCAAAGGTTTACGACTCACTCTTTCTTAGTCGAAAACTGAATTTAAGATAAGGTGATTGAGTGATATCCATCGTAGTACCGAAACAATTTCGGGTTTATCATGAAAGAAAAGAAATAAGGCGATTGTCGGCGCTTAGGCTGGAAGCTCAAACTGACTCAGATTCGGGGATTTCTGATAATTGGCGCGCCATCTACCTCTTAAAGTACTAAGAGAGTTAAGGTTTATTCAACGTCATGACATAGTTTTGTTTCATTTCCATTATTTATACATGCAGAGTGTCCCAGACCACCCAGATTAGGTTTTTTTTTGCGAACGGCTGACAGGTTAAGTTTCAAAATTGGAGCGTCAGATTGGGGATTTTTACGCTTTAACGACATAGATGTCGGCCCCCCTATGAACACAAAATAAGGGTCCCTAGACACAAACATGGACTTTTTTCTTACAATTAGACCTGTAATCGCGTAAGTAGCTCAATAGCCGACGTAAATTGACCTGCCGAGTTCGAATTCGGCCTTATAGTTTTGATCGAAATAATCTAGATTTTCCACAATTTATACTTTATTCCGAAAAAATGCCTAGAATAAGAATATGCATAAAATCAGGACGAGTTACGTAGAAAATGATATCATTTTTGACATCAGCGTCTCAAATACTATGGAGTAGCACAATTTTCATGTAATTAACAAGAAAATTCATTGAAATACATTAAAATTTAGTTAAGAAAAACACTGAGGACTGATTATTCTCGCGGACAGTTATGTCGCTAAAGAGGCCTACTTCAGATTGGGAAAAAATACGAAAGTTTTCACTTCTGACGTTCCCAAGAGAATATTGGGCGAAAACTTGACCAAAATCGATCGAGAGGTCCTTAAGCGCTAAAGACAATGCCACAAAGATAAAAGGGCTAGACTCAGGCATCACAAAAAGAAGTAGGCTTCTTCAACGACATAACTGTCCGCGAACACCACCATACATCAGAGTTATTTTTAAATAAATTTCAATGAATTTCAATGAATTTTCTTGTTAATTACATTAAAGTTATGATAATCCATAGTATTTGGGACGCTGATGTCAAAAACGATATTACTTTCTACTTAACTCGTCCTGATTTTACGCATATTCTACTTTTAAACATTTTTCACGATAAAGTTTAAATTTTGGAAAATCTAGAATGTTTCGATCAAAACTAAGGCCAAATTCGAACTCGGCAGGTCAATTTCAGGCAGATGTAACCAATTTCCGCGATTACAGGTTCAATTATAAGAAAAAAACCAATGTTTGTGTCCAGGGACCCTTGTTAAGTATTCATTGAAGGCGGACATCTATGTCGTTAAAGCGTAAAAATCCACAAAAAGACAGCCTTTTAAACTTCAACTCAATTTCAAAAGTAAAGCATGCGGTAGCGCTCAGCCTAATCGACGTCCTACATCCATCTTAAAACGACTAATGCCTCTCGTCTCGATCTTGATAAGAAACGGAAACAGAGTCTCCACTTAAAAGTGTCGCTGGCGAAAAAGGACGGAACAATGCATTGAAGTTGCAAACAGTTCCCGATCCGACAAAATCCGATTTCCGGGTAAAACTTCACAAGGCGAATTTGCGGCAAGTTGAGAGATTTGCATTTTCCCAAGTTTCAACATGTCCGTATTTTTCGCTGTACGGTCCCCGCAAATGACACCGGCTGACAATCACGAAGAACACTTGTGCTTCGGGTGAGTCAATGTTTACAGCGCATACGTCATCACACGCGGGTTTCACACAGCTCGAAGGAACGGGTTGAAGAGAGAGGGAGAGAAGGAGGGGGGATGGGAGGGGGTTTTGAAAGGAGCGGTGAACTGCTATCAACCGAATATGACAACAGAGATTCGTATGAATGACTACGACTATCTCTAGCTAACTTTTGCTAAAAATGATTGATTAGTAAATTCTTGAGTGGAATCCAGCGAAAATTACGATGAACACAAACTCAACTTGTCTGCCATGCACTCACAAATTTTGTCCTTGCAGCAGCGGCAGCTCGAGCAATATATGGCAACAATGTTTTCCCTCCATTTGATTTCGTGCAAAACAATCGATTCTACATTGAAGCGGCGCTTCACCTCCAATTGTTAGTTGTACATAGATTCAAATGGAGTGAAAACATTGTTGTCAAACTGTACGAGCCGCCGCTGTAGGGTGATTCTTATTTTTCAAAAATGAGTATTTTTTTGTGCGAACGGTCGATTTTTTGTTCTTTGTGGTCTAAAAAATTGACCCATAACAAGCATTATGAAAAAAATTGACTCTAAATGGACCCTCAACGGCAAAAAGGGCGTAAGTACCAAATATGAATTTATATGGACGATAATTGGGGACCCCCTCAAAAGATGTCCCCCTCAAAATAATCGAACACGTGTTTCAGCGTTTTTTGAAATTCGGAGCCGTTTTCGAAATATTAAGCCTGGCTCCTTTTTTAATTGACAACCTGTATCACAGAATACTCTAATCAGAACGGAAACTCCCATAAGAGCCAATGGAAACAAGATTTGGAATTTACTGGCACAAACTGGCAACTGTGCCTACTCACTTCTCAAGATGGCGGACATGCTTTTTCAGGCTATACAACCAATCACAACTCGGCCAGTTGCCGAAGATCTGCCGAAGATTGCCGAAGATGCTCACTTTCGAACATGGCGGCCCGAAGTAAAGAATGTTTCAAAATGAATTAGAGTTTCCGTTCTGATTAGAGTATTCTGTGCCTGTATATCGAAATAATCTATTTTCGGGCTCTTCTCCCCCCCCCCCTCCTCTGACTTTAGCACAGCACCTAGGCATGGGGACTTAGAGGTGGTCATTACTGACACCAAGACGAAGCGATTAAGCCCAAAAAACCTTTGATGGGAATTTGTTCTTCCAATAATCACCCATTGCCTGGACTAAAGCGCGGCGAGAGCATTTTACACATATCTTAAAATGGACTTTTGTGGCATTAGGACTGCAGATAAGCCAAAAAATAATGACATTTTCAGGCCAAGCAGAATCAAAAGTGGCTATTATACACCATAATTGACAATGGGTCTGTTGCAAACTTTTGCTACAGCGATAAAGAGTGTTTCATCGTAAGTAAAATCGCCCGAAAAGTCCATTGGTGGCATCAGGAAGTCATGAAATGCGATAATAAACTCACAAGAGGCGTTTAATGAAAATCCAAGATGGCGGTAAAATATCGAGAAATCTGTATGCATGCACCTTTAACATCCAAAGATTGCCAACGTTGACAACCCCACAGCTTCAGAGGTTATGTGTTTATTTACACAAAAACTCTCGTCGGGACGAGATTGCAGAACAAAAACGGTCAAGCAAAAAAACATTAAAACCCCGCTCCGTTGTGTTTTATGGCTTAAAACGGCCTGATATGATGCCACACAACGGTCAAGTCTGCTGCTTGAATTTACTCTCAACACCGTGGATGGAATTTACCTCCTTGTAATTATTCAAGTAACTTTTCTCAAGTTTAAATAATAACTTTCGACCTTCAACCCGTATCTTTGGTCTAAAGTATGTACCTGGCATCACCAGTCCCCACTATAGCTCGAGTATCTAACTGTAAGTGGGTTTGGAGCGCCTTCAATTAATTTGATACTTCTCCTGCGTACACTAAGGATGTATCAATTGCATAGTCGCCTCTGCTAAGGCGATGGTTGTCGTCCTCTCTGTAAATAGAGTCTCTCACAACCAAAGACGCTTGGCCTACACCGCTACCGCGGTGCGGCGAGTACAATTCTTAATTTTGACAAAAGTACTTGGTGTTGATCGATTCGCTGTGCGAATTGGAAAAAATTGGAAGGATTGCGGGGGAAAAATTATTTAATCAATAAAGAAATTGAAAAAAATAAGGGGGGAAAATACTTGAACCGTGACTCTATTTCCCCACAGCTGCGCCTTAGCCCATGTCTTCTTGGCTCGAATCTCCACTTAATCAAATTGTCCAATGTCACGGTTCAAGCATTTTCCCCCCTTATTTTTTTCAATTTCTTTATTGATTAAATAATTTTTCCCCCGCAATCCTTCCAATTTTTTCCAATTCGCACAGCGAATCGATCAACACCAAGTACTTTTGTCAAAATTAAGAATTGTACTCGCCGCACCGCGGTAGCGGTGTAGGCCAAGCGTCTTTGGTTGTGAGAGACTCTATTTACAGAGAGGACGACAACCATCGCCTTAGCAGAGGCGACTATGCAATTGATACATCCTTAGTGTACGCAGGAGAAGTATCAAATTAATTGAAGGCGCTCCAAACCCACTTACAGTTAGATACTCGAGCTATAGTGGGGACTGGTGATGCCAGGTACATACTTTAGACCAAAGATACGGGTTGAAGGTCGAAAGTTATTATTTAAACTTGAGAAAAGTTACTTGAATAATTACAAGGAGGTAAATTCCATCCACGGTGTTGAGAGTAAATTCAAGCAGCAGACTTGACCGTTGTGTGGCATCATATCAGGCCGTTTTAAGCCATAAAACACAACGGAGCGGGGTTTTAATGTTTTTTTGCTTGACCGTTTTTGTTCTGCAATCTCGTCCCGACGAGAGTTTTTGTGTAAATTTCACGCCGTTTTTGGTAGAGCCTTTGAGCTCAGCCAAGAGAGAGTTTTTTGTGAAATTTCAAATCATTTTTGGTAGAAACAGGTTGTAGTCTCAATTCTACAATGATTTATTACTGCTCATTCACTTAAGAGTTTCTGTGAAGCCGATCACTTCTAACTAATGAAGCATTAAAGCGTGTTATAAAGAATAAGGATCATGCCGCTAGATAATAAGAGAGAGGCACGAGTACCTTTTCTCTTTTTGAGCACTGGTAGGTTAATATATTAAAAGAATTTGGCTGTCACAACAACCTTATGTAAATTTCCAGTTTAGATTGCCTGCGCACCCCTTTCGTGCCAGGTCCTTGACTCTGAATTTTATTCATAATGCCTGTGGTCTTTTAGAGTGGCAAACCACATAAATCCTCCATTGCTCTTGCTATAAAGCTGAGGATGATTAGCACCAAGCTATGGAATAATTTCCATTGATAAATCATGATTTTCAATTAATTTTCAAAAAAGTTACTATCCTATTTGTTTTTCTAACTTCTTGACCCACACCGTAAAGCTGGTTGCCTACCTATCGACCTCTTCCAGGCAAGTGTTTTGAGAAGAATATATTGGATACTATGCGAAAGTTTTGGAGCATGTGGGGTATAATGTCCAAATGTAAACAAAAGCAAATCAATTTTCTAAGTTAATTTTTGTGGAATCATTCATCGGTATTGAAGGGAAAAGTTAACGAGTGAAGAAATTTTGCCTCAATTTTATCCCTCATTTGATGATAAAAATAAATTCCTATGTGATAGCTTCTACTCTATTAAATGGTTAAGGTGTAAAAATTTTTACTACTAGCGTTCCTAAGGAAGTGGTCTACTTAGCGCGTTTCAACTCTTCCGTTGTTACTTTGATTGGCACGGTTGACGGTTTCAATGTCTTTCTAAACTTCAATCTGTTCTGAAAGGTTTGTTCTAATGTTCTATTCCTGCCTTTCAGCAATGGTTGATTTTAGAGACAGCTTAGACAATCATCTCTCAACTCTACACTTTGGAGCTCATGAAATTATGTGCGTCTATTTTAACCATCTATCTTACCTCATCAACCCTCTCAACGATGTTAGATTAAATTAGGTAGGAGCAACGCTCATAGATTGGCTCCTTCAAGTTCTGCTGAAATCACTGAAATCAGCCAACTTAGCCATGTTAACTTAAGTTTAAGGCATTCTCACGGCAAAGTTACTCATTATTTGCATCCGATCTATGATTCTACGTAGTTGTTAACAGTGCTGTTTGTTGGAAATTAACAGGAGGCTCCTGAGTAATGAGATTTAGAACTAAATGGCACTAAGTTTCACTTGATGGTCTTTCCTGCAATAATTTAGCACAAATTCAACGGAAACGCCGCTGCGGCAAGCTAAGTTGGTCTGATGTGAACCAACCTGGAGTTACTATTGTCATCAAACATTTGCCTTGTAAAACCTTATTTGTATAACCAGACATTACAACTCTAACAAGACATGGCACATTAACTCTTACCTATCTCTCAAAACCTATAACTGCACGTAATGCAACGTGCGTCGTGCAAAGCGCTGGTGATCATTCCTAAACTTCCTGCATTTGCGGCTGGCATCAACAGATTCAGTTATTAGATATTCTTTCAGCTGAAGTCAGATCTATGAGCCCCTCTGGGAATGACATTGATTCGCATCATACTACTAAAGTTACTTCATTTGCTGGATATTTTTATTTTTAAGAATTAAGAAGCTTTCAGCAAAACTTGATAACACTTATATAACGGGTTTTCAGTTACTCCGTGTCTCATCAGATTTAATTGTGTAAGTAGTATCTGCTTTCAACCTTCAAATATCTTGCAGAGACAAATGAAATGCAGAACTAATTTATTCATAACTACTTTTCGTTCACTGGCAATCAATTTAGAATGTCGCAGCTCTCCCGTAAATTATGTTTTAGTCGGGAAACTTGATCGTTGCCTTAGGATGAACAGCAGGATTCATTAGGAATAGCATTTAGGTATTTACATCAAATCAGTGGAGTGATCATTGACTTTAGTCTACCAAATTTAATGAAGAGAAGAATGGTATCTGCCAACAGCGGAAACATAAAATACAACAAGATAGGGAAAATCTGTGATGGGGTTGGCTGATACAAGACTTACCTACGTTTGATTTGGTTGACTGAAATGAATGATAAAATCACAGAGGAATGATCCACAAATCTGAGTTCCAATCAATTTGATGAGGAGTATGTACTTACCTAGAGACACAATAATTACATACCTAACCTACATTACACTAGACAGAGGATCTAACTGGAAATTGCACACTACACCTACACCAGGTTCAGAGCTATGCAGATCTATAAAGGTGTAATTAGGTGCTCTCCAAATTTACACGTGATTCAAAGTGATGGAAACACTTTCCAGAAGTTTAATTACCTACGTTTAGCACCTATAGTGTAGATAAGTACCGGTGAAAGTGATTTCATCACGGACTTGAAACTTAAAGAGAGCAGTCGCTCAATAAATCATATTTCGAAAAGGAGGTACGGGTAACGAAAAAGATAAATCGAAAGGTAATGCAGAATTTTATAAAAAGTTTGATTGGTGAGATAATAAATATCCAAATGTGTAAAGTTCGCTCAGAGTTCGCTTTGCTGTTTACATTCTAGTTGAGGGTTTGAGTTGAGACATCGGAGGTTATGAATGTCATGATCACTGATGGATGAAACCGGTGATTTGCGGTGTAAACAATGGAGAGCTTTTTGATGCCGAAAAAGGAGTGTTGGAATTTAGACGATTTCTTCGTCAAATTCGAATGAAATTTAAGAAACTCTTCGGAAGGCACATCACTGAGATATGGAGAATAAAATAAGACCTTATTTGGTTTGATACGAGTTGCGGTTACTGCGCTAGCTGTGGGCAATAAAGCTCCCTTCGAAACGGGTCAAATGCGTAAAAAACCCCTCATTTTCTTTTGTTTTTTTAACATTACTCTCTTATTCTTGAGCCAAAATAAAAATCGCTCCGCAGTTCGATCGGAATTGACGAGCTCTATCCGCCAATACCACATGTTATATGGTTTATTTCTACGGTTTAGGCTGAATCGCGGCTAACTCGGTCGAAAATCCGGCAAAGTGGCGAAAACCGGGGGCTGTGTGTATAATAAGTAGGCGGGTAGCTCTCTCTGTTCTTTTTTTTTTCTTGACCGTTAGTGGCTACCGCCACTTATAATTTACGTTTTGATTGGGTGTGATCGAATTTGTGAGGTTAGCTATCCTTGGATGTTCGTGGTGCATGCATACAGGTTAATTGATCGATATTTTATCGCCATCTAGGATTTCATTAAACGTCTCTCGTGAGTTTCATACTGTATTTAAAGACTTTCTGATGCCACCAATGGACTTTTTACACGATTTTACATCAGATTGAACACTCTATAGCGCTGTAGCAAAAGTTTGCAACAGACCCATTAAAACACCCTAAAATTCATATACTTGGTACTTACGCCCTTTTTGCCGTTGAGGGTCCATTTAGAATCAATTTTTTTTTTTTTTAAATGCTTGTTATGTGTCCATTTTTTAGACAACAAAGAACAAAAAATCGACCGTTCGCACAAAAAAATACTCATTTTTGAAAAATAAGAATCACCCTACGCCGCGCCGCTGCCTTGCAGGCAAATCATCAATCTCGAGGTCCCTGTTCTCCAATCTAAGTTCGATCTGTTCAATGCTTACTGCTCCATGTTCAATAAAAAAACAGACTTCGTCAAACAGCTCGTCAATCGTTACGTCCGTCCGTTAAAGTTTGTAGCACATCAATAAGATACAAGGCTGCCGTTTTGCGTATAATCAATGCTATTTTTTAATTCACCGATGATTCCACCGGTTGAGAAAAGATTACACAGTTCAGTTCAGTGCATGACTGTAATAAGCTAAAATACTCGCATCTGTAATCTTTTCTCAACCGGTGGCGTCGTCGATGACTTTTAAAAACTTGCGGATATTTTAATTAATCAACGGAATTTCCATCGATTTAGGAAAGATTACAGATCAGAGTATTTTCGTGCATTGCAACTGCAACTGTGTAATCTTTTCTCAGCCGGTATGGAATCATCGGTGAATAGGAAAATAGCATTGATTATACGCAAAACGGCAGCCCTGATAAGATATGACATTATCTCAAAGACTAACAAAATTACTTATGATTTAAAAGCATATAATGGCGGTACGAAAAGTGATTCCTATCTTCTCTATCTCTGTCCCTCTTCCTCGATATTTCAGTTTTCTTCTTCAACCGCCCCCGGAATATTACTTGATTTTTAGCTTGTTCTTTGCTCAAAATCATGTTTAATTTGCTTCACTTTCAAAGTTAGTTGCTGTTCTTGAATTTGTACATTGCTTCGTTTTACTTTAGTTTTGGTATTGGTTGTAGGTTAAGTGGAGGCCTTGAGTCCAAACTTTGCCTCTTTTTTTTTCTTTCTATATAAACTAAAAGCGTATCAAAAACGCTGAGCAAATATCATGGGCGCACCCAGGATTTCTATATGGGGGGCCGAGTTGTCATTCCATATGGGGGGTCTGGGGGTCCTCCCTCGGAAAATTTTGACGAAAATTTAGCTCTTCTTAGACGCAAAATTAGGCTATTTCTATTCAGAAACTTTATTGAATTAACTCTCGAGAAAAATGAGATTTTCCGAGACTATGCTGGAATATCTTTAAAATCGGAAATATCTTCATCACGATAATAGCAAGACGGAGTCTTCAGGAAACCTAGATTTCAGAGGAAGATCGATCGAAATTAATGATTAAGGACCTTGCTGTCGGAAAAGATGTGTTCCTCCAAGGAAGAATATGTTTCATGACATTGATACTTTTTTTGAACTGATTTCCTTTCCCATCTTTTCTTTTTCTCTCCTCCTCTTTTCCTCTTCTCTCTTTCTCTCTTCCTCATTTTGTCCTTTCCTATTCTCCTTTTCTCCTTTTCTCCTCTTTTCTTTTCCTTTCCTCCTTTTTTCCTTGCCTTTCCTCATTTTTTTTCTTCCTAAAGGGGGAGCCTTGGCCCCCTTGCCCCCCCCCCCCTTGGTGCGTCCATGGCAAAAATACCTACAAAACTCCAGCATGTGACTGATGGTATGCTCGAGAAACCGGAATTTATAGTTCGCGGGGGGGGGGGGAGTTGTAATAGATTTTTATTTGTTTCAGTCTATCGTCCTTCAAAGGTTGGGTTTGGGTCTGAACTGGAGGATGCCTTATTTAATTTGTCGGTTGCATTCAAACACTTCATCATTTTTTAATGTTCGAGATTTTATTGTTGATTTTAATGAGGCCTCCTTTGAAAGAGCCCACCTGTCTGACCTCCTTCGACACTGCGATTTGTTTCTCACTCCTATGAAATAGACTCATTTCACTTCTACTTCTGAAACTTGGCTCGACCGGATGCTGGTGAGTGACTCAAAATCCATTCGCGAGCATGGGTAAGCACCAGTTTCAGGTCTCTTCAAACATAATCTCATCTATCTGATCTATTTTGTCAACAAAATTTTGATGCCTAAAAAAAAAGGTAAACAAGTCACACTTCGTAATATAAAACATTTTGATCAGAGTGCCTTTAATTCAGAATTGACCAATGTTCATGATAGCAGATTAAAGAATCAATATGTAAATTAACACTAGAACGCAAGGACTTTGGCTCCCACCTAAAACGCCTGATGTGCCTTTTTTGGTACACATTGTGATTTTTTGAGAGCCTTCCAACTTGTCAGCTATTAAAAGCCCACCGTAAAGACAGGTCTACTCGTAAGTCTCCTTTCCCATTTAAAATAAAACTGGCGGTGCCTCGGAAGAGCAGAAAGGACGTTTAGAGGACCCTCCGCCTTGTCAGCGATGAAATGCCCACCAAAAACACAGGATGGCTTGTAGGTCTCCTTTCCCTTTTAAAATAACGTTGGCGGTGACCCGGAAGAACAGAGGGGGCGTTTTGAGAGCCCTGCGCCGTGTCAGCGATTAAAAGCCCTCCATAAAGACAGGTCTGCTCGTAAGTCTCTTTTCCCATTTAAAATAACGTTGGCGGTGCCCCGGAAGAGCAGAGGGGACGTTTTGAGAGCCCTGCGCCTTGTCAACGATTAAGAGCCCACCATAAAGAGAGGTCTGCTCGTAAGTCTCCTTCCCCATTTAAAATAACGTTGGCGGTGCCCCGGAAGAGCAGAGGGGACGTTTTGAGAGCCCTGCAACTTGTCAGCGATTAAAAGCCCACCATAAAGACAGGTCTGCTCGTAAGTCTCTTTTCCCTTTTAAAATAACGTTGGCAGTGCCCCGGAAGAGCAGAGGGGACGTTTTGAGAGCCCTGCAACTTGTCAGCGCTTAAGAGCCCACCATAAAGACAGGTCTGCTCGTAAGTCTCTTTTCCCTTTTAAAATAACGTTAGCGGTGCCCCGGAAGAGCAGAGGGGACGTTTTGAGAGCCCTGCAACTTGTCAGCGATTAGAAGCCCACCATAAAGCGAGGTCTGCTCGTAAGTCTCTTTTCCCATTTATAATAACGTTGGCGGTGCCCCGGAAGAGCAGAGGGGACGTTTTGAGAGCCCTGCGCAGTGTCAGCGATTAAAAGCCCACCGAAAAGACAGGTCTCCTCGTAAGTCTCCTTTCCCATTTAAAATAACGTTGGCGGTACCCCGGAAGAGCAGAGGGGACGTTTTGAGAGCCCTGCGCCTTGTCAGCGATTAAGAACCCACCGAAAAGACAGGTCTGCTCGTAAGTCTCCTTTCCCATTTAAATTAACGTTGGCGGTGCCCCGGAAGAGCAGAGGGGACGTTTTGAGAGCCCTAGGCCTTGTCAGTGATTAAGAGCCCACCATAAAGAGAGGTCTGCTCGTAAGTCTCCTTCCCCATTTAAAATAACGTTGGCGGTGTCCCGGAAGAGCAGAGGGGACGTTTAGAGAGCCCTGCGGCTTGTCAGCAATTAAGAGCCCACCATAAAGACAGGTCTGCTCGTAAGTCTATTTTCACATTTAAAATAACGTTTGCGGTGCCCCGGAAGAGCAGAGGGGACGTTTTGAGAGCCCTGCGGCTTGTCACCAATTAAAGGCCCACCATAAAGACAGGTCTGCTCGTAAGTATCTTTTTCCATTTAAAATAACGTTGGTGGTGCCCCGGAAGAGCAGAGGGGACGTTTTGAGAGCCCTGCAACTTGTCAGCGATTAGAAGCCCACCATAAAGAGAGGTCTGCTCGTAAGTCTCTTTTCCCATTTAAAATAACGTTGGAGGTGCTCCGGAAGAGCAGAGGGGACGTTTTGAGAGCCCTGCGCCTTGTCAGCGATTAAGAGCCCACCATAAAGACAAGTCTGCTCGTAAGTCTCCTGTCCCATATAAAGTTACATTGGCGGTGCCCCGGATGAGTAGAAGGGACATTTTGAGAGCCCTGCGCCTTGTCAGCGATTAAAAGCTCACCGAAAGGACAAGTGTGCTCTGAATGATGCTAAAGTGTAACGCTATCTAAGTATACTAATATCTGATTATAAAAAGGTCGGATACACCTTACAGTCTTGAATTCAGTCACCCACTCTTTTTGGAGAGATGTTTTTGTGAGTAAGTAATGCGTTTGCCCGTCGTTTAAAAAGGTACAGAATTTAGCTCCGTGTGTTCCTCAAAGTTCTAGATTCACAAACCCCTTTCAAAAAAGTTTGTATTAAAAAATCCCCTATGCGCATGGGCTGACGATGACATAAATCAGGCAAAAATAGCGTGACAGTCGTGACACCGCTCTGGAGACATTTAAATCCACCAAAAATGTCGTTGGCGAAGCCAATATCAAGTTTTTAAGAAATGAGGCGAAACAAAAAATTAGAAATAGCAAGATCAGACACGCTCATAAAATGTGTAATGTCAAAATTAAACCATCCTCTTTTTGGAAGGAAGCGAACAAAAATTCAGCCTCTCTAGAAACAGGGAAAAATGCGAAGAATCGATCTATTTTTCACCATTACCCTGATTTAGCTGAGGATGTCGTAGAAAAAACAATTTCACAATACGAGAGATCTCTTCGTTTTGTTGATGGACTTTCCTGTTTTACGTCGATTACAGAAAAGGCGGTTGGTTGTGCTATGGCCAGTATAAATCAAACATCCAAAGGTCACGATGAAATTCAAAGTGCAAGTGTTTAAGAACGGCGATCTGGACAAAAAATTCCGATACAGCTAGAGCTCGTTTCAGAAGTGCAGGCACACCTGCACCTACACCATATATCTTTGGCGAATTTTCAAGTTTCATTCCTTCAAATCCAAACAAAACTTGCCTCCGACTTCAAACTTTTGATTTTAAAGCGTTCCTCAATGAAAAGCAAACGCTTAGGATCATTTTTATTAATTTTCATTTTGTAACATGAGAAATAATTATGAAAAATTCCAAAGATTGGCGGGCTAGGTGCGCCTATACTTCTGAAACGATCTCTATCCAGGTGAGGTGTATTTGCTTTTTTCTGTCATGTGCCAGCATGGGCGCCCGCAGCGGGGGGGAGGGGGAGAGGGGGTCAAGAGGGGGAATTTGTCCCCCCCCCCGTTTTTGTATGAGTTGTAAACTTGGGCGCTAATTACAAAAAGAGTCCCGAGCAAAAATGGTCGCGTGAGGCGATCTTTGTCATATGAAGACCTGGACCTTCCTCAGTCACACGAAAGGTGGATGCGTGGATATCTTTCCAAGCTTTACATCATATCGCCGAAAATTGCTTTCCCTCGCAAACTTGACGAAAAAATCCCTTGGGTACAAATGGCTATGGGTTTCTCCAGATGGAGAGATAAAATCGAAAAAAAAAAACGAAAAAAAAAGAAACAAAAAAACAGACGACAACGATATCGATTTGCCACTAATCACTCACTCTTTCTCTCCCCCCCTCTCTCTCTCTCTCTCTCTCTCTCTCTCTCTCTCTCTCTCTCTCTCTCTCTCTCTCTCTCTTTCATACTGTTTTTAGGTTTAAGTGGCAGAATAGGCCAAGACTCTTGGCCCAAGAGCCTAAACTTTGCCTGAAAACTGTATGCTTTCTAATTTTACAAATGTTTTATTAGCATTACTTATTTTTTCCAATGAAAAACAGTTCAACATCTCTACCCCTCTCTCTCCCCCTTTTCTTTTTTTGATTTTTTTCCTTCGCCCCCCCGTCCCCCTTCTTCGCTAGTTCTTACAAACTCTAAAAAATAAAAAAATATTACAAAATTTTGTTGCTGAGGAAGCGGAAGGGAGGACGAACATTATTTTCGAATCGTCATGGAACTATTGTCCTTTCTAATGTGTGTTAGGAAAACTTACAAACGATCGCTATCCTAGGCCTGTGCGATGTCTCGTTCGGTCCATCGAAGTCACTTCGATGCCGATTTCCAACATCGGAGCGATGTATCGAAACATCGAAAAATCGAAAAATATCGGAAAATATCGAAACATCGATCCACATCGAAACATCGATCGGTATCGAATCGTTAATTTACTTAAACACATCGAAACATCAGTATGCATCGAAAAATCGATCTGCATGTAAGCATTCATTTACATTAACATACCAAAACGTCAACAAAAAACTGTCATATTTCTTGATTTTTGTTTTAAAGATAGATTGGAACAGTGGCCAACACGACCCTTTGGTCGGAAAAATCGATTCATATCGATTTTTCGATCTGGATCGAAGTTGTAATGTTTCGATGTGAATCGATGTTTCAATGTTAATCGATGTTTCGATGCATTTCATGAGACATCGAACCGCATTCGATGTCCCTTAAACATCGAACAAGCGTCGATGAATCGAACAACGCACAGGCCTACGCTATCCCCACTAAATTCACAGTGAAATTCACACATGAAAATTTGAGAATATACGTAACAGTGTAAGTATTTTGAAGTAAGTACATTTTCATCCGTGATTGACAGCAGCAGCTAAATGTAAAATAACGCAAAAAATAATCATCATATTTTAGTTAGAGTATACTATTTTCGTAATCCGTAGTCAGAAACGTATAAACAGTACGAAGGCACCGTAAACGCTTTCTTTGCAGAATGCGGTTTTCGTCGAGTTCTGTCAGTCCAAAACTCTCACAGCTCTCTGCAGAGGAGTCCGTCTGCACCTTACAGCTAGTTCAAATCCCGTATCTATCAAATTGTAAACAAAACAGGAACTTCCTCCCGTAAACCAATCAAGGAATTTTAGAATTCTGGATTTTTCATCAGGTACTTTAAAGAGTCAGTCTCTTTAGTTCTTAAACACTTGAAAACCACACACTTGTTTGAAAGTTGCCGCGATTTAAAATGGTACACGTTTCGACCAGGATAATTTTCTTTTGAAAGTTATAGTATTTAGCATTTGTTTCTCCATTCATGCGATTCTCCTCTTTTTTTATTGAGAGGGGCTGAAAGAGACAATTTTGAATCGTCAGTCATCCTCCACTCTCACCACTGAAACAGACTCTACTCATACACTGTTCTTTTGAATCGTTAGTCATCTGCTGTACACTCTCAGTGCTTTTTAATCGTTAGTTATCGTCTATACACTCTCGGTGATTTTGAATCGTCAGTCATCTTCGACCTGAGCGAAAAATAGCAGGGCTGCCGTTTTGCGGATCTTTAATGACATTCCACAATCCACCGGTGATTCACCAGTTGCAGCAAAGATAACAAATATCAGTTAAGAAGTATCAAAGTGGCTTACGAAATACTTAAATCAGTAATCTTTCCTTCAACCGGTTAAATCACTGATGATTTGTAGAATACCATTAAAGATCCGCAAAACGGCGGTCCTGAAAAATAGCTAACCACCCAGAGACAAATATACCCAGCACACCGTATGCTTCCCGTGTTAAAAAAGTGAAGCAAGTTTAGCGGTCACAGTTTTGTTCGGCAGTCACCGGCTGCAACGATAAACATTGCCTAATGTTGAACGGTGAAGCTCAACAAAAGGCTGTGATTGGTTCGCCGTCCCGGAAACGGAAACAGGTTTTGCTTGTTGAATGCAAAACACACGCTCATCAGTCAACATTAGGCAATAGTTGGCTGTTGTTCTGATGAGCTCCGACCAAAATTGAGCCCCAGAAAGTGGACACTTGTCGCAAGCTTTGTGCTGGGTCTCTATTTTACTCTGTAACCACTAACCACCTCAATCTGAAAGCATGAAGCGACGAAGCATGCCTTCAGCTGATGCGCGCTATCGGAACACGTAACGCTATCTACCGATTAAACTCGCAACCGGGAGAGTCCGCAGAATTTCAGCTTCCAGCGCGAGAGGGCACACTCGTTCACTTTTACCAAGCTCAAATTCATCGCTCCATTCAAAACCTCTTCCGGGTTAGCAAATTGGAAGTGCTTCGTGTCCAGGGGATAAAAATTAAATTTGTACTCACACCACGCTTTAAAATTTAAGTAAGCCTTTAAAGCGACATACACTGTCCATAAGAGTCTCATTTTACTAAGTTTCGGTGTTTTAGCATAATTCTCCGCCTACAAATTCAATTT
This sequence comes from Trialeurodes vaporariorum, assembly GCA_011764245.1. NCBI lineage: Eukaryota > Metazoa > Arthropoda > Insecta > Hemiptera > Aleyrodidae > Trialeurodes > Trialeurodes vaporariorum. The sequence goes on along the minus strand of VMOF01000024.1, from coordinate 66,885,047 downwards.
TGAACTGAAGAACGGTGAATAAGAGTAAAACTATCCAGATTTACAATTGATACAGATAATTAATTGGTCACTGATTTACAAGTAAGCCTCTAGAACGGCATTATGTCTTTGAAATATTCACATTCCATTAGAGAGTAATTTTACTAATTCATGGTGTTTTCCGTATGTAAGTAATGAATGAAACAACAATTCTTGGTTCATCTTTAACCTCATTTACCCAACCACAGCTAGGAGTGTTAATGAATGAAACCAGGGCCGGATTTATGTTGCATGGGGCCCCGGGGCGGCGGACCTGTGGTGGGGGCCCCCCTCCCGGTAAATCCTAGGAATAATAAATTATAAATTCCCTGCTTTTAAAGGCATATCGAGTAACAGAAGTAAATTATTACCCTGATAAAAAAAAAACGTTAATAACTTTTTACAGTTTCGTTAGTAGTTTTTAATGTTTCTTTATTTTTTTAAGGGTTATTTTACCAAAAGCTTCACTTCCAACATTGCCGGACTGTTACAGTATTGTAATGATAGAAAAAAGGAAGTTCATCAACCATCAATACCAAATAAAAAAGGACCTGCTTTGTGGTGGGGGCCCCGGGGGCGCGCGCCCCGGTCGCCCCGCATTAAATCCGGCCCTGAATGAAACAATAATTATTGGTTCAACTTTAACCTCATTTACCCAACCACAGCTAGGGTTGTTAATGAATGAAACAGTAAGTCTTGGTTCAACTTTGGAGCAACCATCAAAACAGTGCTTACGTCATACGTGTACAATTTCACTTCATCATCGCATGGGACGCGAAGAAGAAAAATATTGGTAGAATCTACCATATGCGCTGATTTTTGAGTCAGCTACCGAGTAGATGGTAAATGCAACGGACATTGCGCGGTAAATTAAGTTAATTTGTTGCTACATTTTATCATCATTTAGTGAAATTTACCATACTTACTTGATGGCTGACTCCAAATCAATTATGCAGATGGTAAATTCTACCAATTATTTTTTTCCGTGTAAGGTATTTTGAGACGCTGATTTCAAAAATTCTATTAGTTTTCATTAAACTATGCTAGATTTAAATCCTATTTTCGTCTTTTTTGAAAAAAAAAAAAATAATGAAAATTATGGAAAAGTATGCGTTTTGTGCAAAAAGTAAGGCCGAGTTTGATATCAACGGGTCAAAGTTCTTACAGGATATGATTGCAGAGAGGAGAGAAAGAGGTATATTTACTAACGAAGAAACCTAGTTTTAAATTCATGACGGTCGGAAACACTATAGGTCGTTACGGCGTAAATAACATAAACGTTAAGCAGAAACTTACCTAAATTTTACGACGGATCACACGATTTTTACGCTTAAACGACATACCTATATGTCCGCCAGTGACCACCAAGCAAGGGTCCTTTAATACAAAAAAGGTTTTTTCTACTGATTAGACCCAGATTTGCGCGATAAACATAGGATCTGACGTAAATTGACCTGTCAAGTTTGAATTGGGCCTTAGTTTTGATCGAAATATCACTGTTTTTCCTTAATTATAACTTAATGCAAAAAAAAAAAAAAAAAACAGAATATGCGTAAAATCGGAACGAGTTAAGTAGAAAATGATATCATATTTAAGATCAGGGTCCCAAAATGCCGTTGAGGAACACAATTTAAATGTAATTCATGAGATAAATCATTGAAATACATTAAAATTCAGTTAAAAAGAACACTGATGTTTGGTGCTTTTCGCGGACCGTTATGTCGCAAAGAAGGCCTAATTCCGCAGAACCTGGTTTCCTCAGAGGAGCTTACCTGATGCACTATGGATCCCTGTTCTAGAGACCTATTTGATTAATAAAATCGTTGTTGCAAACATTTGAAACGTACCACTTCTCGCAGAGCAATAATATGAGAGCTGGCAGTTGCAGAGAGGGCAAATCTGTGGAACCCGTTCGTTCGCTGAGTAATGAGAACAATAACGAGGGCTTTATCTGCCCCTTTGTGCATTAATTGAGGCATCGTTTACCACGCGAATATGCAGCATCAATCGACTGCCACGTTAAATCCATTAAGCGTTAGTAGGTGAAACAGACATCTTTGCAACCATACGTACTAGGTAATCGTTGTTCGCGGAAACCACTAAACGACACTTTTTTTTAAAAAACAAAATGTCGATTTTAATTTTTTTTTTTTTTTTTTTATTATTTTTTTTTTATTTTTGAAGATACAAAGCAACTACAAATAATTGTATTAAGCGATTTCGATTGTAACATTAAGACAATAGCATAGTAATAACTGGAAGAAAAATAAAAATATAGTTATGAGGCGTGATTTTAATTTAAAAGTCCGAAAAAACGTTGCATGTGTTAAATTTACGCACTCACTTGGGGGGGGGGGGGGGTCTCTAATTTGAATCACCACTTATTACGTTTATGATTTTCACCAAATGAGCCCCTAACAGCCCGTTGCACACTGTTTCTACGGGCGATTTAAGGTGATTCCAGGCGAAACTTATCCAGATTTCTCTATCCGATAGAGAGCGCCACAAGTCGCTTTTCGGAAAAATCGTGTTTTTAGTATTTTAAATTGAAATCGAAGAAAAAATGCAAAATCCAAAAGCGTCAGCACCTGCGAAATTTTGTTTGGATTTTTTGAGCCCAAAGCGAGAATTGAAGCCGTAAATTATGAAATTTGTATCGCCATAAGCTTAAAGAGTGACAGTGAAAATATGTCTAACTACCTCACTCGCACTCATTGAGGCTTATGGGAAGTTTCGTATTTCATAATTTCCGGCTTAATTTTGAGTGTTTCAGCTTGAATCTTCCAGGATATCTTCCTGAAGTACGATCGCAGGTGCTGACATTCCTCAAATTTGTGCTTTCAGCGTAAATTCGTAAATAACCAAAATGTGTTGACTTTTTTCAGACTTTTTGAGGAGGTGGTGCCTACGGTTAGAACTAATCGACCCTGGAATCATCTTAAGGATCTACTCATTTGTGAAAAAAATATAAACCAAGAATAAAACATTTAAAAAGAAAATATCGATTGTGGTTAAGTATAAAAACTTACGAAAAACACTAATAAACAATGCTGATGTGTACACGAGCGATCGTAATGGCGATTTAGGGCACTAATAACGAGGGATTACAATTTCTTATCTAAGAACTGTCAGTCTACGAAGGAGTAGCCGTTAAGACACGACTTTCCTTAGGGACCGATGCCACCAAGTGTTACGGTAGTTACCATTGATTTTGGCTGCACTCCTCTGGTGACTAGTTATGTATACAGGGTGTCAATTAAAAAAGGAGCCAGGCCGAATAAATCTCGAGAACGGCTCCGAATTTCGAAAAACGCTGAAAAACGTGTTCGTTTATTTTGAGGGGGACATCTTTTAAGGGGGTCACCGATTTGAGGGCCCTCTCTGGGGGCCCCCAGGGGGCTATCTCAAACATTTCAAACAGCAACCCCTATTTTATGATACATCGTTTGAAAGGGCGTAAAATTCTAAGACTTTTGGTGCAAACCGAAGGTCGATATCGTTTTTTGTTTTCGATATACCGAAGGTCAAAGTTCGATTTGGACCCATTTTCAAAAAATCATTACTTCTCTTTGAAAAGTTTGAATTTAAAAAACAGGGAGTCTAAAATACTCTAGAGAGCAAGCCCTTGTCAGAAAAAAATTCAATTTAAACAAAAATATAGTCAACATTTGGTTGTAAAGCCTCCAAACATTTTTAACGTTTTTGGCGCCCACGGGGGACTACTTATCAGAAAAATTCTGAGAGACGAACCCTATCGAGTGATACATCACTCAAAAAGGCGTAACAAACTGAGCAGTTTGGCGCAAACCGGAAGTCCATATCGTTTTTCATATTCGAGATATCGAATGTCAAATGTAGATTTACAGATTGAGAAAAAACAATCATAATAATCGAACACGTGTTTCAGCGTTTTTCGAAATTCGGAGCCGTTCTCGAGATATTCGGCCTGGCTTCTTTTTTAATGGGGCAGTTGCAAGGGTCTGAAATGTTGTGTTTTTTATGAAGAAAATGAAAGTACTTGATAAGCTAAGAACAAAGATGCATTTGGCTTTTAATTAAGTCCCATTGTTCCCAAGATGAGAATTTGGCCCAAAATACATTGTTTTAGATGGGAATTCCGCGTATTGACGTCACTACACCTACGATTTTGTGCAACTTCACACGGGTGTGTCTCCAAAACCGGGTCACTTGGGTAAAAACCAAAGGCACCATTGTTCTTAGGTCATCAAGTACTATCATTTTCCTCATAAAAAACACAAAATTTCCGACCCTTGCAACTGCCCCATTGACACCCTGTATACTCAAAAAATCTTCCTTCGCAGCATAGACAGAGTGACGAAATCAAGATGGGAATCTCTCATTGTGAGTGTCCAAAACTTCCATTACAGTCGTGCGTTTAAAAACATCTTATAAATTTAGGAGTATATATTTCGCAAGTTTTTAGAGTTACCAACGTTATTATTGGAGGTCCATACATCAGAATCAATCCTTCGATCGCCATGATGCAAAAGTGTGCACCAGTCCCATTCTCCAACTCAAACGCACGCTTAAACGGTACCATCAAACCTGAAAGTTTTGACAGTCAAGAATTCGAAATATGTGGCTAATTTGCGGGTATAATCAGAGCAGTAATCCTGTGGTATGCGGTCCGCCGATTCGAGTCTACCCAATGGCGGTATGCGTACTACCGCAGAATCGCAGAAAGCCCCCACACTTCGCATAATATGATTAATACATTATATTTCATCAGATCGTTCTCATGCAAGTTTTATCAATGAAATTTGCGTAGTACTGGTATCTTTACCGTCCACTAAGAAACGAAACACGGATATTGAACGGATACTGTGACCAGCATGCGTTTTTGCGACTGGATTATGTACGCAGATATTCCCGTATCAATGTTCTAAATCTGCATTAAGATGGGAGGATAGAGGAAAGTATTGATACATATTTTCATCCTTTAACATTTCGTTTCCGTAGTTCGTTTAAATATTGACGGCTTTGATAGAACTTTGTTAGCAGTACAAACGTCATACATTCCAGGCACCAAGAACCAGAGCTGCCGTTTTGCGTATCATTCATGACATTTTTAAATTCACCGATAATTCCACCGGTTGAGAGAAGATTTCGCATTTAAAATCCTCTGATCTGTAATCTTTTCTCCATCGGTGGAATGATTGTTAAATGATTAAAACACCCGCAAGTTTTTTAAAGTCACCGAGAACTCCACTGGGGGAGAAAAGATTACAGATTATAGTTTTTTCATGCATTACAGTTTTACACTGAACTGAACTGTGTAATATTTCCTCAACCGGTGGAATCATCGGTGAATTGAAAAATTCCATTAATTCTACGCAAAACGGCAGATCTGCCAGGAGCGACAGGAAGCATATACAATCATGGAGTCAAAATAAGCTTTAGGAAAATCCTGCTGCACTGTTCGAAGAAACTGCATGTTCAAACCTCAGTAATAAGAGACTTAAACTGAAGAGGGGGAGGGGAGTTGCAAAACTCGCAACTGGTGAAGGATGCAAGTTAACGGTGTACTATCGACGAATCAAAGATTGTCGCGAGATTTTCACGTGCTAAGTTTTGCCTTGAAACTTGAAAGCTTTGTTTGCACCCCCCACATACCGCCCAAGGGACTGTCCGGGGCTTTCTATTCGACTTTTTGGTTTCAAATCATCTAGTTCAGTAGTTTTCGAGAAAAACGTCCTATCCGGGTAGTATAGTATGTACATCCTGTACAATATTACCATCGAGGAACTCTAAGCACCTACTGCCGCAGTTATGCGTGTGAGTGTGGGACTGATCTGCAACGGCTCTCTCAACCCGCCTGCATTGGCCGCTTGCCTGCAAGTTGTGAGGAGTATGAGGACTGAAGAGTGCATGACCGAGCCGGAAGAGTGAATTCACTGTCGGTCACGCTTAAGAGTGACCGAGCCGGAATCTTGAAGGCGAAACCTAGCTCTAGAAAATCTCGCGACAATCTTTGATTCGTCAATAGTACATACTTACACTCAAGCGCGATTTCTTTCAAAAAGCACATGAAAGGGTCAATTTTCATATCTGTCACATCATTTGTATGATCAGCGATATTATTGATGGGATTATTTGAAACTAAAAACACGAGGTAAAATGTTACGTCAAATTCGTCAAGATGTAGAAGCGAACGGTTCTGCAGACATTTGCTAACGAAATTCTCACACGCATAACTCTTGATAAAGAGGTTGTTTCATCGCCCATAAGGAATGGGCTGAGAATGGATTTCCTTCATTTTTTCAGGGCTGATAGAACTATTCTTGGGGAGTCGAAAACTGGCCTATTTTTTATTTTTGCCCTCTTAGAACAGGGGGGGCGGGGGGTCAAAGGTAAAACGGTTTTTCGGCCATAACTTTTGAACGGTTGAAGATATTAAAACGATGGCTGCCGACCTCTATATACTCGGCAGCCATCTTGGATTTCACAATTCTTCAAATCTGACGGCAGAATTGAAATCTGCGACCTCAAAAACCCCCAGATACCGATTTTCATTGAATTTAGTCCACTACATGCGGAGAAATGATTTTTTTCGGCCTCGTCGCTGCCGCTGAGAACCCAAAAATAGCGCTTTTTGACACTTTAAAAATTCATAACTCAAAGACAAATCATTTCCCGAAAACGAACTTTAGCTCATTTTAACCGGTGAAAAAAGGGCTTTCTTTGAAACAGTTCTTTGTTTTCCTCAGTGCGATCCCCATATGAAAAAAATCCAAAAAACTATTTTTTTGGAATTTCCAAAATTTTGAAAATGCAACAATTCAACTGAAATTCAATATTTTTGAAATATCATACACATCAAAAGATAGGTCTTTAAAAGATCTTTCGATTAAAAAAAAAGTTCGTTTTAATATCTTCAACCGTTCAAAAGTTATGGCCGAAAAACCGTTTTACCTTTGACCCCCCGCCCCCCCTGTTCTAAGAGGGCAAAAATAAAAAATAGGCCAGTTTTCGACTCCCCAAGAATAGTTCTATCAGCCCTGAAAAAATGAAGGAAATCCATTCTCAGCCCATTCCTTATGGGCGATGAAACAACCTCTTTTAATTGTTTTACAAAATAAACTGAAATTTTGCACATTAGCGTGAAATTTAGCACGCTATATTCAAATTTTGTCTGTACTTTCTCTCTAGACTCAATTTTCTTTCGGAAAACTGAAATTATCTGCACCTAACCTCAAATTTACGATCCAACAGACACCAAGTGAAAACTAAGAAAGTTGAGGAAGAACCGTAGAAGCTGGAGCAAAACTGATGAAAAATTCGGATTCCTCGACTGAAGTACACGTGGAACAGATTTGCCCCCTGAGTTTCTGTAGGTTTCAGGATAATTAGTCAAACTTTTTCTTAATTATCCATAAGGAGAATCTGTTAGCATATGTCTTGTCCATAAGGAAACTTCGTTAGCAAATGTCTGCAGTTCGTAAAAATCAAGATGTAGGGTGAATACACCATAAACAGCACACAAATATTAATATAAAGGATGAATATCTAAGCCTAGATATCAAGCTGTCTGTCTTTGTGTCCTGCCCTCAAATATTTTCAATTTCGTGTTTTCAGTAAATCTCCAGTTATTAAATTGTAGCGTTATCTTGATGCATGCTTCACAATCTTACAAATGCAGCAATGTTCTACTCGCGACTATTCACACCCATGAGGCGTGAACTTCGATCACTCCAATAATGAGTATGGGTACCAAAAAGCCAGTGTCTGAGGACTTCGCAGTTTACTTCTTTCCTTGCTTTTTAGATTCAAAGGAAAAATTGGAAGTGGCAATCACTTCCAAAAGGATCAATATGCCTTCAGAGAAGGCTCGTGATTTTGCTGATTCTAATGACTCGGCCGGTCAAGCGACATAATCTGGCTGAATAACAACTTTTCGTCGAAGATAATTAGGCTGGTATTAAGGAACACTTAAAAACTTTCAATGCACCTTAACACCTGGAAGTATAGGGTCAAGGGAGCCTTACGGCTACTCTCCTCACCAAGCATTGATTATTATTATTTTTTTTTGCATAAAGAGGGCAGCTTGAGCATTAGCGCCCTCCACCCTCGGGGCGCTTGAAAATCGGTGACCCCTGAAAACGGCTAATGAAATCCATCTTTAAGCGCCGTTTTCTGAATTTCAAAGTAGTTTCTTTTTGCAGACTCTGAAAATTATGGTATTTTAAAAAAAATAGGGGGCTTAAAAGCGACCTTCAAGTTCTCTCAGAGGCAACATGTAATACATTTCGGGATGAATCATCAAAAAGTGAGACCACAGAATAATACAATCAGAAGGGAAACTCCCATAAGAGCCAATGGAAACAAGATTTGGAATTTACCAGCACAAACTGGCAACTGTGCCTACTCACTTCTCAAGATGGCGGACATGCTTTTTCAGGCTATACAACCAATCACAACTCGGCCAGTTGCCGAAGATCTGCCGAAGATTGCCGAAGATACTCACTTTCGAACATGGCGGCCCGAAGTAAAGAATGTTTCAAAATGAATTAGAGTTTCCGTTCTGATTAGAGTATTCTGTGGTGAGACATTCGGCGAAAATTTGAAGGTCAGCAGATGCATTAATTTTTTATTAAAATGGGTTTTTTAGGGTCCAATGTACAATGTACATGGATCAAACCTCTTTTGGGTTCCATTTTCAAATCCAAACTAAATGTTGAAAAACTAACATTAATAATGAATTCAGCGACCCAAAAAACCCCCATCCACCAAATTTCGTGAAAATCTGTCGCATATGACTGCTCATATATATACGCGAATATCTCACTTTGTGACGGTTCGTCCCAACATGCTAAGCCCCTCCCTAAGGGGGTTGGGGAGCCCCCAGACATTTTCTCTGAAGTCCCTTAGGGGTAATAGATTATTCCTGAATTTTTCAGATTTTTACCATCAAACAGACCCTCACAGCAAAAGTGTGATCTCATTTATTTTCTCGGACACCCTGTATAATGTGATGGTGGGGGATTTCAATGTTGACATGAGGACTGACAATTTTGTGATGAAAAGTAATCCTTGTTTTCAAAGACAAGCGCAAATCAAAATGTATCATTCAACGATTAGAAACGCATTAACCACAGATTCTAACCCAATATTACGTTTATAGTATTTTCGGACGATTCTTTCTTTAATTTGATGGTAGAGGGGATTTCAATGAGGAATTTATTCCCTCCGTATCTTTAGATACTGAAGACGAAGGCTACGAGGAAGATATTTATAACGACATTGATCAAATTTTAGACGAATTAGAGGCTAATTCTCCGCAGTATTAACCTCATATTCACCATTCACCAGTGAAAATGTCCTTTTATTTCCCTAAGTTTCTTTCAGAGTGCCTAGTACTGGACTGTTGACATAAGGACTGACAATTATTATGAGCAGTAATTCTTGATTTCAATGGAAAGCAAACATGGGCGGATACAAGGAATTGTCTTTCTCTCTCTTCCCCATTTGAAAACGTGCGTTAGAAAAAGACAGAAGAGGCGGCCAAAGTCACGTGACGGCCCCCTCTGCTGTCCTTTTCCAACACATAAGTTCAAATGGAGGGAGAGAGAGAAAGACAATTCCCTGTATCCACCCATGAAAACAAATGAAACATATCATTTAAAAGACTACAAACACCAACCACAGATCCAAACTCAACAGGGTGTCAATTAAAAAAGGAGAAAGGCCAGATATCTCGAGAACGGTTCCGAATCTCGAAAAACGCTGAAACACGTGTTCGATTATTTTTAGGGAGACATTATTTAAGGGGGTCGCCGATTTGGGGGGCCTCCAAGGGGGGTATGACCTCCCTAAATCCAATACTTCAAATAGAGACCCCGATTTGAAGTAATGAATTTAAGGAGGTCCTACCCCCTTGGAGGCCCCCAAATCGGCGACCCCCTTAAATAATGTCCCCCTAAAAATAATCGGACACGTGTTTCAGCGTTTTTCGAAATTCGGAGCCGTTCTCTAGATATTCGGCGTGGCTTCTTTTGTAATTGACACCCTGTATATTACGTTTACAACATTTGCTTACGATTCTTGCTGTTATTTCACTAGCAAACAAATGTCAATGAGACAATGACAGGATACGTTACACTACCTGTCTTGTCCCGGGAGCGCCAAAACAGAACCTTGGATGCTCCTCTCAAATTACTTTTTAAATATTCCTCCGCGAGAAAATGAGAAAAAGGCAGAGTTATGAGTTATGCAACTACAGAGCTTCAGTACCCTGTCACAGTTGCTGCACGGATCATTTCAATAACCGCGGTTTAAAGAATGAAGATCTTGAGAACGTATTCCACTATCCTGATAGATAAGAGCATCCTTGCACTGTTTTCATTCAGTTGATGTTGTGTGCGATTTCATGCCATATCTACAGATCTATTACTGTGAGATCTCTGCAAACCCCCGAAACTAAAAGCCAGCTCAAATGTTGACATTTCTTGACCGTATGATTTCTTTGACAGTCAAAGACTTCGACAGATTTGGCGCCGAATTCCAGTCTGCTTTAATTTGTCCATGTTCTGGAATAGGGGATGGTGCACAGACGCACCAAACACAGAGCGACCGAATTCGAGCTTGTTTCAGTATCGGCAATCAAGTCTCTAAACCGACTTGAGTCACACACTAAGCTTCCATTGGACTTTCTACAATGGTAGGCGGTTCCTGGTGAACGGCAGAACCAGTTTGATAAACCAACTGACGTCATTAACCTCTTCTTCGTAGCATTGGCGGTCCTGGTGGGGGTGGTGGTGGTGACTTATCCCCCCTTCTTTTGGAAAAATTCTCAAATGTAAATATCAACGAACGCAACTCATCGAGCCCCTCCACTTTGCGATATTGAGAAGGGCCCAGAACTAGTATGAGAATCCAGAAAAAGAGGTTATCACATTTATTTCACCTCTCCCCTGCCACTTCTGAACCCACGGAGCGTCCACGATTCGTCATGACCATGATACCTTCCGCAATGAGTTTTAATGCCCAAATCCCATAGAACAATGCGGATCTATCAGGTAGAGGGCTCCATTAAAACTACGATCAGTTTTAGTGTTAATGGCCAAATCCCATAAAACAATGCGGATCTATCAGGTAGAGGGGTTCCATTAAAAGTACGATAAGTTTTAGTTTTAACGGCAAAATCCCATAAAACAATGCGGTTCTATCAGGTAGAGTGTTCCATTAAAAGTACGATCAGTTTTAGTTTTGTTGGCAAAATCCCATAGAACAATGCGGATCTATCAGGTAGAGGGTTCCATTAAAACTACGATCAGTTTTAGTTTTGATGGCCAAATCCCATAAAACAATGCGGATCTATCAGGTAGAGGGTTCCATTAAAACTACGATCAGTTTTAGACAATTGTTTATTTTTCAACTCTCAACAACCAAAACAGCTTAGCATTGATTGGGCTGAGTCATGATATCTTGAAATTTATCAAAATCTTACAATTAAAAATATTTTATTCTGACTACGACTTTAGCTATTTTATACAGTGTTTAGTTTACATATTAACAGTTGGCTTGAGTTCTCCCATCAAAAACAGTAAGACTTTAAACCGAAAACAAAAGGCAAAACTTGAGATGTAGAGCAGACCAGCTTGCAACGAAAAATGTATAGTTTGTTTCATATTGAAAAACTAGAAAAATATTTAAAAATACAAAATATAAAGTTGAGTGTCAGGAGATGGTCGTTCAAGTTTTGCAGAGAGGCGCTGTTTTTACGCTGCTGCTTCCGAGCGTAGTCTGACTCGTTAACCGGTTCCGAGTAAGAGCCGTGAAACTCATTGAAGATGTTGTTACTCAGATCTATTGAGTTGTCCTTTATTTCGTCTGAGATCCGGTTGCCTTGAACTTCCACTTCTAAAACAAACCACAAAAAAGTGAACTTAATTTTCGTCTCAGAATACGATCAACTTTTGAAAAAAAAAAAATGTCACCAATGGGGCTATTGCACACTTTTGCTACAACGATTAAGAGTATTAAGTCTAATGTAAAATCGCCTGAAAAGTCCATTGGTGGCATCAAAAGTTATAAAATGCAATAATAAAATCACAAGAAACGTTTAATGAAATCCAAAATGGCGGTAAAATATCGAGCATTCTGTGTGCATGCACCTTTAACATCCAAGGATTGCCAACGTTGAAAACCTCACAGTTTCACAGGTTATGTGTTTTTTTACGTTGTGATTGGGTGTGATCGATATTGTGAGGTTGGCTATCCTTGGATGTTCGTGGTGCATGCATACAGGTTGCTAAATATTTTGCCGCCATCTTGGATTTCATTAAACGCCTCTTGTGAGTTTATTATTGCATTTTATGACTTTATGATGCCACCGATGGACTTTCCAGAGGATTTTACATTAGATTAAACACTCTTAATATTCTAGCAAAAGTTTGCAACAGTCCCTTAAAACTTCATGGTTAAGAACCATGGTTTTATCACCGAAACGTTTTAAAAAGGTTGTAGCGCAAAAAAAAAAAAAAAAAAAAAAAAAAAAAAAAAAAAAAAAAAAAAAAATTGCGCAGTTCTGTACTTTATCGTGATCGTGCGTTTATTGGGGAAAAAATTGATAACATCTCGGGAGGAAATTGGAGCGAAATTCGAATTGGACCTTACTTGCACACTTTTGCAATAGGCGCTTTAATAGTCGATACTGGTTTTAAAACCCCCCGAAAACAAAGAAGGCAGCAGTAAAAACTTCCAAAATCCACTCCTTAACTCCATAAACGCTTTTTTGAGCGAACGTTGTGGTGGCCTAGGACAATGATAAAAGAAGATTCCTATCTTAATTTTGCCACTTTTTCTATACTGACAAGGTAGATTTACAGAATAATTAGACCCTTAGTTGTGATCCACTCCCGACTATTCTTACCGTGATACCTGGCGACACTGGTGTCGAAGGAAAATTTGTATTTTTATTCTCACTTCTTGATGGAGTTACGTGGATATTTTAGATGGGAATCTCCCATTATAACAGCCTTGCACCACCATAACGCTCGTGCAAATAAAAGTGTTCATTGAAATTAAGATTGGATTTTGGGAAATTTTTTGTGCTACCATCGTTATTTTTGGAGGGTTTTTACGACAAATTGACCATTGAATCGCTTACAGCAAAGTGAGCAACAGCCCCAAGCCCCTATTACTAATCGATTGTTTTTTATACATTCAAATGGGAAGAATCCAAAATGGGTCTGTTGCAAACTTTTGCTACATCGCTATAGAGTGTTCAATCTCGTGTAAAATCGCCTGAAAAGTCCATTGGTGACATCAGAAAGTCATATAATGCAATAATAAACTCACAAGAGACAAAATTTTCGAATACAAATTCATGCTACAGAACGACCCGTTTTTGTAGATTTTATAGCAATAATAGATTCCACGTCCCTTAAAGTATCTGTACGACATTATATTCATGAAAGATCACCGTCAATTTACAATCACAATGGGTCTGTTCTAAACTTTTGCTACAACGATTAAGAGTGTTAAATCTAATGTAAAATCGCCTGAAAAGTCCACTGGTGGCATCAGAAAGTCGTAAAAAGCAATTATAAACTCACAAAAGGCGTTTAATGAAATCCAAGATGGCGGAGAAATATCGAGCAATTTGTATGCATGCACCAGGAACATCCAAAGATAGCCAACCTCACAATATCGATCACAACCAATCACAACGTAAACAAATACAATAAACACATAACCTCTACCCCCAGTGAGGCTCTCAAAGTTGGAAATCCTTGGATGTTCGTTGTGCATGCATACAAAATTTCTCCATATTTCTCCGCCCTATTGGA